>WOXC01007430.1:0-125707 GCA_011680675.1 Gymnobelideus leadbeateri
AATTTGGCTGACCAGCTAGCTGCATAGTGGGATCTGGGCCATAGCTCCAGGGAAGTCATGCCTATCTAGCTGTGCCCCTGTGATGGCAGAGGAGAAATAGTCCAATAAATGTTTTCTGCTGTCGATGGTGGCAACAGAAAGTACCCAAAGAAGCAACATCACAAATCTGGCCCCAAAGCCAGATTGTCCAGTTTAGCCCTGTACTATGAACCCCAATTCACCTCCCTATTGTGGCAGGTGATGGGTGCTGAGCTTATGATTTTACTGGTATAGAGAAATTTTGGTGAGAAAATTTTCTCTACCAATTCAGGTCAACAACTTCTGTGCAATGCATAATCTTAGAGAGTAACCTAGAATGTTGAAGGATTAAGTGGTTTGTACCCAGACTCACATAACCAATATATTTCAGAGGTAAGATCTGAGCCCAAGCCTTCTTGGTTCTGAGACTAGATCTCTATCAACTATCATCATGCTGTTTCTCAAGGACACAGAGGGTAATAAAGGGAGAAAAGTGTTTCATTCTCATGACTGAAGCCTAAAGAACCCCCTTCAAAATCCTTGGGCAAAAGTAAGAGTGATCACCAACAAAAGCAGGGACCTTTCTAATAGCAGAACCACTTTGGTTCTTCTCTACACAGTGGCTGAGGAAGGAGTAATATATCCCTTTAAAGATTCAGTCTCTACTTGTGAGCCATGAATCAAATTGGAAAAGCTAATCGTAAGGCCCCAGTTTCTGGTGATTTTGATCATGACCTGTCAAGATCAATATCTATTAGTTATTAAAGCTCCCTTGGGTCACATCCTAGACCGTGTGTCTGCAAACTAGTCAGACAATCCAGACTGAATGAATGTTTCTCCAACCACCAGGTATATTCAGGTTCTAATAGGTAACTGAATACTTCTTATTTCCTCCACTTCTGGCAGCAGAGAGGGATATAACTAAATAGTTTTTGTCATGCTACTTGTATGATGCCCTCGTGGTCTTTCAGAAGTTCATGAATTCCATTCCTAAGGGCCTACCTGCTTGTGGTGTTTTACCTTGGCAATAGTTTCATTTATTTCCAAGACCCTGTCCAGAATGGTCATGGAATGGTTCAGGTCAATCCCAAACACTTACACTGGTGTTATTTGCCAAGTTGAAGAAGTGTCAGTTCAAGGAAGAGATGATATTCTTGGGACACATAACAGGTCAAACGGGACTATTCATTGGTCCACTTAAGGAAAGGCTGAACTAAACTACATGTAAAGACAAAAAATCTGCAATAATTCATGGCATTTCCTACATATGGTCGCTACTCCATTCCTAGAGTTTATAGTGCTCTTTCAGTGCTTAGCTGACCACAGATGTGCTAAACCAAGCCAAGATGTTCTATTGGACCCTGGAAGCTGAGAGTGCATTCAGTGAACTTAGGCATTGTCTTGTCTTGGGCCCCATCTTAATCTATCAAGGTTCTTATAAAAATTCGAACACAGAAGTCAATCTATCCAGTGTTACAGCAGAGGCTCTCTGTCATAAGCCATACTGCCTTCCCAGTACCACAACCCTCCATGTGCTTCTGAAAATTAGCCATGGCAGAGAACTATACTATTTGGGAGAAAAAACTACTAACAGCAAAGGTCACAAGATTTATGGTGACCTCTTGAGAGAGCTTGGCCCTGACAGTCTCGAGAGTCTTCAGACTTCTCTGGACTATTGCCAAAGGTTCCTACTTGGTCTCCATGGCTCATGTCTTTCTCTTCTCCAATTCATTCATTACATTTCTAACAAAATGATATTCTCAAAACACAGGACTGACCACATCATTTCCAGCTCAGAAAAGCTCCAGTGCCTCCTTAAGGGCCACTTTTCTGTTTAGTATTTGCTAATAGACAGATTGACTGTCTTCTACCTTTCCAGGCTTATATTAAACCCCTTAGTTCTCTATGGAGACAGAGCTGCTAATCTTATTCCTCAATCACAACATTCGATCCCCATATCTATGGTTTTGTATAGTCTTACCCCTGTACCTTGAATGTGCTTCCTCTTTATCTTTATCTCTTAGAACCTCTAACTTCCTCTAAGGCTCAGTTCAAGTACCATCTCCTAAATGACGGTTTCCCTGCTGCTAACACCCTACTGCTCCCCATCCCCTTGTCAGCTCTGCACACCAACAGATACACTAAGAATCTGAAAAACTAGATGATGGGGTGATCCTTATGACCTTTTGGCCAGGTGAGCAATAGAATCTCAGAGTTGTAGAATACCTTAGAAGTCATTTAGTTCAACATATATCTGAACAAAGATACTTCCTTTGAAATTTCCCATCATCCCTTGCTTCTAGTCCTTCTTGTCATGAGCCCATCTACATCCACTGAGTGATGAATTATAGCCACTAAATCCACACCTTTTTCTTTCTAATTATGAACAGAAGAGAAATACATAGTCCAAGAGATCCTAAATTCATGAAGGTTGTGGGTATATCTCTGACACATGGTAGACAAAGTGTTACAAGACCTAGGGCAGAACATGGGAACCATTATACTGAATTGAAAGAGGACTTCTACCTCTACTATCCCACCAAATCATGGCCTTGAGTTCTAGAGAGGTGTTCTTGGGTGAAGAATCATGTCCAGGATCACACTGCGTGGTGGTCACTGAGCAAGGAGAGAATGGGGCCACCCTTTCTGCTATAAAACTTTGTCTCAGGCTAATTTCCTTGTAAAACAATGTGTCATTTGCTAGTACTTTGTATTTATTCTTTTATGGTTTCTCACCCTTGCTCTGTGCACTCTTCCCCTTGATGCTGGGACCTTTTAGCTCATGACTTGCTCCTTTTGTGAACTTCTGCCTGCCCATAGGCCTTTGATTATCTTTCTTGGGCCTCAGTTCTCTATCCTTTTCTGCCACCTTCCTCACCCCTTGTATATTTTCTCCCAGACTGCAAATGACTCTTCATTTCTAGCACCTGGGTGTTCCCAAGTCTGCTAATTCCTTTTTTTTTTTTTTGGAGGGCAATGGGGGTTAAGTAAATTGCCCAAGGTCACATGGATAGGTTTTTGTTTGTGTGTGTTAAGTGTCTGAGGCTGGATCTGAACTCAGGTCCTTCTGACTCCAGGGCCGACGTTCTACTCACTGCACCACCTAGCCACCCCCAAGTCTGCTAATTCCTATAGAATGTAGGGAATTGGGGGGGGGGAGGAGTCAAGATGGCAGAGTAAAAACAGCATTTCCAGGCAGCTCCGGCCCACAGCACTTCCAATTTATATAAAAGGTGACTCTGAACAAACTCTGGAACTACAGAACCCATAAAATGATACAGAGAAGCTAACCTCCTGCTGAGGACAGCCTGGCAGGCTGGTAGGGAGTGGCCAGCACAGACCTCTGGGAGCCAGCCCCAACCTCACTTGAGCAAGAGGTTTTAGCCCCAGGGCGGGCCTGACCAGCAGCCAGCTGGAAAGACTCCAGAACACCAGCAGCTGTGGTGTTTCCAGAATTACCAACACATAGATGGCAAGGACAAAGTGAGGGGACAGTGCAGTATGGACTTTGGGATTAGTGGAGATAGCGCATCAGCCTCTTTCCCTGGGGGTGAGAAGCCAATGAGTACCCTTGGTGCAGTCACCACATTGCAGGTTTAGCTCCTGGCCTGTGGACTGTAGGGGAAGGAGGCAATCAGTCTGGGGGGTAATCACTCTTGCTTTGACCTTCTTGGATCTGGACTGTGGTCTGGGGTGGAGGTCTTGGAGTATGTGACCAGCTTGCCAGAGCATGGGGAAGCTTCAGAGAGGGCACACAATTAATACCTCCAGCAGCTAAGAAAACCCCAGCATTTGGGATGGAAGCTCCCCTGGCTGGTGGCAGAGTCCTACTGTGGCAAAAAGCCCAAAAGTCAAGTAATTGAGTGGCAACATGCCTAGGCAAAGGAAACAAAATAAATAGAAAAATTCAACATTACACTCCTATTTGGGGGGCAAAGAGGATCAAAGCATGGAACAGGAGGAGGACTGTGAGGTCAGAACTCCTGAATCAAAAGCCCCAAATGAAAATACGAGCTGGTTACAGGCCATAGAGGACATTAAGAAGCAGAAAACAGAAGTGGGGGAAAATTTGGGAAGAGAAATATGCAAGAAAATATGAAATGAGAGTCAACAGCCTGACTAAGGAAGATAACACCTTAAAAATAGACTAACTCAAATGGCAAAAGAAGCTCAAAAAGGCATTGAGGAGAAGAATGCCTTAAAAAGCCAAATTTTCCAGATGGAAAAAGAATCTCAAAAGCTCCCTGAGGAGAATCATTCCTTCAGAAATAGACAGGAGCAAATGGAAGCTAGTGACTTTATGAGAAATCAAGATGCTGTCAAGCAGATCCAAACAAAGGAAAAAAATAGAAGGCAATGTGAAACATCTTATTGAGAAAACCACTGACCTGGAAAATAGATCCAAGAGAGATAATTTAAAAAATTATTGGACTACCTGAAAGCCATGATCAAAAAAAAGAACCTAGAAATCATCCTTCAAGAAATTCTCAAGGAAAATTGCCCTGATGTTTTTAGAACCAGAGGGCAAAATAGAGGTTGAAACAATCCATAGATCACCTCCTGAAAAACATTCCAAAAAGAAAACTCCTAGGAATATTATAACCAGGTTCCAGAATCCCCAGATCAAGGAGAAAATATTACAAGCAGCCAGGAAGAAACAATTTCAGTATTTTGGAAACACAATCAGGATAGCACAGGATCTGTCAGCTTCTACACTGAGGTATTGAAGGGCATGGAATATGATATTCCAGAGGGCAAAGGATCTGGGATTAAAACCATGAATCACATACCCAGCAAAACTGAGTATCATGTTTCAGGGGAAAATATGGTTATTCAGTGGAATAGAGGACTCACAAGCATTTTTGAGGAAATAACCAGAGTTGAATGGAAAATTTGACATTCAGACACAAGAAGCAAGAGATGCCTGAGAAGGTAATCGGGGAAAAGAAATCAAAAGGAACTTATCAAAGTTGAACTATTCACATTCCTACATGGAAAAACAATAAATGTGACTGATGAAACCTTTCTCAGTATGAAAATAGTTGAAGAAGGGTATATGGGCATATGAATACATATATGAGTGTGTGTATATATGTTTACAGGTATACATAGATAGAGGGCACAGGACCAATTTAATAGGAAGGGATGATACTTCAAAGGTGAAATTAAGAGTTGAGAGAGGAATATAACAAGAGGAGATGGAGAAAGACAGAATGGGGTAAACTATCTCATATAGAAGAGGCAAGGCAAAATGGTTACAAGGGAGGGGAAGGACATGAAGGCAAAAAGCAAAACCTTGTTCTCATTGAGTTTGCCTTAGGGAGAGAATGATATACATACTAAATAGAATATCTCACCCTACAGGTAAGTAGGGGAGATGGGGATGAGAGGGAGAATGATAGAAGGCAGGGTGGGAGGGAAGGTGGGGATGAAAGTTGGAAGCACCCACTTGTGCAAAGGGACAGGATCAAAGTAGGGAATAGACCAAGTGGGAGGTGGGATAGGAGGGAGGGAAATATACTCAATCTTTTACAATATATGTACTATGGTAATGTTTTGCATAGCTATATATGTACAACATATACTGAATTGCTTATCTTCCCAGCAAGAGTGGGTGACAAGGGAGGAAGGGAATGAATCTGGAATTTGAAGTTTTAAAATCAAATGTTTTAAATATATATAAATACTATTATTAATACTATTTTACATATAATTGGGAAATAAGATCTACAAGCATTGGGGCACAAAGATTTATCTTGCCCTACTGGAAAAGTTGAAGGGGGTATGGGAGAAGATATGGGAGAGAGCAGATTGGATGAGGGGATATTCTGTGGGACTGCTATTCTGGGGTGGTGGGTAGAGGAAAAACAGGGAAAAATTGTAACTCAAAATCTGGCAGAAATGAATGATGTAAACCAGAAGTTAATAAAGCATTTGAAAAAAAAGGAATGTAGAGAATGAGGACACAACATTGGTGAAAGGAAGCAGAACTCACAGCACAAGGGATAAAAGTTAGATGTCAGAAGACTTCTTGATGTTAAAGGTTATAAAAACTCAGGATAGGTTAGAAGAAAGATTCAAACTGTCTTTCCTGGGGTTCTTTGAGAATTCTCTAGTCCTACCAAGGGGCATGGGGATTGAATGATGATGACTTCAATATTGCCTTCAGTCTTATTATCTCTCTAATGACAAGTTCCAATCTTACTGTTTTCAGTTTCTCAGCCTTCTTCCTCAGTTCCAGACTCTGTCTCTCTGTCCCTCATTTTCTTATTCTCTGTCTCTGTCTGTCTTGATCTCTCTCTGCCTCTGAAACTGTTTCTTTCTCTCTCCCCCCTCAGTCTCTCTCCACTGTTTTCTCTCATTCCCCATCTTTCTGACTGTCTCCATATCTCACCCTCTGTCTTTCTCTCTTTCTACTCAATCTTTGTCTCTTCTCTCTCTGTCATACCATTCCTGACCCCTCTCTCTGCCTTTTCTTTCTTCCTTTCTTTTTCTTTCTTTCTTTCTTCTTTCCTTTCTTCTTTGCTTCCTTCCTTTCTTCCTTCCTTCCTTCCTTCCTTCCTTCCTTCCTTCCTTCCTTCCTTCCTTTCTTTCTTTCTTTCTCTCTTTCTTTCTTTCTTTCTTTCTTCCTTCCTTTCTCTCTCTGTCTCTCTCCCCCTTTTCTTCCTTCCTTCCTTCCTTCCTTCCTTCCTTCCTTCCTTCCTTCCTTCCTTCCTTCCTTCCTTCCTTCCTTTCTTTCTTTCTTTCTCTTTCTTTCTTTCTTTCTTTCTTTCTTTCTTTCTTTCTTTCTTTCTTTCTTTCTTGTCTCTCTGATTTCTCTGTATCTGTTTCTCTGATTTTGACTCTGTCCCTCAGTCTCTGTCTTTCTCTCCCCCCATTCCCACCCATACATTCAGCAATTAGTTTAATTAATCTATGCAAATGTTGGTGCCAAATATGATTTCTGATTGCTTGGCTTTATCTGTAAAGGACCAATGGCTTTACTTTTTTTTAATATACTTTTCTTCTCCTCATCTCTTCTACTTCCCTGAAATCTTCTCTTTTGAACCTGAGGGAACTGAGATCTTTTGGGGCAACCTCTTGAAGAGGTGACTCTGTAACAGCAACAGTCCAGTATCTGTATAATTCCTGACCCAAACAGAAGAGTCAGAAAAATAGACAGACAGACAGAAGAGTTTCTCTCTTCAGGTTATTCACACTTTCTCGAAATCCAGAAATAGTATTTAAAATTAGACTCTGCTTAAAGACAGCCTGAGCTCAGGAAATGTGTTGAATGTCACCTCAGTAATTGTCCCGGAGGATGTGAAGGGTGTGATGTGCCTAAGAGGAAAACAACTTGGAAAGCTGGAAATAAACAACTTCCTTTTCAGTTCTTTCTTCTGTCTCTTCGTCCCCTTTGGTGGCTCATTCAAACATCCAAGGACCTTTTATTTTCATGCTTTTTTTTCCAGATGGGTAAAAGCACCTCTCCCTCTAACCACATGTTACTTTGGGCAAGTCACTTAACCTCTCAGAATCCCTGTTTCCTCATTTATTAATTTGCAAAATAAGAAGGCAAGAATAAGAAATCTCCAAAACTACAACTCTAAACTGGTGTGATTCTGTCATGATTGTCTTCTTTGTCGTAGGTCCTGAGGGAGAGAGGGAGGGAAATAAGCCGAAGTCCTGTTGTCCTGGTATTGAATGGAACCACTGTGAGGGTGGAAGTCAGGGTGAGAAGCAAGAAATCCCATGTCCAAGCAGAAATGACAAAGTGCAGCAACAGAGGGGGAGAGAGACAGAAAGAGAGACAGACAGACAGACAGACAGAGACAGAGAGACAGAGACAGAGAGAAACAGAGAGACAGAGAGAGAGACAGACACAAAGACAGAGACACAGAGAGACAGAGGGAGATAGAGAGATAGAGAGACATCCAGAGAGGGAGACAGAGAGACATCCAGAGACAGGGACAGAGACACAGAAAGACAGAGGCAGAGAGACACAGACACAGAGACAGACAAACAGAGAGACAGAGAGATAGATAGAGACAAAGATAAAATAATAGATAGAATGGAGAGCTCTTATTCTGTCCTGGCCATAATTTCCCATGTTGAGTCAGTAGCATCACAGAAGCAGATCCATGAGGCCAGTGCTGAAGTCAAAGAAACTATCAATGTGGGCAAAGAAGGGAAGGAATAACACCTAAAGAAATGTGGTCTGAGAATTTTCTTTCTGTGCCAGTGACTGCCCTTAGTCCAGATGGGGTATAGTCTAGGGCATCTAGAACTGAGTTTTTTCTTAAGAATCTTGGTTTGACACATGCATGGAGACCAAGGATGTTCTGGATCTGGGAGAGATGGCTCATGTTCTTGCACTATAGTTGTTTTCATCATTTTGTTGATTCTATGATTTCACAAAGTAGGTGATACTTTTGTAATTAATTCATGCCCCATGATTAGGGCTCATTTGAGTAGAGTTGACCCTGAGAGGAGGAGATTCCCCTGTGAGAAGGGTCTCCCAGAAAGGCTAAGATTCTGATTGGAGGAGTCTGCACTAACTCTCTTCCCACCCACCCCAGGTTAACATTTGAACAACCACCACCCAAAAGGAAAAAAGTGTTAAGGGACAAAATCACCAGTTCCCTGGAGTCCATTGAGTACTTGGCACTTCCCCAGAGTCTTCTCTAGTGTGAGTGGAGCACACCACTGCCAGGGTGAGCATGGGCTTCCCCAGAACCTGGTTGTGATTATCAATAGCATCAGGTTAATGACAGCATTGTCTTCTGGTTGTTAAACTATAATGAGGAAATATGCAATTTTTGGTGGGCAAAATTATAATCAATCTCTACCCACCCTTTAACAACATTCAATCTCCTACCTGATCCCTTCTGGTGCTTTTATTCTGTAAAATCACCTTCAAAATTTATAAGCAGAGCATACTGAACTAGGGGTTTGGAAACCTGGGTTCTGGTCTCAGCTCTGCCAATACTTTGCAATTCACCTTTTAGGCAAATCACTTCCTGTTACTGGTCTTCAGGTTTCTCATTTGTAAAATGAATGATCAATGCAATCAACATCTATGATTCCAGAGGACTGCCAGTGACTTTTGCTATCCACCATATCTGCTACACCTCCTGACAGAGAGATGATGGATTCCAGATTTGGCGTGAGACATTCATATTTGGATGTGTATAATACGAGACTTTGTTTTGCCTAACTGTGCATATTTATTATAAGGGTCATTTTTTCCCCTTTTAAGTGGAGGCAGGAGGGAGAGAAAATAAATGTTTATTAATTGACAAATGAAATCTGAAAAATAAGTAAATTGAGTGAGTTGGCCTAAATGGTCTCTAAGGTTCTTTCCAGCCCTAACACACTACAATTCTTCATCCAAAAACAGGAAGCCTCCCATTTAAGATGCCTGCACATGTGGGAGAATGAAGCCTGGGTCTTTGGGTCCCTCCAACTTCTCTGGGAGGAGGAATATGGAGACTGGTGGGAGATGACAGGATGATTTTCTAAAGCCATCCTGTAGCCCCATTACCAGTGATTGAAAAAGGAATGTTTATATTTGCTTTTTCCCCTCTTCTTCCCCTCCCCCTCAACCTAAACAGATTGTATTTAATGTTGTGGTGCCAGGACCTCCAGCTCATCTCTGTTGAGTTTCAGTGAATGATAAAGTGATGGGAAGATTGTGCTATATTCTCCCAAAAGGCCCCCTGGGGAGGGTGTTGAGTGGGATGATTGAGTGTTGTGATATTTGAGGAGATGACAGAGGAGTGAGATGAATCAAAGAGAAAGTGAAAGGGGGAGACCCAGGGAAGGGAACCAGATGGATTGGTAGGTCTGGTTCAGAGACCTTTCCTTCAGTCAAACTTTGCCTGATCTTTCATACACAGGCAGTCATCATCATCAACAACCCAGCAGGCATCCCTGTTGGTGGAGGAGCAGTGGGGATGGATCAGTAGATCTTCAAAGAGATACTTAAACCTTGAGGCCACTGGGACTAGGCATCAGGATGCTGACAGCATGACTCTAATGGTTTCTGTTCAGGAGAGGTAAGAACTTAGGATCAAATGATCATAGAGATGGGGTAGCTAGGTGGTTCACTAGATAGGGCACTGGGCTTGGAATCAGGAAGACTCATCTTTCCTACTTCAATCTGGCCTCAGACATTTACTAGCTGTGTGACCCTGGGCAAGTCAGTTAACCCTGTTTGCCTCAGTTTACTCATCTGTGAAATGATCTGGAGAAGGAAATGGCAACCCCCTCCAGTATCTTTGTCAAGAAAAACCCCAAATGAGGTTATGGAAAGTATAACAAAACTAAAACAATTACACAATAACAAAATCACAGATGTAGATCTGAAAGGGCCTGTAGATGCCATCCAATTCAACCCTCTCTTTTTATACATGAGAAAACTGAGGTCTACCAAGTTTAAGTGACTTAGAGAAGATCACAAAGAAAAGCAATTTAACCCTTCCTTTCAGATATAGTTGAAAAATTTGACGCCTGGGGAGATAATGACTTGTTCAATGTCACTTAGTTACTAAACACTGGAGTAAAGATTTAGAACCAGACTTTCTGCTTCCAATTGTAACACCTTTTGCTCTGTCCCATGCTACCTTCTTAGGGATGTATGAGCAGAGGGAATAATAATAAATAACTATAACCATAATCACAAAAGCAACTTACATTTACATATATTTATAATCTCAATGAGGTAGATATATGTGTGTACATACACATTTATATAATCTTAGGGTTTGTAATGCACTTTTCTTGTAACTCTTTTCTTATGGCGAAGCCTTCCCCCCACCCCCTCTCTCTGTGATCCAGCTACATTGATCTGCTTGCTGGTCCTTGCCCTTAATGCTCCATCTCCATCTCTGTGCATTTGCATCGGTGGTCCCATGTGGGTGGAAGCTCCTCCCTTCTCATCTCTAACTTTTAGTTCCTCTGGCTTCTTTAAAGTCTCAGCTCAAATCTTCTCTTCTACAGGAGACATTTCTAGGGATCTCAAGTGCTAGACTCTCCCCATCTAACATTGCCTTCCATCTAGTTTTAAATATTTGTTGCTGTTTAGTCATTTCAGTCACATCTGATTCTCCATGACCCCATTTGCCCCATTTGGGGTTTTCTCAGAGAGATACTGGAGTGGTTAGCCGTTTTCTTCTCCAGCTCATTTTACAGAGAAGGAAACTGAAGAAAACGGTGAAGTGACTTGCCCAGGGTGACAGAAATATTTGACACCAGATTTGAGATCAAGAAGATGAATCTGTTTGACTCCAAGCTCAGTACTCTATCCACTGTGCCTCCTCACTGCCATATATTTTGTATGTATCTAGTTATTTACATCTCCCCCATCATAATACACACACACACACACACACACACACACACACACACACACCTATCTGTCTATCTATCTATCTATCTATCTATCTATCTATCTATCTATCTATCTGTCCATCCGTCCACCAGTCCATCCATCTGTCAATCTATCTATATTTCATTAAATTATAAACTCCTTCCATTAGATTTCAAGCTATTCCCATTAAATTGTAATGTCAATACAGGGATTATCTGTTGCTTGTTCTTGTATCCCCAATGCTTACCACAGTTCTTGGCACTTAGTAGGTGCTATATATATATTAATTAGAATATGAAATTCCTGAGGGCAGGGATTTTTCTTTTGCCTTTTAAAAAAAATCCCCATTATTTAGCACATTACCTGACATATAGTAAGTACTTAATTAATGCTTTTGATTGATTGGAGGTAGTCCAAATATTATCATGTCAAGTATAAAATAATAAGAGAGAACAACACCACATTCTTGAAGTATTTTAATATTTGCAAGGCAATTTTCCTCACCAAACAACAGCAACAACAGAAACTGTGCTGGGAAGCGCAGATAATATTCTACCCAGTATTTGTTTGTTTTTATTAAGTACACACTATGTGCCAAGCACCATGCTAAGTGCTGCTGATTTAAAGAAAGGCAGAAGACGGCCCCTGTTCTCAAGGAGCTTAAAGTCTAATGACAGGAGACAATATGCAAATAAGTGTGGACAAAGAGCTACATGCAGAACAAACTGGAAATAATCCACAAAGGAAAGGGACTAAAATGGAAGAGGCTTGTGAAAGGCTTCCCGCAGGAAGTGGGATTTTAGCTACATTTTCTTTTGCAAATGAGTAAACTGCAGCGCAGACTAGCTAGCAAGGCTGGGAGATGATATTTGAACACAGATCTCCTGCCAGACTTATGCTTGCCTTTCTTCTGGACCCTCTGGGCATGGAAGGGTTAATGCACCTACTGAACAGTCCCTCTAGGACTCCTTGCTCATCAGCTCACTTCACCTAGGAAAATAATTGTAAAAGGGACAGAAATCATAGCCATTCAGAGTTGGGTGGCAGAGTGGAAATCATGTTCTCAGGGGCCAGAGATATGAGCAGGAGACACAATGTGGCATCTGCAGATGAGAATGAAGCTGGGGAAGACAAATAGTGAAGAAACTCCTCAGAAGCAGGGACTGACTGATAAAAGTTACAGTGAAACTCTTCCCTTTATCCAATGTGAAGGGTTTGACAGTAGCATTAAGGCACTGCTACTGGTGGTGAGAGAGGCTTAAGGAATAGGGAGCTAAGGAGCAGGTGTAAGATGTAGAATATGTCTAGGACTGATCAGAGATATTAGGATCCAGTCCCCTCCTTTTACAGATGAAGAAACTGAAGCCAAGAAAGATTTAGTGACTTTCCTAAGGTTCCAAAGGAAGCAAGGGTAAGAGCCAAGCTTTAAACCCCAGTCCTCTGACACTGTAGGGATACTCATCATTCCATGCAGCCTCACTACTGAATTGAATAATCCTGTGGCTAGACAGGGTTCATCCTTCTTGGGGGAGTGCAAAAGGGGAAAGGAAAAAGACCTTTTCTCTAAAACTTGCAGGAATTACTGTCTCCTTCACCCAGATTTTACTTCAATGATAAGCAAAATTAGGATCCTTCTATACAGTATGGAGAAGAAAAAAAATTTTGAACCATTAGAATTATCTGAAAGTTCAATGGAATGGCATAATTGGAAAGCAGTGGCTGCCACCTTACTGGAGATCTTCAAGGGAAGACTGGATGGCCACTTGTCAGGTAGCAATCAAAAAATATTTATTAAAAAGCTACTGTGTTCCAAAGACTCTGCTAGGTGCTGGGGGTACTTACTCCTGTGTCTGGCACATAGTAGGTACAATGAACCTGATCAGATAGGTTGGGGTCAGGTTGAGGAGGGCTTTAAAGATTAAACAGAGGACTTTCTATTTTATCCTAGAGACAAGGAAACCACTGGAGTTGGATTAAGAGTCATATGGGAATCTGTGCTTAAGGAAATTTTTTTTGGTAGCAACGTGTAGGATGGAATGGAGCAGGGAGAGATGAGACAAAGAGAACTATTAGAATTCTATTGTGATAATCTAGGTAAAGAATGATGGAGGCTTGAACTAGAGTAATAGCTATGTTAATGGAGAGAAGAGGTCTGATGTGAGAGATAGTGTAAAGGTGGAAATTGCTAAATTTGGCCATGATAGGACATGTAGAATGAGGGAGTGAGGAATTGGCAATAAATGTCAATTATTATAAATGGGTTGCTTGGAGGATGGTGGAGCCTACAATAAAAATAGGGACGTTTGGAAGAGAGGAAAGTTTAGGGGCAAAGACAAGAAGTTCAATTTTGGACATGCTGTCCAATTTGAAATGTCCAAGAGGTAATTGGTGATCTTGGATTTAAGCTCAGAAAGACTACTGGCTAAGTGTATAAGTATATGAAAATAATCTGAATAGAGATGATAATTAAGCTGTTAAACTCTTGGAAGTTTACCAGGTTATCAAGAAAAAAAAAGTATAGGAGAAGAGAAAAGAGTCTAGGAGAGAACCTCGGGAAACATCTAACATTTGGGGAAATGATATGGAGAATAAGCAAGCAAAGGGGAGGTAATCTTTTTTTTGTTTGTTTGTTTGTTTTTGGTTTTTTTTGTTACTTTTTTTTTATTTTTTTTTATATATATTTGAAACATTTAATGTTACGACCTCAAATTTCAGATCCATTTCCTTCCTCCCTTGTCACCCATTCCCTCTTGGGAGATAAGTAATTCAGTATATGGTGTACATGTCTAGCTATGCAAAACATTATCATAGTAGATATATTGTACAAGGCTGCTTATAATTCCCTCCCACTCATCCCACCCCCCACCTGGTCCATTCCCTACATGATCCTGTCCCTCTTTTATAGTGGGTACTTCCAACCTCCCCTCACCCCAAGGATGCCCTCCCATCCATCATCCCTCCTTCCATCCCCCTTCCCCCTATCCTGCTGCAGGTTGAGATATCCCATTTAGTATGTATGTCATTTTCTCCCTGAACCAAATTCAATGTGAATGTGGTTTTGCCTTTTTAGCCTTCCTTATTCTCCCCCTCTTTTGCAACCACTTCCCCTTGCTTTTTCTGCATGGGATAGTTTACACTACCCTGTCTCTCCCCATCTCCTCTTGCCACTTTCCTCTCTCACCTCATAATTTCATCCCTTGAGTATTCTCCCTTCCCAAAAAATTCAACTTATGCCCTCTATCCATATATAACTGTAACCATATACACACACATTCACATATGTATTCATATGACCACACACCCTTCTTCCATTATTTTCATAGTGAGAAAGATAGCATCAGTCACAGTTATTGCTTTTCCATATAGGAATGTAAATAGTTCAACTTTGATAACTTCCTTTTGATTTCTTTTCCCTGATTACCTTCTCACATCTCTTCCTTCTTGTGTCTGGATGTCACATTTTCTATTCAATTCTGGTTTTTTCCTGAAGAATCCTTGAAAGTCCTCTATTCCACTGAATGACCATATTTTCCCCTGAAACAAAATACTCAGTTTTGCTGGGTAGGTGACCTTGGGTTCAGTCCCAGTTCTTTTGCCCTCTGGAATATCATATTCCATGCCCTTCAATCCCTCAGTGTAGAAGCTGCCAGGTCCTGGGCTATTCTGATTGTGTTTCCACAATATTGAAATTGTTTCTTCCTGACTGCTTGTAGTATTTTCTCCTTGATCTGGGGATTCTGGAACCTGGCTATAATATTTCTGGGAGTTTTCTTTTTGGGATCTTTTTCAGGAGGTGATCGGTGGATTCTTTCAACCTCTATTTTGCCCTCTGACTCTAAAACATCAGGGCAGTTTTCCTTGAGAATTTCTTGAAGGGTGATTTCTAGGTTCTTTCCTTGATCATGGCTTTCAGGTAGTCCAATAATTTTTTAAATTGTCTCTCCTGGATCTATTTTCCAGGTCAGTGGTTTTTCCCATGAGATATTTCACATTGCCTTCTAATCTTCATTTGTTTGGATCTGCTTAACAGCATCTTGATTTCTCATAAAGTCATTAGCTTCCATTTTCTCCAGTCTAACTCTGAAGGAATGAATCTCCTCAGTGAACTTTTGAGATTCTTTTTCCATCTGGCAAATTCGACTTTTAAGGCATTCTTCTCCTCATTGCCCTTTTGGGCCTCCTTTGCCATTTGAGTTAGTCTATTTTTTAAGGTGTTGTTTTCCTCAGTCAGGCTGTTGACCCTCATTTCATACTTTTTCCGGCATCCTTCTCATTTCTCTTCCAATTTTTCCTCCACTTCTCTTATTTGATTTTTAAAGTCCTTCTTAAGGTCCTCTATGGCCTGCAACCCACTCATGTTTTCCCCCGGGGCTTTTGGAGCAGGACTTCTGACCTCACAGTCCTTTTCCCACTCTATGCCCCCAAAATAGGAGTCTAGGGTTGCATTTTTCTGTTTCCTTTGCCTTGGCATGTTGCCGCTTAATTACTTGACTTTTGGGCTTATTGCCACACTATGGCTTTAAGGCCAGATAGAGGAATTTTCGTCCCGAACGTGTGGGGGGCAACTTCCTTTTCTGGCAAGCTGTAAACCCACCCACGACTTCCACCCTAGATCACAATCCAGATCCAGGGAGGTTAAAGCAAGAGCAATTACCCCCCAAGACTGATCGCTGGATCTCCCTACAAATTTGTAGGCTGGGAGCGGGAGCTGCCTCTGAAAACTACAAAATGGCGTTTGTCCTCAGCGGCTTTTAGCCCCCAGGGAAGGGAGCCGACGCATTCCCTAATACCAGTCCCAAATTCCATAGGACACTAACCTCTTACTTTGTCCTAGGCAAGTCTATGTTGATAATTCTGGAGTCGCCATAGCTCCTGGTGTTCTGGGGTTCCTCCAGCTGGCTGCTGGCCCTGCCGCCCTGGGGCTAAAACCTTGGCTCAGGTGGACCTGGGCTCGGCTCGGCTCCTGCGCTCCGCGCTCTGCACGCTGCCAGGTCCCAGACCTCTGCGCTGGTCCTTCCTGCAGGGCTGCTGGGCTGTCCTCAGCGGGAGTTTAGCTTCTCTGTGTCGTTCTGTGGGTGCTGGGGCTCCAGAAGTTTTTCAGAGTCCCCTTTTACATCGTTTGGGGGGAATCTGGGGGCAGAGTGGCTTGGATGAGCTGTTTCTACTCCTCCGCCCCCCAAGGGGAGGTAATCTAAGAAGAAAACTTTCACAAAAACCCAGAGAGGAGAGGAGAAATTATTAGGAGGGAGTGGTCAGTGATGTAAATGCAGCAGATAGGTTGAGAAGGATTAGGACTGAGAAAATGACTATCAGATTTGCCAATGAAGAGATTGTTGGTAATTTTGGAGAGAGTGGTTTCAACTGAATGATGAGATTGGAACCAGATTACAAGGAGTTAAGGAGTGAGTGAGAAGAAAATGGAGACACTGAGTGTAGACAACTTTTTAAATTAGTTTGGCTGAGAAAGGGAGGAGAGATGTGAGATGACAGTTTGAGGAAATGGTAAAATGTAATCAAGTTTAGTTTTTTGGGGGGGAGGAGAGGTAAAAGGGAGGAGATCGGGCATGTGTGAGGGTAGTAGAAAAGGAGCCAATTGCTAGGGAAAGGTTGAAGGTTTTAGAAGGTAGAGAGAATCAGATATGTATTCTGTTGGAGAAGATGGAAGGGAGGGGATGCAAGCACGCATATGAAGGTGTTGGCCACAGGAAAGAGAAGGACTACTTCTTTGTCAGAAACTGGGGAAAGAAAAAGTTGAAGATGATTTCAAGGAGTTTTGAGATGAAGAGAAAGGGAGAGGAATTTTATGGCAAATGACCTCAATTTTTTTCAGTAAAATGAGAGAAGAGTCTTCAGCTGAAAGAGAGGTAGGAGGATATATGAGATCTTGAGAAGGGAAGAGTGTGGAATAGCTTCTGTAGGGGGTGAGATAGGGAAGCACTTGGGGAGGGATAAAAGAGCTGCTTTGCTACAGTGAAGAACCAGGTGAGGCTGGGTAGAAATGAATTTGTAATGTGCCCAGGAGGCACCACTGTGGGACTTCTTCAGCTGCATTCAGTGGCTGCTTGAGTAAGTGAAGGAGAGGGGGATGATGGGAGCAATCTAGGGCTGAAGTTTGTCAAGAGAATAACTGTATTCTAGCACTATAGTGTAAAAGGGATTCTTTTTCAGGAAAAGCTCAGAATAAATGACTACTGAGGTCCATTCTAATTCTGAGATGCTATGATGTTGTCCTCTTGCTCTCCAGGGTTTCCTCAGGTGCAACTGTTGCTATTGACACACTTGGAGATCTGATCTTTGTCCCGAGGAGCTTTGGCTCTCTTCCTTCTGAAGTCAAAGCAGGCTCTCCTTCCGAACCATAATGCCTACATGCAGCTCTTCTTGCTACAACATGTATCTACTCTATGTACTACTAGGGCCTTCTTCACTGTAAGGCATAAGTGGGTCATCATCCAATATACCTTAGAGAACAAGGATTATTAACGTTTTTTCCTGTACTCATTTGGTAATCTGGTAGAGCCTATAGAGTCTTTCTTAGAATAATATCTTAGTGCATAAAATACATAGTATTACAAAAGAAACCAATTATATATTGAATTAATTATAAAAATGTTAGAAGTTCCAAGTTCATGGACCTTCCTAAAATCTATCTATAGACCTCCGTCCAAACACCCTAAGTTAAAACCCCGAGCTTTAGATGAAATTGATTAGCAAGAGGAAAGGAGAGGAGAGTAAATGAGACTAGAGGAGAGGAGAGGAGAGAAGATAGGAGACGAGAGGAGAGGGAACAGGAGAACAATTCCTAGGTTGGACTCTGAGCATGGATGGAACCTGTAGGACATTGTACATTTGGCCCAACCTTTCCCCCATGCTAGAGAGGGTAGAAGGGAGGAAGAAGGAGTCATGAATATCCCTAGCTGACTAAACTAAGCAGGATTATTGTAACCTAATAAATCCAGTATCAGGCAGATTTATGAGCCTCTCAGAACTTGCAGGAACAATATCATTTAGAAAACATTTATGCTCACACGGTAACTGCAAACCTATATTGTCTCTTTATTTATGAGGCATGCCTTGTAATTAAGTGAGAGCTAGGAGAGGGAGTTTGGGTGAAAGTTCACCCCTAAATAATTCTGAGGCAATGGCTGCTAGGTAGAACAAATAGCTGGGATGTTTGGTTGCATGATCAGCCCCATATGGTCCAAGGCCTTAAAATTCAGAGATTGGGGTAACCATGTCTAAGAGGGAAAGCAGTGCACCCAGACCCAGTCCATATTTGGGAGATCATATTATCATAGTTTTGAACCTGAAAGAGACCTTAGAAAATCTTAAACATCTAATAAAGTGTTCCTTTCCCTATCCTACCCCATCTTATAGCTAAGAAAATAGCCCCAGAAAGAATAAATGACTTGTCTACAGTCAGAGCTAAGCTAGGATTTGAACTCAGATCCCCCTGAATACAAATCCAATGTCTTTTCAACAAGACCCTATTCTCATCTGGGTTGAGGAGGATACAACTTTCATATCTTCTGAAGGGTGTAGAAGTCTTCTGAACATGTAGAGAGCTGAGAAAACTGGGTTAGAAAGGGACTTTTAGAGGGGTATATGGATTGGGATTTGGAAAGGTTGGGGAGAGGATTGAGGAGACTTTGGGGGGAATGTGAATTGAGATTAGGGGAGTGGCAGAGGGGATGGAGGCCTCTTGGAGAAGTGGGTGAACTGGGGGAGTAGGAGGAGAAGATAAAGTAAAGGGATAGGGTAAAAAGAGAGGCTGAGAAAGAAAACAGTGAGTAAAACAATGGAGGGAAATTCAAAAGTAGTAAACAATAACTTTAAATGTGAATGGAATGCTTATAATGACTTTCTTTGTGGTGGCAAAGAAATGGAAATTGAAGGGATCCCCATCAACTGGGAAATGACTGAACAAGTTGTGGTGTATGGTTATGATGTGATGGAATACTATTGTGCTATAAGAAATGATGAGCTCAGTGACATTAGAAGGGCATGGAAAGACTTGCACAAAATGGGGGCTAGAAGCCACTGAGGAGACAAGGCACACTCAGCATTTTGCAGCTCCAGTGGCAACATCAGCTCCTGGCCTTCAAACTGTAGGGAGATCCAGCAATTAGTCTTGGAAGTTAATCACTCTTGCTTTAACCTGCTTGGATCTGGATTGTTATCTGGGGGGAGGTCTGGGGTGGGTATCCAACTTGCCAAAACTGGAAGTTGTGAAGACCCCAATATTCAGGATGGAAGCTCCCCTGTCTGGTGGCAGAGTCCTACTGTGGCAACAAGCCCAAAAGTCAAGTAATTAAGTGGCAACATGCCTAGGCAAAGGAAACAAAATAAGCAGAAAAATGCAACATTAGACTCCTATTCTGGGGGCAAAGAGGATCAAAGCATGGAACAGGAGGAAGACTGTGAGGTCAGAAATCCTGCTCCAAAAGCCCCAAAGGAAAATATGAGCAGGTTACAGGCCACAGAGGACCTTAAGAAACAGATAAGAGAAGTGGAGGAAAAATTGGGAAGAGAAATGAGAAGGATGAAAGAAAAGTATGAAATGAGAGTCAACAGCCTGACTGAGGAAAATAACACCCTAAAAATAGACTAACTCAAATGGCAAAGGAGGCCCAAAAGGGCAATGAAGAGAAGAATGCCTTAAAAAGCCAAATTTGCCAGATGGAAAAAGAATTTCAGAAACTCACTGAAGAGAATAATTCCTTCAAAATTGGATTGGAACAAATGGAAGCTAATGACTTTATAAGAAATCAAGATACTATAAAACAGATTCAAACAAATGAAAAAATAGAAGGCAATGTGAGACATCTCATTGGAAAAACCACTGACCTGGAAAATTGATTCAGGGGATGTAAGGGCCCTTTAAGACTTTACCTGAACTCTGAGAACTCACAGAGAACTCAAGCAAATGACAGGGCAACTTAGGCTGGGTCCAAGAGGCACCTGAGTGTATGTTCTGCCCCGTGAAGCACATCCTGTTACACAGGTTCAAGGATTATGGGG
The DNA here is from genome assembly GCA_011680675.1 of Gymnobelideus leadbeateri. Taxonomy (NCBI): domain Eukaryota; kingdom Metazoa; phylum Chordata; class Mammalia; order Diprotodontia; family Petauridae; genus Gymnobelideus; species Gymnobelideus leadbeateri. Next base: position 20,387 of record WOXC01007430.1, read on the forward strand.
TATTGAGCACATGCTGCTAACAGGAGAGCACTCCCCTCCTGTGAGGAGCCTGTTGCTGAGGAACATTAAGGAGCAGAGTTGGGGAAGGGGATAAAGGAGGGAGGAGGAGGGAAGTGAGATGAACAGGGAATGGAAAAGCAGGAAGAGAAATTCAGGGCAATTGGGGAAGTGAGGCTAATGGAGAGGATGTGAAGAATAAAGATGGCAGTGAACTTCCTCCTCTGGGTCTGACTCCTTTGTCCATTCCAGAGAAGTCTGAAGGGTCACAGCAGGTGACCAGAGAGGTACTGGTCAAGGAAGCAACCAGAAAGGTATCTATAAGCGATAGCTAGGTGTGGTAGGACCATACAAGGAGAGATAATTTCAAAATTATTGGACTATCTAAAAACCATGATCAAAAAAGAAAAGAACCTAGAAATCATCTTTCAAGAAATTCTCAAGGAAAAATGCCCTGATATCCTAGAAACAGAGGGCAAAATAGAAATTGAAAGAATTCACTGATTGCCTCTTGAAAAAGATCTCCCAAAGAAAACTCTTAGGAATATCATAGCCAAATTTGAGAGTTTCCAGGTCAAGGAGAAATATAAGCTGTCAGGAAGAAACAATTTGAGTTTTGTGGAAACACAATTAGGATAAGACAAGATCTAGCAGCATCTACACTAAGGGACAGAAGGGCTTGGAATATGATATTCTGGAGGTGAAAGGAGCTGGGATTAAAACCAAGAATAACCTACCCAGCAAAACTGACTATCATGCTTCAGGGGAAAATATGGTCATTCAATGAAATAGAGCACTTTCAAGTATTCTTTGTTGTTTTTTTTTTTTTTGTTTGTTTGTTTTTAAAGCAATTGGGGTTAAGTAACTTGCTCAAGGTTACACGGCTAGTCATTTGATTTATGCGTGGGTGCTCATTTTCTGAGGCCGGATCTGATCTCGGGTCATCCAAACTCCGAGGCCGGCACTCTTACTCACTGCGCCACCTAGCCGCCCCTTTAGGGCAATTGGGGTTAAGTAACTTGCCCAAGATTACACGGCTAGGTTTTTTTTTGTTTGTTTGTTTGTGCGGATTAAGTGTCGGAGGCCGGCTCCGAACTCAGGTCCTTCTTATTCCAGGACCGGCGCTCTACTCACTGCGCCACCTAGCCGCCCCTCTTTCAAGTATTCTTGATGAAAAAAACAGAGCTGAACAGAAAATTTGACTTTCAAATACAAGAAGCAAGAGAAGCATAAGAAGGTAAACAGGAAAAAGAAATCATAAGGAACTTATCAAAATTGAACTCTTTGCCTTCCTATATGGAAAAATGATAATTGTAACTTATTAAACTTTTCTCAGTGTGAGGACAGTTGAAGGGAATATACATATACATATATATATATATATATATATATATATATATATATATATATGTATATGTATGTATGCAGGTATATGTATGTATATGAGGGTGTATGTGTATAATAATACATATGTGAGTGTGTGTATATGTGTGTACATGTAAACATAGACAGAGGGCATGGGATCAGTTGAATAGGAAGGGATAATATCTAAAAATAAAATAAAATTAAATTAAGATATGAGAGAGGAATATAATGAGAGAAGGGGATCAGAGCCAAGATGGCAGCATAGAAGCAGGAAAACTCAATGAGCTCCCCCCATAACTACCTCAAATACTTATAAAATATGACTCTAAATAAATTTTAGAGCTACAGAACCCACAAAGTGACAGAGAGAAACAAGTCACCTGCTGAAGGCAGGCTTGCTGGCCCACAGAAAGGGTCCATCACCTTGTGCTGGTTGCTGAGCCCCACCCCCATGTGAGACTGTGCTTTTAGCCCTGGGTTGTTCCTGACTAGCAACTGCTGTAGTGGACTTCAAGAGAATGGATCAGCAGCACTGTGGAGGTTTCCAGAATCATCAACCCATAAATGCCAAAGACAAAGTAAAAGGTCGGTATGAAACTCTGTTGGAACTGGGGAGGACTGAGCATGGTCCGGTCCCTGTCCTCGGGGGTGAGAAGTGGCTGCTTCAGAGCACCTGGCCTGCAGATTGTAGGGGGACCAAGTGACCATGCAGAGAGTAATTGCTCTTGCTTTAACCTGCTTGGATCTGGATTTCTAGTCTTGGGTGGAGGTCCTGGGGTGTGTGACCAGTGAGCTAGAGCTGGTGGTGGCTGTAGAGAAGGCACCCAACTAATAGCTCTGGCAGCTATGAAAACTCTTGTGATTTGGGACAAAGCTCTCCTCTCTGGAAGCAGAGTTCTACTGTGGCAAAGAGCTCAAAAGTCAAGTAATTGAGTGGCAACATGAGAAAACAATGGAAGCAAAGCAAGCACAGCAATAAAACCTTATATTCCTTTTTTGGGGACAAAAAGGATCAATGTGTGGGATGGAAGGAAGACAATGAAGTCAGAACTCCTGCACCAAAAGCTTCCAAGAAAAATATGAACCACCTGCAGTTCATGGAGCTCAAGAAAGATTTTGAAAATTAAGTAAGAGAAGTAGCAGAAACATTGGGAAGAGAAATGGGAATGATGCAAGAAAATCATGAAAAGAGAGTCAACAACCTGACTGAAGAAGATAACACCTTAAAAAATAGACTAACTCAAATGGGCAAAGAGGCCCAAAAAGCCAATGATGAGAAGAATGCCTTAAAAAGCCAAATTTGGCAGATAGAAAAAGAATTTCAAAAGTTCACTGAAGATAATAATTCCTTCAGAATTAGATTGGAGTAAATGGAAACTACTGTGTTTATGAGAAATCAAGATACTATTAAGCAGATTGAAACAAATGAAAAAATAGAAGGCAGTGTGAAATATCTCACTGGAAAAACCACTAACCTGGAAAGTAGATCCAGGAGAGATAATTTAAAAATTATTGGACTACCTGAAAACCATGATCAAAAAAAGAACCCAGAAATCATCCTTCAAGAAATTCTCAAGCAAAATTGCCCTGATATTTTAGAACCAGAGGGAATAATAGAAATTGAATGGATTCACTCATCACCCCTTGAAAAAGATCTCAAAAAGAAAACTCCTAGGAATATTTTAGTCAGGTTCTGGAGTTCCCAGATCAAGGAGAAAATATTATAAGCAGCCAAGAAGAAACATTTTGAATAACGTGGAAAGTCAATCAGGACAACACAGGATCTGGCAGCTTCTACATTGAGTGATTGAAAGGCTTAGAATATGGTATTCTGGAGGTCGATGGAGCTGGGATTAAAACTAAGAATCTCCTACCCAGCAAAACTGAGTATCATGTGTTGGGGGGAAATATGGTCATTCAATGGAATAGAGGACCTTTAAGCATTCTTGATGAAAAAAGCAGAGTTGAATAAAAAATTAGACATTCAGATACAAGAAGCAAGAGAAACATGAGAATGTAAACAGGGAGAAATCATACATCTTATCAAAATTGTACTATTTACCTTCCTACATGGAAAAATGATAATTTGTAACTTATGAAACTTTTCTCAGTATGAGAATAATTGTAGGGAACATAAATGTACACACACACACACACACACACACACACACACACACACACACACACACATATATATATATATATATATAAGTCTATATAGGAGGATATATGGGCATGTGAATACACATGTGAGTGTGAAAAAATATATATATATATATATATATATATATGTACAGGTATTCATTGACAGAGGGCACAGGACCAATTGAATAGGAAAGGATGATATTTAAAAAAAATTAAAAGGTGAGAGATATATAACGAGAAGAGATAGGGAGAGACAGAATAGTGTAAATTATCTTAAATAAAAAAAGAAAAGGAAACTGTTACAATGGAGGGGAAGACTAGGAAGGCAAAAGGGAATAGGTCAACCTTACTCTCATTGAATTTGTTTTAAGTAGGGAATAACATACACACTCAGTTGGGTATCTTAGCCTACAGGAAAGTAGGGGGAAGGGGAAAATTATATTGCATACAGTATGATAGAAGGGAGGGCAGTTGGGGGGAGGATAGTTAGAAACATACACTTTTGATAAGGGACAGGGTCAAGGTAGACAATAGAATAAGTTGGCTGGGTGGGATAGGATGGAGGAAAATATAGTCAGTCTTCCATAATATATCCACTATGGAAATGTTTTGCATAGCTACTCATATATAACCTAAATTCAATTTCTTATCTTCCCATTAAGGGTAGGTGATGAGGGAAGAAGGGAAAGAATCTGGAATTCAAAGTTTTAAAGTCAAATGTTTAAAAAAGTATTATTATTATTATTATTATTATTATTATTATTATTATTATTATTATTATTATTATTATATGCGCCTGGGAAAAAAGTATATATACAGGCACTGGGATATGGAGATCCATCTTGCCCTACCAGAAAGTCAGAGCAGGGATGAGGTAGTATATAGGAGAGAGCAAGTTGGGGGAAGGGGCATTCAGTAGGCTCACTATTTTGGGGTGTGGGGTAAGGGAAAGACAGGGAGAAAATTTGTAACTCAAAATCTTGTGGAAATGAATGTTGTAAACTAAAAAGAAACATAAAATTAAAAATATATAATGAGAGAAGGAGAAAGGGAAAGACAGAATAAGTTAAATTATCTCATATAAAGAGAATACTGTTGCAATGGAGGGGAAGAGCAGGAAGGTGAAAAGGAATGGGTCAATATTACTGTCTTTGAATTTGGCTTAAGGAGGGAATAATATACAAACTCATTTGAGTATCTTACCCTACAGGAAAGTAGTGGGGAAGGGGATTAGAGGGGGGATCATAGAAGGGCGGGCAGATTGAGGGAAAGGGTAGTTAGAAGCACATACTTTTGAAAAGGGACAGAATCAAATTAAAAAATAGAATAAACTGAAAAAGAGGGAAATATAGTTAGTCTTTCACAATATAACTACTGTGGTAACGTTTTGTGTAACTACACATGTACAACCTACATTGAATTGCTTATCTTCTCAGTGGGGGTGGGTGAAGAGAGAAGGGAAAAAATCTGGACATCAAAGTTTTAAAAACAAATGTAAAAAAATTGTTTTTTACATGCAACTGGGAAATAAGATATACAGGCACTGGGGTATAGAAATCCATCTTGCCCTACTAGAAAGTTAGAGGGGTTTGGAGGAGGTTATAAGAGAGATCAGATTGGGGGAAGGGGTGTTCAGTAGGCTCACTATCTTGGGGTGTGGGGTAGGGGAAAGAGGGAGAGAAAATTTGTTAACTCAAAATCTTGTGGAAATGAATGTAGAAAACTAAAAATAAACAAAAAACTAAAAATTAAAAAATATTTTTAAAAGAAAACTAAAAATAAATTTAAAAAAATTAAAAATAAAATAAAATTGGAACTCTGGAAAAAAAAGACATTTGAACAAAGACATTATTTCTTCCAGAGAAAGAATGATAAATATAAGTATGTATAGAATAATGTTACATATATTTGTTTTTATTTGTTTCTAATGGTAACCTTCCCTAGGGTGGGGAGAGGAGTAAGGAAGAAAAAAATAAAAAAAGAAATTTGCATGATAACGTTGTGGTATATTTGGAGGGAATAGCAAGTTGACACTGTAGATTTGCAGTTTCATGTGCAATTATCTTTTGTATTGTACTGTGTTATAGAAATTCTTGTTTTGTTCCATGAAGTAAAAATAAAATATATGTTTTTTTAAAAAAGACCATGCCATGATACTCTTTGAGAGAATCACAATAGGAAATAAAACCCATCCAAGGATCCCTAAACTGTCAAGGCTGAGAGTCCTCATTATACCAGCTAGATTGATGAATCTGTGACCCAGGCAAGACCCTTCCCTCGCCTCCTGGATCTTGAATCAGATAGTGAAGCCAGGTTAGCACAGGACAACAAATTCAGTTTTTGACCCCTTGAAGTCCTATGTGTGTAATTCTGCTATGCATGCCATTAACATATTCACAGACATATCAGATGCATTCTGGTTGTGTTTAACAACCAGCTGTTCAGGGGAAAAGAATGTACACAAGACACACTTTTAAGTATAATCTTACTATATTGCTTACATAGAGTCTCCATAACTTTCTTAAGTTTCAGCAATCAACAACAACAACAATAAATAGAGTCCTGATTTGTAGCATTTGCCAATTTCTGAAGTGGGAATGCTCAAACTGAAAATTTAACAGTCAGCTCTGGGAGCCAGTACAAGCTGGCTCTAGCAAATCTATTCAGTAATATAATTATGCTAATTAACCAACAGACTGTGTCTTTCTCTGTGATCACTAATAATAATAATAATCCCCTCAAAATCCAACCAATCTTCCATGCCAGGAGTGGATAAAGGATGGCAACTGCAAAGTTACAATGACAGTCAGAGGTGAGGAACAGCAGGGACTTGGAATGTCTTTCAGGAGAAGATTTCAGTAGCTTTAAAGGCTTAGTTGGAACCCCGAGAGGCTAGTAAATTGGGTTCTGGAAATGGAACTGATTGGGATTTTTTTTGTTTTTGTTTTTGTTGTTGATGTTTATTTATTTCAGTTGTATTCAATTCTTCATGACCCCATTTGGGGTTTTCTTGGCAAAGATACTGGAGCAGCTTGCCATTTCCTTTTCCAGCCCATTTTACAGGTGAGGAAACTGAGACAAACAGGGTTGAGTGACTTGCCCAGGGTCACACAGTTAGTAAGTATCTGAGACCAAATATGAACTCAGGAAGGTGAGTCCTCCTGACTCCAGGTCTGGCATTCTTGTCCACTGTGCCACCCAGACGCCTACAAGAGGTGTTATGAATGGTTTAATCTATATGTCAAATATAAAAAGTAAATGCAAGCATCTTTCAAAATTAGCTTTTTATGCCCACATGGAAAACTATCCTTTATTTGAATAAATATCATGACCAGAATTTCATCAGGACAAATGATATAACATTAACTAGCATTCTTATAGCATTTTAAAGTTTGAAAAATTCTTTAAATATTTTTTACTGTGCTAACTTCTGGGGATATAATTATAATTATGTAATTGTGACACAGTCCCTGCCTTCAAGAAACTTGTATTCTATTAGAAGGAGACAACATATTTAAGAGAGTGGTGGTGAGGGAAGAAAAAACATTTGGGGCAAGAAAGTCATAGGGATAGTAATGAATCACCAGTCTATTGACTGATCCCTTCTCTTTCAAGGACAGTTGATGGAAAGGTAAAAAGAATGCTGGGCCTAGAGTCGGAAAGTCTTGTGTTCAGATCTGGCCTCAGATGCCAGCTCTGAGCAATTGACCCTCTTTGCCTCAGTGTCCCGATCTGGACAATGAGAATGATAAAAGCACCCCTCTTGAATTTATTGTGAGGATATAATAAGAGAGTATTTGGTTGTTGTTGCTGTTTTTTAAAGGAGGTGTCATATAATGCTCATTTCCTTCCCTACTCTCTGCTTTTTTAGGAATGGTAGTATTGATTTGATTATTGTTCTTAGAGCCAGAATTTGAAACAAAGCGTTGGGGTGGGGAACAGGGCAAAAAAAAAGGTACACTTGTAGTAACATGGCATGAAGATGAGTGGGAAATAGTCTGGTTGGTCTAGGTTCAAGCAGGTCATGGTGAGTACTCACCCATTGGAAGGGTGTCAGGGAGCGGGAGTTCCACATCCAAGATTGGGGCTGGACTGCAGAAGCCCAGCAGCTTGCAGATGGCCAGGAAGTGAGGAAACTGAGGGGGAGAAATGCTGAGTGATTTCTTTCCCATGACCACACAACTAAAAAGTAGGGGAGCATCAATTTGGATGCCTCATGACATAGGACCCAGCTTGTTTTACTAGGGTGTGACACCACTGTGTTCATTACCATGATCAAGAAATGTTCAAACATTATCACTAGGTTTATGAAACCAACCCAACATGGGGAAAGACTTAAATACTTTTTCCAGCTCATTAGACTAATCAGAGTGCGATTTGACCTTCAGCTTTTCAGGCTAAAAGAGCCAGGGCTGAGAGTGAAATGCCTGGATGCCTACCCACAAAGGCAGGCAGAGATGTGTAATTATATGTTCTAGTCTGCAAGTTGGCCCACAGATTAGCCCACAAAGCAAGGGAAGGAGAGTGGACCTTGAGTCCAGATGCCTGGGTCCTAATCCTAGTTCTACCATCATATGACAAGTCTCTTCTCCCTCAGTCTCCATCTCCTCATTTGTAAACCAAGGAGACTGGGATAGGTTAGGAGATCTCAGTTGTTGAGTTCTTACATTATAAGTTTGCTCTACTCTTAAGCAATGCCAATAATAATAGTAATAATGTCATCTGAGTCATGTGGAATTGTTTAAAGGGAAAGATGGCAAGTCAAGACAAGGTCACCATGACCAGATATTAAAAGAAGGTTACCTTTAAAAAAGCATGGGCATGTTGATCAATGCTTATTATGAAAAAAATGGTAGAAACTGTGCAGCACCTCACTGCATACATCAATGGATTACAAATGCTTCTACTATAAATATAATCCTCCAAATGTCCTTAAGAATTCCAAAAATAAACTTTACTTAAACTGGACTTTTATTCATTTATTTTTAATGAACTGCTTTACTAACTTCTGGTTTACATCATTCATTTCCTGAAGATTTTGAGTTACAATTTTTCCCCATTTTTCCCCTAACCACCACCCCCAAATAGCAGTCCCACAAGATATCCCCTCATCCAATCTGCTCTCTCCCATATCTTCTCCCATACCCCCTTCTACTTTACCATTATGGCAAGGTGAATCTCTGGGCCCCAATGCCTTCACATCTTATCTCCCAATTACATGCAAAATAGTATTAATAATAGTATTTATATATATTTGAAACATTTAATTTTAAAACTTCAATTTTCAGATCCATTCCCTTCCTCCATTGTCACCCACTCCCTCTGGGAAGATAAGCAATTCAGTATGTGTTGTACATGTATAGCTATGCAAAACATTACCATAGTAAATATACTGTAAAAGACTGCTTATATTTCCCTCCCACCCATCCCACCCCCCACCTGGTTCATTCCCTACTTTGATCCTGTCCCTCTTCTAAAGTGGGTACTTCCAACCTCCCCTCCCCCCAGAATGCCCTCCCTTCCATCATGCCCCCTCTCATCCCCCTTCCCCCTACTCTCCTGCAGGGTGAGATATCCCATTTAGTATGTATGTCATTCTCTCCCTGAGCCAGATTCAATGAGAATATGGTTTTGCCTTTTTGCCTTCCTGTTCTTTGCCTCCCCTGCAACCACTTCCCCTTGCCTCTTCTGCATGAGATACTTTACCCTACCCTGTCTCTCCCCATCTCCTCTTGACACTTTCCCCTTTCACCTCTTACATTCACCCCTTAAGTACCATCCCTTCCCACCAAATTCAACCTGTGCCCTCTATCCATGTATACCTGTGAACATATATACACACATTCATATATGAATTCATATGCCCATACACCCTTCTTCAATTGTTTTCATAACGAGAAAGGTTTCATCAGTCAGAGTTATTGTTTTTCCATGTAGGAATATAACTAGTTCAACTTTGATAAGTTCCTTTTGATTTCTTTTCCCTGATAATCTTCTCAAGCATCTCTTGCTTCTTGTGTCTCAATGTCAAATTTTCTATTCAACTCTGGTTTTTTCATCAAGAATGCTTGAAAGTCCTCTATTCCACTGAATGACCATATTTTCCCCTGAAACAAAATACTCAGTTTTGCTGGGTATGTGATTCTTGGTTTTAATCCCAGGTCTTTTGCCCTGCAGAATATCATATTCCTTGCCCTTCAGTCCCTCAGTGTAGAAGCTACCAGATCCTGTGCTATTCTGATTGTGTTTCCACAATATTGAAATTGTTTCTTCCTGGCTGCTTGGAGTATTTTCTCCTTAATCTGGGAATTCTCGAACCTGGCTATAATATTCCTAGAAGTTTTCTTTTTGGGATCTTTTCCAGGAGGTGATTGGTGGATTCTTTCAACCTCTATTTCCCCCTCTGGGTCTAAAACATCAGAACAATTTTCCTTGAGAATTTTTGAAGGATGATTTCTAGGTTCTTTCTTTGATCTTTCAGGTAGTCCAATAATTTTTAAATTGTCTCTCCTGGATCTATTTTCCAGGTCATTTCCCATGAGATATTTCACATTGCCTTCTATTCTTTCATTTGTTTGGATCTGATTAACAGCATCTTGATTTCTCATAAAGTCATTAGCTTCCATTTGCTCCAGTCTAACCCTGAAGGAATGAATCTCCTCATTGAGCTTTTGAGATTCTTTTTCTATCTGGCAAATTTGGCTTTCTAAGGCATTCTTCTCTCATTGTCCTTTTGAGCCTCCTTTGCCATTTGAGTTAGTCTATTTTTAAGGTGTTATTTTCCTCAGTCAGGCTGTTGACTCTCATTTCATATTTTTCCTGCATCCTTCTCATTTCTCTTCCCAATTTTTCCTCCACTTCTCTTATTTGATTTTTAAAATCCTTCTTAAGGTCCTCTATGGCCTGTAACCTGCTCATATTTTCATTTGGGGCTTTTGGTGCAGGAGTTCTGACCTCACAGTCCTCCTCCTGTTCCATGCTTTGATCCTCTTTGCCCCCCAAATAGGAGTCTAATGTTGAATTTTTCTGTTTAATTTGTTTCCTTTGCCTAGGCATGCTGCCACTTAATTACTTGACTTTTGGGCTTGTTGCCACTGTAGGACTCTGCCACCAGACAGGGGAGCTTCTGTCCAAAATGTTGGGGTCTTCACAGCTTCTGGAGGTATTAGTTGGGTGGCCTCTGTGAAGTCTCCACATGTTCCAGTAAGCTGGATACCTACCCCACAACCTCCCCCTCAGACAGCAATCCAGATCCAGGGAGGTAAAAGCAAGAGTGATTAGTCCCCAAGACTGATCAATGGATCTTCCTACAGTTCGCAAGCCAGGAGCTGAAGCTGCAACTAAAGTTGCAAAATGGCATCTGTGCTGTGTCTACTCAGCCACTTCTTGCCCCCAGGGGAAGAAGCAGACATGTTCCCCAAATACTGGTCCCAAAGTCTATAGGGCACTAACCTCTCACTTTGTCCTAGGCATATCCATGTTGGTAATTCTGTAATAGCCACAGCTTCTGGTGTTCTGGAGTCCCTCCAGCCAGCTGCTGGCCTGGCCACCCTGGAGCTAAAACCACAGCTCATGCAGGCCTGGGCTTGGCTCCCAGAGCGCTGTGCTGGCTGCTCCCAGCAGGGCTGCTGGGCTGTCCTCAGTGGAAGGTTAGCTTCTCTGTGTCATTCTGTGGGTGCTGGAGCTCCAGAAGTTGTTCAGAGTCCCCTTTTACATGGTTTTGAAGTGGTGTGGGAGAGAGCACCTTGGAAGTGCTGTTTCTACTCCGCCATCTTGTCTCTGCCCCCCCTGGACTTTTATTCTGTTATTGAAGATAGGAAGGAAGAAACAAGGAAGGAAGAAGGAAACAAGGGAGGAAGCAAAGGAAGGGAAACAGGAAGGGAAGAAGGAAGGAAGGAAGGAAGGAAGGAAGGAAGGAAGGAAGGAAGGAAGGAAGGAAGGAAGGAAGAAAGGAAGGAAGGAAGGGAGGAAGGAAGGGAGGGGGGAAGGAAAGGTGGAAAGGAAGAAAAAGTAGGAAGAAAAGGTAGGAAGGAAAGGTGAGAGAGTGAGAGCAAGGAAAGAAGGAAGAGAGGGAGGCAGGAAGGAAGGGGCAAAAGAAACATTAATTAAGCACCTACTATATTCCAGGCACTGTGCTAAGTGCTTTTTAACAAATATTATTTCATCTGATCCTTACAACAACCCTGGGAGGTAGGTGTTATTATTTTACAGTTGGGGTAACTGAGACACACAGAAGTAAATGATTTTCTCAGGTTCACACAGCAAGTAAATATCTGAGGCCAAACTTGAACCTGGATCTCTCTGACTCCAACCCAGTGTTCTATCCATTGTACCACCCATAGGTATAGGTTCAACCATAAAATTTTAGAAATAAATTTTAAATAGATGTCCCCATTTTGAAATATTTTTTTATCTTCAAGCTGTGAAGAAACAAGAAGCTTTCAAATTATAGAGACATGGCAGAGGAAATCAAAATCACACAGGAACATCCCTGCTGTCCTCTCTGATACTAGAGTTGTCCTCAAGACCCTTGCACCAAGACTATAAAAGATGAGTATAACCTCATACTTTATTAAACTACAGAAAGCAATTATTTAATCCACCTGTGCAATCGTCCATGGAACATGAAATATAAAAGAAAAATTACAGGATAGCAACTAGTCCCAGAATAATCTTTAACTGAATCTCCTTGCAAAAGAAGAAGAAAAATAGATGAAAATAATAGTAATAATAACAACAATAATGCAGAAGTGGCATTTAAAATGTCATCTTCTACAGATCTGAAATCTTCATATTGCTAACATTTTTCTCCCCAAATCTTATTTGTATATAATCTAAGTACAGCCTATAATCAGTGTTATTTTTAAGGATAGATCTACATTGTTTCCCTTTCAAAGAGATCTCATTAGACGGTATGGGTTTTATTCGGAGGTAACCCATATTCAAAATGATATGATACTGTAAAGCACCCAAATCAATATTTCAAACATGTAACAATAATAATGGTTACTTTCCTAGGCAAAAGATTTATGAAATTTTGCATGGGGGATGGGGAAGTTGAGAGAGTGAGAGAGTTAGCACTTTTGTCATTTATTCAGCTAGCATTAATTGAGCATCTACCACGTGCAATGCATACAGGTCCTAGGGAATGCAAAATGAACAAGACAAAGTCCCTGATTTTACAGAACTTACAGGCCAGGAGAGATGACAAGATAAAAATACAAATAACCTGTTTGAGGGGGTCTGAGGACCAACAGAGTTATAACTAAGATAGGGTGATTAGGGCCCTTAACCAGACCCCTTATAATAGAGGCCAGCAAATTTAGAGAGTGTTCATAGCACTTGAAATCCTTCCTCAATGGGTAAGCTCCACCTCTATCCTACACTGTGTCAGTCTCCCAACCAGAACCCTGGCACCAGGGTTCTGGCGTCTGTCTCCTTCACTCTGCCACCACTCAAGTGAACTAGACTTAATCACTGAATGGATGTTGCTTCAATCAAAGGGAGAACTCAGAAAATCCTTGGCTTATAAAGACCTAGGTCTCCCACTGCATCTGGGACCTTCTCCAGTTGTCCAGACCTTTATCTTGTCACTGGACCCAGATGGCTCCAGAGGAGAAAGTGAGGTTGTTGACTCTGCACAGCTCTGCCTCACTTAAATCCAATTCACTTGCAAGTCATAACGTCATCTTCCTGTCCTCTTTGAGAACAAAGAACTAACAACAACCACTCAAGTGAAGGGCTTATCTTCCTCTTTCCTATGTGTCATTTGTGATCCTTGTTTCAGGTGCTGAAAGTCGTAGTTGTGGCTATGGAGACCAGCAAAGGCGCTGTTCTATTCTCATGACTCTACTTCACATTTCTTTTATTGGAGGATTGGGGCATATGTTGAGCAAACCACAGTTTCCAAGGTGAGGTTTCTCAGGTGAAGACAAAGGGAATTTGATTGGATTAACATCAGTACTTAGGACAGAAGTTTAGTGGATATATGATGAAACCTCTCCTGTCCACTCCCCTCTGGAAGAGACCATGCCTGTTCTCTTGCTTTACCTCAGGAGGATATCCCTCTCCCCCTATTCCTTACCTCCAGCTATCTGTGTCTTTTGTGATTTTAATCTGGAGTTCTGTTACCTGCTTCTCCCTTCCCTCTCTGACATACTCCACTGGACCACTGGAGGCTGAGAGGGTGAGACATGCAATGAGAGAGGAGGGTGGGAGTACTGTCTTTCTTTGGAGCAAGTAGGTCTGGAGAGGAAAGTATTTTATACCATTATGACCAATGAGGTCAAGTCCATCTTGAAGGCTCAAAAAAGACATTAGCAGCAATTCCGCTTAATGCTTTTCTTATGCTATTACATTTCCATGTCATGCATAAATGAATTATATGCAGAATTTTTCATCTGAGCTATAGCAGGAAAACAGTGGTCTGGTTAGCACCGTCCCATTACTCCAGTGTCAAAGCACAAAGGCTGTGAGTCCAGCACTGGCAGATGAAAACGAATTGACTTTGCTCATATTACCTAATGGCTGCCAACCTGTCAGAGAAGTGCTCAAATTCCAGGATTTAGAGGTGGGAAGGAGGGGGCTGGCAGCGACCAGAGCCACCCAGGCTCCACTGTCTCCTTAATAAATTCAAGGGGAATGTTTTGTTTTTATTATGCATAATAAAGTACTTCCTCAGAAAAAGACAGCACCACTCCAGATTTGGGTTCCTGTTAGTTCCACCAACAACCAGATTCTCTGCAATAGCCTTTATGCCGTTGGGAGTCCCACAGGGTCCTCTGAATTCCAAAATTCTGAAGATGTGTGTTCAGGGTTGTTCTAATTCTGAGTTTGCTGTGTAGATTACCATATACCTAGACTCAGTAAAAATCTTGGAAAAAAAGGAATGAAATCCCTTATAATTTCTCTCTCACACACTCAACTATAATTCTCATATCCCTTACCCCAAAAGGTGTGATTATTGTCACAGGAATAAGAAGAAAGATGTTACTGTTGACTGGTTGAACCAATATTGATATGTGGATGCTTAAGAAAAAAATAATGAAATTCAATTTTAGATTGCATTATTGTGAATTTGGAGGGAGTTGAAAGATGGGAGTGGTCATTGCCAGATATCAACTAGCCATCACAAGCACTATCTCTGTGCTAAGCCATCCAAAAGAAATGAGTCCAAAAGCAAAACTTTTAAAAATGGGAAAAAAGAGCTAAGTAATATGGAAATGAACCAGGTAGCAAACGTTCTCTGCATCTGTACTAAAAATGGATTGCCATACCTCCAGTCAATCAATCAACAAGTAAGCATTTACTAAAGTCCTACTATGTGCTTTGCCGAGAATATCCTCCAGGAGAGTAATACTCAACTTCCCCTTTAATGGCTCTTCATCTCAGACTTATTGGAAAGAGGATGCAAGACTTATCACATCCATAGTGAATATTAGGGATGTTTTCTATCTTGATTTTCTTTTCCCTCTAGTTTCAGGGAACAGTCCAGAGAGGAATGCTGTATGGTTAATGAGCTAAGAATGTTTTTTGCAGAAATGGTAGAAAACACTCAGCTCATTGACTGGCCATACAAAAGTAGATTGTGGTGTGACAGTTTGCCAAGCTCTAGTCTAGCTCATACTGATACCTTAAGTAGAACTTTTCCAACAGTTTAGTCCTTGTTCTCTCCACTTACTCTGTCCTTTTCAAGTGACTGCTTTCTTCTCTTCACAGTTCAGACCAGCTTCCTCTCTGTTACTCCATGTTTCTGCTCTGCCTTTTTTCCAAGCCCACGCAATCTATTTTTCCTTCTCTCAAGTGAGTGCTCTCTCCTTCCCAGATCACATTCACCCTGATGCAAACCTACATTTAGGCTCAAGGCACCCTAGGAGTCATACATCCTAGAGATTTCAGCAATGATTGACAGCTATCATGCCACATCTGTGTGCTATCCAAAGCTTCAGTGGATCTTGTCCATTAAAAGAAAGAGAATCTCTGTATTGCACTTAATTTTTGGATAATGCAAAACTGGGAAGGGCAGATAACATAATGGATGATAGTCAGGGCCTAAAAAGATTTTTATAAACTATAATAGTGGACTGATTCAAGTAAGATGAAATTTAATAAAGACAAATGTTAAAGTTTATTCTTGGGTTCAAAAAATCCACTGAATAAATATAGGATTGCATTAATTTTATTCATATAAGAAGATTTTTAAAATTCATGTAATCAGAATGGTCTATTATTTCTTTAATGATTTCCTTTATCCTTTGGATGATGACAAATTTTCTTTCTAATCATAATGGCAAAAGATATTTCCTTATGCCCCCTTCAATTTTTTCATATGTCCTTTTTATATTCAAGTTAAGTATCCATTTTGAACTTTACTGTGTATGGTGTAAGATGTCAGTCTGAGTCAAATTTTTGCCAAACTACTTTCCAGTTTTTACAATGATTCTTTTAAAAAATGGAAATGTGGTCCTAGTAATGTATGCTATTGGTTTATTGTTTTTGATTGATTGTATTTTTTGCTTGTCTAATCTGTTTTAAGGCTCTACTTTTCTGTTTTTTAACCAGTACTAAATTGTTTTAATGACTACTACTTTATATTATAATTTAGGGTCTAATATTATGTTTCCTTAATTCTTACTTTTCCCTCACCAATTTGCCTTTAGATTCTAGGTCTTTTATTCTTCTAAATGAATTTTTTTATTCTTTTGTCAAGATCTACAAAGTATCCCATTGGTATTTGATTGTTGTAACACAAAATCCATAAATTTAGATATTATTATTATTCATATTATACTGATGTGGCTCAACCACAGAAGTGCATATTTCCATACTTAGTTGTCTTCCTCTATTTCTATGAAGTGTTTCATAGTAGTTTTAATATTAATCTTGTTTTTGTCTTGGTAGATTAGTTCCCAGCTCTTTTACAGATTTTGTAGTGTTTTTTTAATGTAATTTCTCTAATCATTTCTCTGTATTTTTATTACAGTATAGAAATGCTGATAACTTTTTGGATTCATTTTATACCTACCTACTTTACTGAAGCTATTAATCATCTCAGTTAATTTCTGCACTGACTCTTTGGAGTTTTTAAAGGTACATGATCTTTTCATTTATAAGAAGGGATAATTTTGTCTCCACTTTGGTGATGCTTATACCTCTATTTTAATTACTTGTCTTATTATTGTTGCTAGTGTTTCTAGAATCATGTCAACTACTAGTGGACAGAGAGAACATCTTATTTGTCCTGGAAAATCTTCTACTGTTTATCGAAAATAAAGTTAGTTGTTTTAAATAGATGATTTTTACACATTAAAGACATTCCATGCTTATACGTTTTAGTTTTAGCACAAGTGAATGTTACATTTTGCCAAAGGCTTTTTTTATATCTATTAAAATAATGATTTTTTTGTTATTTTGTTTTGCTTATATTATTTTGTTATTTTGTTCATATGATTAAGTCCTGATTATTTTTCTAATGTTGAATCATCTTTACATAACTGGAATGAATCCAACTTGATCATTATGAGTTATTTTTGATATATTACTATAATATCCTTATATACATTTTATTTAAATTTTTAATGAATGTTTATTTGTTAAATTAGTCAATACTCTTCTTCTTCTTATATACCTGATTTAAGTACCAGGACCATATTTGTTTCATAAAAGCAATTTGTTAGACTCCTGTTGGTCCCTATATTTGAGAATAGACTCTTAGAGTTGACTCGGTCTTAGATGCTATCATGTTTTTTGTTGTTCTTGCTATGAATATGGTCATTTATGTTTATAATTTCTCCAGTATTGAACCAGTCCACATTACTGTTACAAATCCAGTCTGGTTATAGTGCAAAACCTTTGTGATACATTGCAATAGTCTCCTTGATACTTTAATTTTTTCATCAATATTCATTAGTGATATTGGTCTACAGACTTTTTTCTCATTTCTTTTGACTCTATATCTGATTTGTAGTTTTTGTTTAGGTATTTAAATCACATTTGAATCATGGGAGGAATTCGTCTGAACCTCTTCTCTTCCTATTCTTTCAAAGGGTTTATAATTGTTATTTAAATGTTAGAATTCATTTGTAAATCGATATGGTTCTAGGTTTTTTTTTTTTCATCCTTTGCAACTTCATTTATGGCTTATGAAATTTCATTTTTTAAGATAATATTGTTTAAATATTCTATTTTTTTAAACTGTGCATTTAAAATTTTTGTAAACATTTACCCACTACATTGAGATTTTCAGTTTTATGGTCATATAATTGGTTAAACCATTCTTAATAATTTCTTTTGTTTCTTCCTTTGCTGTGTATTTGTCTTTTTCATTTTTGATACATGTAATTTGGTTTTCTTCTTTCTCTTTTACGTAAAGTTATGTAATCTATTTATTTTATTATTTTTTCATAAAAAGCTCCTAATTTTTACTTCTTAACACAATGGTTTGTTGTTTTTTTGTTTTGTTTTTGTTTTTGCTTTCAATTTATCTCTTTTTAAAAATTTTTCAGGATGGAGTTTAATTGGAAATTATTTTAATTTGTTGATTTTCATGTTTTGGAGAGGTAGGGCTTGCATTTTCTATTTTTTTAATATTCCATTTCTCAATTTTATTGGTGAAAGTGTTTAAAGGTATAAATTTTTCCTTAAGTACTGCTTTGGCTTCATCTAAAAAAATTGGTGCAGTTTCTCATTGTTATCTTTAATAAAATTATTTTTCTATAGTTTATTCTTTAACCACCCATTCTTTGGCATTGTTACTTATTCTCCAATTAATTATAATCTTTGTTTCTGGGACTGATTATTGAATATAATTGTATTTCATTGTGGTCCTTAAAAGATGCATTTAATATTTCTGCTTTTCTGTATTTCTTTGTGAGAATTTTTTGTGCTAATACATGTTCCTATAATGGTTTTACTATTTCTCCTTTTAGCTCATTTAACTTTTATTTTAAGTATTTAGATGCTGACATGTTTAGTATTGTTATTAATTTATTTCTCTATGGCATTTTTCAGACAAATGTAGTTGCCCTAATTATCTTTTTTAATTAGGTCAGTTCTTGCTGTTGCTTTATCTCAGATAATGATTACTATGCCTTCCTTTTTTACTTCAACTAAAATATGATAGATTTTGCTTTAATCCATTATTTTATCAGCTTGCATCTTTCTTTTTCAAGTATGTTTCTTTTAAACAATATATTGTTTGATTCTGGTTTCTAATTCAGTCTGTAATCTTCTTGCATTTTATGGGTGATTTCATCCCATTCATATTCATAGTCATCATTATTAATTGTATGCTTTCCTCTATCTTATTCTCTTATGCCTTTGTTTTTCTTCATTTTCTGTTGTTTTCAGTTGTTCCAAATGCTTCCTGACCCCATTTGGGGTTTTCTTGGCAAAGATACTGGAGAGGTCTGCCATTTCCTTCTCCAACTCATTTTTATTTTTATTTTTATTTTTGGAGGGGGAATGCAGGGCAATTGGGGTTAAGTGACTTGCCCAAGGTCACATGGTTAGTAATTGTTATGTCAAGTGTCTGAGGCCGATCTGAACTCAGGCCCTCTTGACTCCAGGGCCAGTGCTTTATTCACTGCTCTACCTAACCTCCTCCCCAACTCATTTTGCAGAAGAGAAAACTAAGACAAATAGGGTGAAGTGATTTTGCCAAGAGTCACACAGCTAATAAGTATCTGAGGTCAGATCTGAGCTCACAAAGATGAGTCTTTTGCCTTGTAAGATTATATTAATTTCACTGAGCAAATTATTCTTTTTTTGGGGGGGGTTTCCAATTGAGAAATGTATTTAAATCAAATAGGTGTCTCATTATCTCTAAACTTAGAAGAATGTGTTGGGCCTCTTGGTAGTAAAGTGTGGCTTGTGCTGGCAATGAAGAACTTTGTGGGGCAGAGGGAACTTGATTTTGGAGTTGTGAAACTGTTTGACTGCCAGCCGACGGCATTTGCTGGCAGGAATTTCTTCTACTTTCATGATCTAGATGGAGTGGGTCCAGGCACAGTGATGGGCTCCCATATCTTGGTAGCACTGAGTGACAGCACCAGCAGTGATCAGGTCCCTGTACTCCCTGTACATGTTGTGCGTCCCACTCCTGGAATTGTAACACAGCCAGATGCCAAAGTTCTTCACTCTAAGAGGAGACTTTTCAAAGACCTTGCCTCGGTACATGATCTCTCCAGAAGACTTCTTCATCTTCTTCAGCTGGGACACAAAGTACCAGAACTGGGACTTGGCCACAACATGATTAGGAGCAAAGATCCGCATGCGATAAAGTGGTTGGCACCAGGCTCTTGGGAGTGGGCAGGCAGTGCCCAACTACCTTATACGCTCTCAGGGTGCCTGAGGCCTTCATGGTGCTGCCTTGAGGCCTCAAGCCCCGTCCAACCCGCAAAAGTTGAGCAAACTATTCTTGATTGTAAACTTAGATCTTTTCCCTTCTGGAATATTGTATTACAAGATTCCCTTTCCTTTATAATGGTGGCTACTAAATCATGTGTATCTAAATTACCTTTTTTTTCAGTCTTCTTCTAGTATTTCTTCTTTGATCTTGCAGTTCTGAATATTGGATAATATGCCTGGGGCCCCTAAAATCCCATGGAGAAGGTCCAAATTCATCCCAAAGGGGGAGCCTGCAGTTCTATTGCTCTGAATCAGCAGAGTTTCCCAGCCAGTTGATAAAGGCTGAGTCCATCAGTTGCCTACAAGAACTTCTAACCAGGAACAAGCCCACAGGAATGGTACTCAGACCCAAACCCAAATCAGGGATCTGCTGAGTTCAGACTAAAAGGGCAGAGATCAGACTGCCCTGGATCAGACCTCTTTGGGAGCACTGATTGCTTATAGGTCTCCAACCTGAGCTGTCCCTGAGATCCTGAGAATCATTTTAGAGTTTCTTTCAAGTGATGACCTATAGATTCTTTCTGTTTTCACTTTGCCCTCTGGTTTTAAGAGTGTAATTTTCTTTTATGAATGATTTGTAAATTAATTTTATTGGCATTTTGGCTTTCAGGTTGCTGATTTGTTGTTGAATTATTTCTCCTTAGTGTATTTTCCAGGTTGTTTTTTCCTTTGGGATACTTTACATTTTTCTTAATTTTTTTTATCTTTTGACTTTGTTTTAATATTTCTTGCTGTCTCTTGGAGCCATTAGCTTCTATTTGGTTAATTCTAATTTTCAGGGAGGTCCCCCCCTTTTTTATCTCTTGTTACAAGTTCTTCTATTTTCCAGATCTTTCTCCAAAGATCTAAATTCTTTCCCTTTTATGTTCTCTAAGTGCTCTCATTTGTTGTTGTTTAATGAACTCTTTCTAAAAACTCTTTCTTAAATCTTTTCCAGGAATTCTGGTTGGATGTGTGTCCCATTTATGATTTTTTTGAGGTTTTTCTTGTAAATGTTTTGGAGTCATTCTTGTCTTTTGTGTTTGTTTCCTGTCACCCCAATTGTTATGATTGAATTTTTGGTTTGTTTGCTCATTCTTCCTACCTATTTCTTGATTTTTTGGACTTTATGTAAAGGCTAGACTCTTTGCACTTCTGGGCAAGAGAATGTTTGTTCTGAACTTTTTTCTTCTTTCTTGGGAGTATTGCCAGGATCTCAGGGACAGCTTAGGTTGGAGAGCTATAAGCAATCAGTGCTCCCAAAGAGGTCTGATCCAGGGCAGTCTGATCTCTGCCTTTTTAGTCTGAACTCAGCAGATCCCTGATTTGGGTTTGGGTCTGAGTACCATTCCTGTAGGCTTGTTCCTGGCTGGAAGTTCCTATAGGCTACTGATGGACTCAGCCTTTACCAACTAGCTGGGAAACTCTGCTGATTCAGAGCAATAGAACTGCAGGCTCCCCCTTTGGGATGAATTTGGACCTTCTACATGGGATTTTGGGAGCCCCATTCAAAATCCCCTCCAAAAATAACTTTAAGGCTTGATAATATATCATTTGGATTCCAGTCCTCTAGGTTTATGAATCACTTTTAGAAATTCAAGGGGCAGCTGGGTGGAGCAGTAAATGGAGCACCGGCCCTGGAGTCAGGAGGACCTGCATTCAAATCTGGCCATATAAACTTGACACACTTACTAGCTATGTGATCTTGGGCAAGTCACTTAACTCCAATTGCCTTGTCTTCTCCCCTTCAAAAAAAAAAGAAAGAAATTCAAATACCATTGGGAATGCTATGGAAAGCAATGTATATGAAGTGAGTAGAGAAGAGTTCTTAGAACCAAGAAGACTTGAGCTTGTGTCCCCACTCTCCCCCCAACATAGAATGGCTGTTTGACCCTAGGCAAGTCTCTCAACGTTTCAGGTAACTCACTAAGCCTATGCATGGCAGAGAAAGTAGCAATCTGCATTCTTTTTTTTTCTTTTTGGAGGGCAATTGGGGTTAAGTAACTTACCCAAGGTCACATGGCTATGTTTTTATTTGTGTGTGTGTTAAGTGTCTGAGGTCGGATCGGAACTCAGGTCCTTCTGACTCCAGGGCCGACACTCTACTCACTGTGCCACCTAGCTGCCCCTAGCAATCTGCATTCTTAAGCCTTCTCTCCTTTGACTTACCTTTACCAATAATATGATAGGTCCTGTGTCTGTGCCTATCCTTATTGAGCTGGTAATAATTAGCTCATAGGGAGCTAGGTGACACAGTAGATAGAGTATTATACTTGGAATCAGGAAGACTTCTTCATGAGTTCAAATCTGGCCTCAGACACTTACTAGCTGTGTAATGCTGAATAAGTCACTTCACCCTGTTTGTTTCAGTTTTCTCACCTGTAAAATGAGCTGCAGAAGGACATGGAAAAGCACTCTAGTATCTTTGCCAAGAAAATTCCAAAATAGAGTCTTGGAGAATAAAACATAACTGAACAACAAGAAATTAACCCATAAATTAGCCCTCAACACCATAGGATAAATTAATTGGTTAGATTAACCAGAGGGCTAGCAAGACTGTCTAGAAATAACTGTGAGGCAAGAGAGCTGTAGTCAAGAGGCTTGAATCCTGTCTCTGTCACCTACAAGGTTTTTGACCATCAACATATTTCTCTGAGTTTCAATTTACTCATCAGTGAAATGTATGTTTGTAAATATGCTTTGTAAATCTTAAAATGGCATGATGCCCAAGGGATAGGATATAGGAAAAGAAAATTTTGATGGAGAAGAATTTGAATAAGGGTTGGAGAATGGAACATTTCCTGGGAAGACTATACATGGTGGCCCACAACATTAAGAAAATAGAAGCCCAGAAAAAGCTAAGTGGTTCAAGTGATTTGCGTAACACCACACAGTTACATAATGGCAGAGCCCAGAATAGAAATCAAGTTTCCTGGTCTCAGCTCAGAGCATTTGCCAGGATGCCAAGATGTGATCCCCTTCCCTTATCTGCTGGTCTTCAGCAGAGCTAGAGACAGCACAGTGCCCAGGGGGCAAGTCATATGGGAAATGACATATTGTTGACTCAGAGGGTCAGCAGTCAATTTAGAGAAAAGGAGGACATCTGGGGAAGTCAGGTGGATCACAATTCAATCAGTCCCTTTCAACGTAATGATACATTTGATGTAGATGCTCTTTGGGCAAAAGGGCATTAAAATTTGTTAGACCAAGGACTTGCATTGAGATTAATAATTGCTGCTGTGTCCTTAAGAGTCCCAAAGATAATCATAGGAAGGTCTGTAACAAAGCCCTCCAAAAAAGAACTCCCAATATTCACTTACAATAACTTCTATGACCATTCTCCCAAGAAATCAAAAGGATTTTTCCTCTTTAAACTCCAATATTGGCCAAATATAATTGACTCATTCTAATGCAATCCCTTTCTTTCACAGAATGTCATTGAACCTTCCCAAATTTATTCAGCTACCAAGAATGCAAAAACTCCTAGAGTGCAATACAAAGTATTTTGGGGGAATTAACTAGAGATTTCCAGGATCTGTGATTTCTTCATTACAGGCACTGTCTTCCTGAGACAAATTTTCAGAAAAGGGTCTATACACTAGGGACCTTGTTTTGTAATCCTGGAAAGATTCTAAAATATATTGTCAAAGGAATGGGTAGCCAGCTAGCAATGAGCACCCTTTGTGGTGAGAATGGAGCTTTATAAATACTAATGCAGGAGTTGTTAGAGACTATAGAGGATTTCTCCTATGGTGTATTGAAATATGCAGATCTTGAATTAAGCACAGATGAAAACTCATTTATGCCAAATGGAAGGTACCTTCAGTTTTGAGTAAAAAACTTGAATACTTTTTCTTCTTTTAAAAAATTAATAGCTTTTCTTCTTACATAACCTTTCTTTCCATATTGCAGCCTTCTCTCTCCCCCATGCCCAAGTGGCATTTCCTATAACAAAGAATAAAAAAGAAGAAAAACCTACTAACATATCACCTGAATCTAAAAGTATATGTTCTCTGCACCCATAGCTACCCCCTTCTTCAAAGAAGTGGGGTTGGGGGGGAAATCTTGTTCTTTTTCTTATTAAACATTTTATAGTCAGACCTTGAGTGGGTAGGGATGGCAGCAAGATATTAACAGACATGTAAGACTAGTGACCAGGACCTCTTCAACTTACCTGTATTAACAGCAGAAAAAGAAGACATCTGTGGTAGGTGGAGCCAAGATGGTGGAGAAAAGTCATCAACTGGCCTGAGCTCTCCCTGAAACCCCTCTGAAAACCTTTAAATAATTTCTTAAAAACAATTTCTAGAGCATTAGAACCCACAAAAGGATGGGGTTAAATAACTTCCCCATCAAAGACAACTTAGAAGGTCAGCAGGAAAGGTCTGTCATGCCTGGATAAGAGAGGAGCATAATCCAATGCAGGTTATACCAGCACAGCCCCTGCCCCAGCAACCAGGAGCAGACTTTGGAAGATACTGAACCAGCAATGGCAGTAACAGCTTCTGGAACTCTCAGCCCACAGATGGTAAGGGTGTTGAACAACTGGTTAGGAGGAGATTACAGAAATCTTTTTGCTATCACTGAGGCAGGACTGTGTTGCTTTGCCCATATAGGGATCAGGATCACTGTCCTAGGGGGCAGTCCCAGAGCAAGGAGGAGCACTAGCACAGTACAACTTGCACCACGGTAAAGCAGGGGCCCTTGTCACAGTTCCAGGTCAGAAAAGAGTGCTTATGTTTGCTCACAGATCAGTGCACTGGCCAGTAAACACACCTCTCCATAGATGATACCACCTTGGAAGAAGTGAAAACTTATAGGTCCCTAGAAGCATCTCTGAAAACAGGTGCACAAAATCCCTGAAGCTTGGAGTAATCCACCCTGGAAGCACAGTGTAGGCTGGGAAATGAGCAAATAATAAAAACAATCTGACTATAAAAAGTTACTATGTTGACAAGGAAGATCAAAACTAAAACTCAGAAGAAGATAACAAAGTCAAAACTCCTAAATCTCAAGCCTTCAAGAAAAAATATGAATTAGTCTCAGGCCATGGAAGAGTTCAAAAAGGATTTTGAAAATCAAGTAAGATAAGTGGAGGGAAAATTGGAAAGAGAAATAAAAGTGATGTAAGAAAATCATGAAAACAGAGTCAACAGCTTGGTAAGGGAAACATGAAAAATACTTAAGAAAATAACACCTTAAAAAACAAGCGAGGCCAAAAGATAAAGGAGGTAGAAAAAGACAATGAGGATAAGAATGCCTTGGAGAGGAATTGACCATATGTGGAAAGAGGCACAAAAAATCACTGAAGAAAAAGAAAACTCCTTAAAATTAGAATTGGACAAATGGCAAAGGAATTAACAAAGCTCACTGGAGTAAATAATTCCTTAAAAATTAGAATTGAGGAAATGGTAGCTAGTGACTCTATGAGAAATCAAGAAACCATCAAAACCAAAAGAATGAAAAAAATAGAAGATAATGTGAACTGTCTCATTGGAAAAACAACTGCCCTGGAAAAATAGATTCAGGAGAGATAATTTTAAAATTATTGGACTACATGAAAACCATGACCAAAAAAAGATCCTAGACATAATTTTTCAAGAAAAACTACTCTGATATATTGTATTTCTAACCAGAGGATAAAATAGAAATTGAAAGAATCATTGATTACCTCCTGAAAGAGATCCCAAAATGAAAACTCCTAGGAATATTATAGCCGAATTCCAAAGTCCCCAAGTCAAGGAGAAAATATTGCAAGCAAACAGAAAGAAAAATGTTCAAGTATCATAAAGCCACAGTCAAGATAATACAAGATTTAGCATCTTCTATATCAGATGGCTTGGAATATGATTTTCCAGAAGGGAAAGGAGCTAGAATTACAGCTAAGAATCACCTACCCAGAGAGAGAAGCAGGCCAGGAGGCCGTGGTGGGCAGAGAGAGGCAGGCGGGGGCACCACAGCATGCCAGGTGAGGCAGGTCCAAATATTTCCTCTCATATATGTCTTGCTTAGAAAATATCTGCCTTCAGGTACACAAGACTCAGCAGTCAATGACTATAATAATCTACTCTTTGATAAACCCAAAGACCCCAGTTTGGGGGAAAAAAACTCTCTATTTGACAAAAGCTGCTGGGAAAACTGGAACATAGTATGGCAGAAACTGGGCATAGACCATTGTCTAATACCATATAATAAAATTAAATCTAAATGGGTGCGTGATCTAGGTATAAAGGATGAAATTGTAAGCAATCTGAGAAAGCAAAGAATAGTTTACCTATAGTTCAGATTTATGGAGAGGGGAAGACTTTGTGACCAAACAAGAATTAGAGAGCATTATAAAATGCAAAATAGATAACTTTGATTACATGAAACTGAAAAGCTTCTGTACAAACAAAGCCAATGTAACCAACATTAAGAAGGAAGTGGGAAATTGGGAAAGAATTTTTACAACCAATGTCTCTGATAAAGGCCTCATTTCTAAAATATACAGAAAATTGAGTCAAATCTATAAGAATACAAGTCATTCCCCAATTGATAAATGGTCAAAGGATATGAACAGACAATTCTCAGAGGAAGAAATTAAAGATATCTATAAGCATATGAAAAATGCTCTAAATCACTATTGATTAAAGAAATGCAAATCAAAACAACTCTGAGGTACCACATCTCACCAGTCAGATTGACTGAGATGCCGAAACAGGAAAATGACAAATGCTGGAGAGGACGTGGAAAAATTGGAACACTAATACATTGCTGGTAAAGTTGTGAACTGATCCAACCATTCTGGAGAGCAATCTGGAACTATGCCCAAAGAGCTATAAGTAACTTCATATCCTTTGACCCAGCAATACCACTTCTAGAGTTGTATCCCAAAGAGATCACAGAAGCAGAAGGAAGACCCATATGTACAAGAATATTTATAGCAGCTCTTTTTGTGGTGGCAAAGAATTGTATATTAAGGGGATGCCCATCAATTGGGGAATTGCTAAACAAGTTATGGTATATGAATGTAATGGAATACTATTGCACCATAAGAAACGAAGAGCAGATGGACTTCATATCTCCCTGGAGAGGTTTATATGAATTGATGTTGAATGAGAAGAGCAGAACCAGAAAAAATTATACACCATTACAGATACAATGTATGTGTGATGACCAAATTTGATAGACCAGACTCTTCTCAGAAATGCAGGGCTACAAGTAAACTCCAAAAGACTCATGATGGAGAGAGATGTCTAAGTTCAGAGAAAGAACCAGAAAGAACAGAGTTTGAATGCAGATTGAAGCAAATTACCTGCTCTCTTACTCTTTCTTGTTTGGTTTGGTTTCCTCTTCCCCATTGTTCATGCCATCCATTACAATCCTTCTTTTCAACCTGCCCAACATCTAATGTGAAAGTATCTGCAGATCCTGTACCTGATTGTATGCCAACATGGGGGGAGGGGGAGAAAATTTGAAAGTCAAAGAACTGGGGAACTGAATCTTGTAAACTCAAAGTAAACAAACAAATTAATAAAGAAAAAAAAAGAATCCCCTATGAGTATAATCCTTCGGGGTAAAAATGGACATTCAATGAAACAGGATTTTCCATCATTCTCAATGAAAAGACCAGAACTGAATAGAAAATTTGACCTTCAAATATGAGACTCAAAAGAAAGGAAAAGGAAATCATAAGGGACTTAATAAGGTTAAACTGTTTACATTCTTACATGGAAAGATGAAACTTGTATTTTTTTTTTTTTTTTTTTGCTTTTTGGAGCAGGGAGGGGAGGGCGATTGGGGTTAAGTGACTTGCGCAAGGTCACACAGCTAGTAAGTGTTAAGTGTCTGAGGTCAGATTTGAACTTAGGTCCTCCTGACTCCAGGGCCAGTGCTCTATTCACTATGCCACCCAGCCACCTCGAAACTTATAATTCTTAAGAACTTTCTCATTATTAGGGTAGTTAGAAGGAGTTAAATAAGAAGGGATGATATCTATAAAAAATTGAAGGGTGAGAGAAATGCACTGGGAGAAAAGGAAAGGAAAAGGTAGAATGGGGTAAATTATCACACATAAAAGAGGCAAGAAAAAGATTTTACAGGGGAGGGGAAGATTGGGGAAGTGAAGGGGAACGAGTGAACCTTACTTTCATCCAGATTGGTTCAAAGAGGGAATGACATACACCCTCAACTGGGTATAGAAATCACTCTTACCCTACAGGAAAGTAGGAGGAGAAAAGGAAAACAGAAGGAGGAGGGAAGATAGAAGGGAGAGCAGATTGGGGGGAGGGGTAGTCAGAAGCAAAACATTTTTGAGAAGGAACAGGGTGAAAAAGGAGAGAGAGAATAGAATAAATAGGGGCAGGATAGAACCAGGGGAAATACAGTTAGCAATGGTAATTGTAAAAAAAAATTTTTTTGAAGCAACTTTCTCTGATAAAGGCCTCATTTCTCAAATATATAGAGAACTGAGTCAAATTTATAAAAATAGGAGACATTCCTCAATTGCTAAATGGTCAAAAGATATATATAGTTTTCAGATGAAGTAATCAAGGCTCTCTGTAACCATATAAAAGTGTTCTAACTCACTATAGGTTGGAGAAGTGCAAATTAAAACAATTCTGAGGTACTACTTCATACCTATTAGATTGGCTAATAGGACAGAAAAGGAAAATGACAAATGGAGGATGGGATGTAGGAAAAATGAGATATTAATGCATAGTTGGTGGAGTTGTGAACTAACTCAACCATTCTATAGAGCAATTTGGAACTATGCCTAAATGGCTATAAAACCCTGCATACCCTTTGACCTAGAAATACCACTACTAGGTCTGTATCCAAAAGGAGATAAAAAAGGAAAAGGGCCTATATGTACAAAAATATTTATAGCAGCTCTTTTCTGGTGGCAAAGAATTGGAAACTGAGGAGATGTCCATCAATTGGACAAGTGCTGAACAAATTGTGGTATGTGATTATGATGGAATACTATTGTCCTGTAAGAAATGATGAGCAGGATGCTCCCAGAAAAACCTGGAAAGACTGACATGACCTGATGCAAAGTGAAATATATTGTGTACAAAATAACAGCAATGTTGTAAGATGATCAGCTGTGAATGAATTAACTATTCTCAGCAATACTGTGATCCAAGACAACTCTGAAGGACTTATGATGAAAAATTCTATCTACCCCCAAAGAAAGAATTGATGGTATCTGAATACAGATTGAAGAATACTTTTTAAATTTTCTTTTTCTTGAGTTTTCTTTTTTTGTCTGTGTTTTCTTTCACAACATGACTAATATGGAAATGTTTTGCACGTGTATACCCTATTCAATTGCTAGCTTTCTCAGGGTGGAGGGGAAAGTAGTGAGGGAGGAGGGGAGATAATTTAGAGCTCAGTTTTAAAAACAAATGTTAAAAATTGTTTTTACATGTAACTGGGGGAAAATAAAATACTAAATACATTTTTACAAAAAAGAAAGAAGAAAATGTCTGTAGTTACCCAGGAGAGAGAAGCTCAGAAGGATACATCATGACTTGACCCTGAACAGAGAAAGTATTTACTGAAGACTGGTCAGTGATCCACTGGGGTACACAAATGTCAACTCCCTACAACTCTTCTGAGGTCCAGGGTGTAGTGTGTAGGAAAGCCTATGAGTCAGTGGCTAAGTAAGACACAGAAACAAGCTTTCTTCACCCTTCTTTTTGGACAGCTAGGTGCCACAGCAGATAGAGTGTCAGACCTGGAGTCAGGAAGACCTGAGTTCAAATCCAACTTCAGACACTAGCTGTGTGACTCTGGACAGGTTATTTAGCCCTGTTTGTCTCAATCACTTCACCTGTAAACTGAGCTGGAGAAGGAAATGGCAAACTACTCCAGTGTCTTTGCCAAGAATACTCCAAATGGGGGCGGCTAGGTGGCGCAGTGAGTAAGAGCGCCGGCCTCGGAGTTTGGATGACCCGAGATCAGATCCGGCCTCAGAAAATGAGCACCCACGCATAAATCAAATGACTAGCCGTGTAACCTTGAGCAAGTTACTTAACCCCAATTGCTTTAAAAAAAAAAAAAAGAATACTCCAAATGATGTCACAGAGTCAGACATGACTGAACAAAAACAGAAACCTTTTTTGTAACATGGATAAGAAGGGGATGGAAATAAACATGTATTAGGTGTCTACTATATGGTAAGTGCATATGCATATTGCATAAAATATTTCATTTGATCCTCATGATATTGCTCTGAATAATGTGCTATATGATCCCCATTTTACACTTGAGGTTAAGTGTACATTGAAGTTAAGTGACTTGCTCAGGGTCACATAGCTAGTGTCTAGCATGAGATTTGAACTCAGGTCTTCCTGACTCTAGGTTGAGCACTCTATCTACTGGGCCACCTATATGCCTCTAAACCTGTTGGCATTCTGGGGGTATCTATGGACCCCTTCTCAAAATAGTTTGTGTATGTGTATGTGAGTGTGTGTGGGTGTTTGTGTGTGTTAAATTTATGACTGAAGGGAGTGCTAGATTTCAGTTAAAAGTTAGTGAAAATAAATATGTAATTTTTTCTCATCCAAATTCATGACCTTCTTGAAATCTATCCCAGGTTATGAACTCCTGCTGTTAAGAGGTTCCAGTGGCTTATCTAAGATTGGATTTTTCCTTTTTGCTTCTTGTATTCATAGGACTGTGTGACTTTGGCTATTGACCCTCTGGGAGAAACCATGAGGAGTTCCTGTGATGTCTCTGTGTTTCCTGGAGTGCCTGCCTGCATGCCTGAAGTCGTCTTGATCAGCCCCAGAGCCCAGTCACACACTTCATTGTTAAGAAACTCTGAGCAATAATGCAAATCCATCCTAGAGGCCAATAGCTGATCCTCTGGGACTGAGCTCCATCTCCCAGCCCTCAGACATGGTGTTCAGTGGTGGGTATCAGGATGTGACAGGGGACAGACTCAGCCAAATCAAGAATGCTAGTTCTTAAGGTAGCATCTAAAGAGAGCCCAGAAGTCAAAAGGGGCTCCTGTGGAATGATTTATGAAGGAAATAAATACCACAGGCCATTGCTTCTGGTTTATTATACACTGTTGCATTTTTTTCATTTTCCATGCAAAGGGCTGATGGTTTTGCTTTATGAGAACCAATTAATGCATAAAAGATTTCTGGAGTTCATGGAACCTCATCTCTCAATCTCTCTGTCTGTCTCTGTCTCTGTATCTCTCTCTCTCTCTCTCTCTCTCTCTCCCCTCAATCTCAATCTCAATCTCCCCTCCTTTCTTTCTCTATGTCTCTGTGCCTCTTTCTTTCTCTGTCTCTCTCAAGTTGTAGCACCAATGCAAAATACACAGTGCCATGTGAATATGGTGACTGTGAATATGCCAGCATAGTTCTCAAATCACAAAATATAATAGACTCTCCAAATAGAAGCCAGAACCAAAACATTTATTCAGACACCAGAAAACCAAATTTCAATACCAGGAAACTTAATCCATCATAGCAATACAGAAGTTAATATACCACAGTGCAGCAAGGAGCCACACCATCTTTTAGCCATGCCACAAACCAACACTCACAAGCCTAGCTGTCTCCCTGGGTGCATCCTCTCCTCCCTCCAGCTCTAAATGCTTTGAATCCTAGTTTCTTGTGGGTTCTTCTTGACCTTGCCTGTTCCAGCCTTCAGCAAACTCCTCCTACAGGTTCCATATGATTACATTAAACACCACAGGTTCCATATGATTACATTAAACTTATTAGGGAGCAGTTAAGATCTTCAAAAGCAAGGAAGATCTTCAAATTCCTTCAAGCCTACTAAGGGGCAGGGAAGATCCTTAAATTCCCATTACTGTTATATTCAGCCCCAAGATCTTTCGTGTCCCTTACAGAGCAAAATACATTAATAATAAATTTCATTGCATAGGTTAATGGGAGTTTAGGGGTAATTGGTGGGGTAATGTTTCAACAAAACTTTACATCAATAAAAAAGGGATAACAGACAATAAGCACATAAAACATTATCTTAGGATGGGGGCTTGCCTGAGCACAAGCACCCCATCTTTCCCCCCTTGAATAAATGGGGCTCAAATTCTTGGGGTAAGGGGCAAAGCTCTTTTCTCCCATAGCTACTTTCTGATGAAATTGGATGTAGAGCTGTCCCTGCCCCCAAGAGGTCCTATTTGAGAGGTCAGCTCTTTAGCTGGTATCCAGAGCTTGGTCAATGCCAAGTCTAGGGGTGACACATCACAGTCGGGGGCAGGAGGTGACATCCAGCTTAAATGATCAGATATCTGCATGTGAAGAGTACTAAGCCTGTAGGAAACAAATGTCACAAACAAATTTAACAAACAAAAAGTCAAAAAGAAACAAATATAGGGTCAACCATGCTTTTGGAGTCCGTTAACTCACTATCATAGCTTTATTGACAGTAGAATATATGACTTAAGGGTACAATTTGGTATTCTTCTTCTGAATAAACAACAGTTATAGTATTATCTTTCCTATGTGCTATAATTTCTGCAGCCTTTGGAATATCATCTGGCTTCCACTTTACCTATACTTTAGCTCCCAATTTTATTCTATCAGTAGAACCAAGCCCTTCAGTTCCTCTAATAGTTATTTCAGAAGGAGGGTCAGTTTTCACAAAGGGTATGGGTTCACAAGGAATAATAATCACTTCAACTATTCTATCATATTTACAAAACTGTATGGCTTCCTCACCTAAATTTTGCAATGTCAATAATTCTCCTTGATAATTAGAATCTATTACTCCAGACAATACATGTATTATTCAAGTTGCTAATCATGATTTAGGAAATATCCTTCTAAAATGATTTTTAAGTATGTCACCCCCTGTCCACAACTGTGATGTGTCACCCCTAGACTTGGCATCATACATACTCCAGTAGAGATTTTTCTCATTTCTTTTCTATCCAACCAAAAGTCCTCTAAACAATGTAAAACATATCCTGCCAAAGCACGTATACCTGGATACAGTGGTGGGACATCTTGCCTCACAGTCCAGTACTCAATATTTGGGATCTTATGTGTTTATTGTTTTCTAATTTGCAGATTTGGAGTCATCATTCTGGCTAGAGGTGTACTTCCTCCCAATGGTCTATTATTCAAATTATGTAAAGCACTGAACAAATTATCCTTCCAATGTTGATACGAATTATTAGGACAACTTCCTAAACTGTTCTTTCAATAATCCATTCATTCTCTCAGAATTAACCCAGATGCTTGTGGATAATATGGAATATGATATATTCATTCGATATTGTTTAATATACAATATCTCTTTATTTCATTACCTTTGAAATGTGACCCATTGTCACTCTGAATCTGCATTGGGGTTCCATAGTGTAGACTTATGATATCTAGAGTTTTAGAGATATTTTTCTGGGTCACATTCTTATAAGGACAAGTCACTAGTACACCTGAATAGGTGTCAACCCAAGTACAAATAAATTTGCATTCTTTATTTTGGAGTAAGGGACCAATATAATCTATATGTCCAATTTTGGCAAGGATTTTCCCCCTTGCTATCTCCCTAGTTACTATGAGAGGAACAGTTCATTCCTTTTCCTGTTGACATATATGACATTCCTCTGCTACTTGTTTTAGCAATGAATGAGGGATACTAATACTTCAATCTTGTGCCCACCAGTGTGTGGTCTGTACCCCCAAATGGCCAGTTGTTTGATGGACCCATTTTGCTAATACCAGATCATCAGTTGGTGTCAGAGTAGGGACGATATGTTGAATAGCAATCTTTAATAATTGATCAGCATGTACATTGTACTCACATTCTGGCATGGTAAGGGCCATGTGAGCATCTACATGAAAAACTGACAAATTAGTAACCAAAGACATGTCCTATATGTCTTCCCATAATTCTTTTCTCCAGACTTGTTTGCCATGAATTTTCCAATTTTGATTTTTCCACATGGGCATCCATATAGCTAACCCATTAGCTACCACCCATGAATGAGTGAATATATGACACTGTCCTCCTTGTTCAATTGTGATGGTTTGATGTACTGCCATAAGTTCAGCATATTGACTACTTCCACCTATTCCAGTACTTTCCAAAGTTCGCCTAGTACATGGGTTATAGGCTGCTGCTTTCTGGTGTCTTTTATGGCCCAAATATTTTGCTGTCCCATCAGTAAACCATGTGTGTTTCTTCTATTCTTCAGTTAATCCATCATACCCCTCATTCCATTTTACCAAGGACTGTACCAACTGTTGCTTTGGTTCAGAGAGTGTATCATTTCCTTCAGTATCTATGTTTGCTATTGATTGGTGTAGAGCAGAAACTCTACTTTTGCCTTTTTTAGCTCTATTTTGAATATACTACTTCCATTTAATTATATTAGCCTCTTATGCATGTCTAATTCTATGAGAATCTGGAGTACCCATAACCCAGGTCATAATCAGAATTCCAGGCTTTAATATCACTTCATGGCCCAGAGTTGTTTAATCTCTACCAAAGTCTACTATGCAGCTAACAACTGCTTTTCAAAAGGGGTATATTGAGCTCCAGATGAAGGAACTTTCCTGATCCCAAATTTTAAAGGTATATTTTGGCTTTGTTGTTTCTGCCATAAACTCCAGTTTGCACAATCATCCTGTACAGTCACTTGTAATTCCACTGGGCTATTTTGTATAGGCCATAAATCTAGGACCAATTGTATAGCAGCCTTGGCTTCTTCAAAAGTTTTACTCTGCTCAAATCCCCAATCAAATTCATATTTCTTCCAAGTAACTTTATATAAAGGTTTCAAAATCTATACCAGATGAAGAATGTGATATCTCCAATATCCAAATAATCCTATAAACTTTTGGGTCTCTTTCTTATTGGTAGGGATAGTAAAATACTGAATCTTTTGTTGGGCTTGTGGAAGAATCTCTTGCAGTCCTTTTTTCCATTGTATATACAAATTTTTTTTACAATTTGAGCTCATTCTTGAATATTTGTAGGGTTAACTTCCCATCCTTTGCTTTTCATATGCTCAATTAAAAGTGTCCTCTCTCAAGAGTGCCATGACAATATTCACAACACCAATGGTGACTGTGAATATGCTGGCATAGTTCTCAATCACAAAATATAACAGACTCTCCATATAGAAGATAGTAGTAACACATCAGAAAACCAAATCCCGTCAGGAAATTTAATCCATCATAGCAATATAGAAGTTAATACATCACAACACATCATCCTTTAGCCTTCCCACAAACCAACACTCTAGCTGTCTCTTTGGGTGTGTCCTCTCCTCCCTCCAGTTCTAATTACTTTGACTCCCAGCTTCCCATGGGCTCTGCTCTACCCATCCACAAACTTCTTCCACTACAGGCTCCATGTGATTAAATTCAGCCTATTGGTGGCAGGGAAGATATTCAAAAGCAGCAAAGATCTTCAAATTACCATTACCATTACACAAGCCCAGTCCCGGAATTTTCCAAATGGGAGGTCTCAGATTACGTGACTTTCCCAAGGTCACACTGGCAGGGAATGGCAAAATCAAGACTAAAACCTAGGTCTTTGAATTCTAAATCCAGTATTCTAAATTTCAGTCCTATTCTTCCCAAGAAGCAACCTGTTCAAAGACTGGAAAACTGAGGAACGGTAACTTTAAGTGATTAGTAGTGATTCACAATATAGTCAGGACTTCCCTGAAATCATCAGGAGGTTTTTCATCTCAACTTTCCTCTCTCCACCTCCACCCCTATACACATGCATACACAAACAATTACCCAGACCTCACTAATGATGACTGAGAAGTTTGGTGGCACAGTGAATAGAATGCTGGGCATGGAGTCAGGAAGACTCATCTTCCTGGATTCAAATCTGGCTGTGGACACTACCTTTGTAGTCCTAGGTATATCACCTAACCCTGTTTGCCTCAGTTTCCTCTCCTATAAAGTGAGTTGAAGACGGAAATGGCAAACCATTCCAGTACATTTGCCATGAAAATTCCAAATGGGGTCATGAAGAATCAGACATGACTAAAAATGACTGAACAACAACAAACCAATGATGAAGGTGGGGAAGTAGGAAGATCTAGGAAAGAGATGCCATAACTTCTTTGGTAATCTTTTCCAAATAAATAGAATCATAGAATGTTACCTTTTCAGTCTTTTTAGACATGACTCTATTGCCAATACACTACAGTTCAGCCATATTTTCTTATTTGCTATTCCTCACACATGACATATTAGCTCCCATTTCCCTGTCTTTTCAGGGACTGTCCATACACGTTCTCCTTCCTCATCTATGCCTCTTAGAGACTCTGCTTTCCTTCAAAACTCAGTTCAAGTCCATGTGGAGTCTTTCTTATTCTCCTACCTGCTAATGTCTTCCTGCCTAAAACTACCATGTGTGTATACATATATATATACATATACACATGTCCATATTTGCATACATGTCTCTATGTAATAACCCAGGGCTCCAGATGCCAATGTCTCAACACTACTGGTTGGAACCCTCCATTGACCTTTTTTTTAGCAAAATAAATACAAAAATAAATATACATACATACATACACACACACACACACACACACACACACACACACACCTCATGGCAACGAACTCTGAGTTTTCAACTTCAGCTTGTATCTATCATTGGAGGAGAGGGAAGAGAGATCAAGAGTATGTGGCTGGACATTCTCTGAAGGCCAGAGTGCCTGATGACCAAATCTGAGTCCTAATTTCTTTGGTCTCAAATAAACTAAAGCCTGTTTCAGAGATCAGCAGTGAGGTCGCCTCATGTGCTTGACATACACAGTGCATCTTTGTCCTGGCCTGCTGGGACCTCTGGCTTCACACTGCCTTAGCCAGAGTGGCTGAGAATCAGTATTTTGCTGGCTGAACAATGGCTGCACTTGAAACCTCTAGATCTGCATATAGCCATGGAGAAACACACACACACACACACACACACACACACACACACACACACACACACACACACACACACACAGATTTCCACACACTCTGAGTGCAGCCCAATATAAACTCTCTAAAAAATGAATGTGCCCTATCAGAGACACAGGCTTGGATCAGAAGGAAAAGTGACACAGATGTCCCAGGCTTTGACTTTATCAAGGACACTGGTCTTCTGTTTAATCACAGGATAGACGCTGAGGCTCCAGTCTCCATGTTTCTACTGCCATTTCATAGTATGACTCTAAATCGTTCCTGAATACAAAGGTCTCCCAATAATACCAGTCCAGTCACAAGCAAATGATAAATTCTTGGCTTCCCCAGATGAGAATTTCATCTTTCAAAAGATAAGAAGGATCAAGGAGGGAAGTCTCTAATCTGCATTTGGTTTGAACCAATAAGCAAGAACTGATTCCTGGGCTAGAAATTCCAGGGGGGGTAGAAATTTCAGGAATTTTGGGAGGAAAAAAGTGACTACTCCATCTGAAAATTTTGTTACAGTGAAGGAGAGAAAGGGCAGGCTTAGTCTGATATGGCCTGCATTTTGAGATAGCAAATTTCAAAGGTATTCTAAGAAAGGATAGGTACTATACTGTGAACTAAAATTTTATAGGGAAAATCTATAAAAAAGGGGCTTGGAAGCTTTCAAGAGTGAGGTCTGAAGACACAAACAAAAATTATTCTGAGGGAGAAAAGGAGGAGGTGTCTAGAAGGACCAATGTGGATGCACAGGGAAGGCAAAACCCAACATAGATTTTTAAAGGATAGGTAAAAGATGAATGCAAGTTCAGGCAACTAAGGATGAATATAAAAATGTGGAATGGTATTGTAAAAAGACTGTCAATATCATTAAATTTCAGAATAAACAGAGGCTGGTAAGGAAAACTAAGGAACTAAAGAGAACAAAATTGTTTTTAAAAGAAAGTTATATTCAGGAAAAGAAAAAGATTGAAGAAGTGATAAGACTGCAGTCCCACATACATGGGATGATGATAATGATGATGGAAAGAGGACAGTGCTACTTGATTCCTTTGGATTGTAAAGAACAGAACAAAAATGACAAACAAGGGAGTTGAGTTGCAGGAAAAGTAGAGGGAACGGTAAAAGAAAACTTAACTGTCCTTAATGAGTTCAAATCACTAATCCCATACAAACTACAGCATAGAGGGCTGGGGATAATACTATTATACTTTGGGAGATTTCTAAATTGTGGGTATACATAGTAAGAGGTTTTCCCGGAGTAATTCTAAATGGGAAAAATGAGCCAACCAGAATGACCTTTTGGGTGAGGCCCCAGGAATGACCCCAGTTTATGTCATCCAAGAGGACTGGATGGGAGACAGGGAGGGTGAAGCCATAGATTATGCTCTAACACTGTGAAATCATCAATAATGGTTTCATGTCAACTTGAAGTGAGGTCTTTAGTAGAGTGTTCTAGGGAATTGTCCTTGACTCAGAGCTATTCAACACATTTTTATGCATGATTTAGATAAAGCCATATAAAGAATGCTTGTCCAATTTGCTAATTATACAAAACTGGGAAGGATGGCTTACATATTGAGTGACAGAATCAGAGTCTAAGCAGGTCTCAAGACAGAATGTTGGATTGAGTTGAATAAGATTAATATTTCTAGGAATGAATGTAAGCCCTTTGCCTTGGGTTCAAAGCAACAACAACAGCAAACTTCCAGTACAAAGATATAGGTAGATTCATTGGGGGGAAATGTCTATATTATAAATTCAATAGGAGCCAACAGTATGATACAGTAGTTGATAAAGATAATAAAATTCTTGGCCATAGTGATTGAGAGAATGAGTTTTTAACACAACGAATGAAGTAAGTAGTCCCACTGTACTTTTCAGGATTAACTTCAGCTTAGAATGCCATATTTGAGAGAATATTATTGATAAATTGTAGAATATTCAGAGGAAGGCAAGGAAAATGGTGACTCATCTCCAATTTATGATATACAAGAACTGATTGAAGAAACTAGAAATGTTCTTAGAAAAGAAAAGATTTGGACTGGGGGAAAGATAGAGAGGGTAACAGCAGAGTTGTCTTTGATACAAGAAGGGGTACCAGGTATTAGAATGATTCTGTGTGGCCATAAAGGGCAAAAGACCAATGCCTTGAACTTTAAAAAAGACAAATTGACATACATTTTTAAAATTCTAAAAAAAAAGTTGTCCAAAAATTGAATAAGCTACATCAAGAGGAAGGGGTCTTCAAGCAAAGGTTGGAAGTTCACTTGCTGGAAATGTTATAGGGTTAGGCAGTATGATATTGCATAACATATGAATACTGGATTTGGTGTCTAAAGATCTGAGTTCAAATCCCACCTCTGTTCTTACTACCTTACTTGATCAAATCACTTAACTCCTCTGGACTCTAGTTCCTCATCTATAAAATGAGGAATTTATACTTAATAGGCTTTGATTTTTCAGCTCTAATTCTATGATTATTACTTTATGGATTTAGGTGCAATTTAAAATAGATAGTCTCTGTGGTCTTTTCCAACTCTGAGATCCAGTGAAATAAGTGGCTAAAGTCATCATGCTATGAAAGTCAGCTGCTGTGAAATGAATTTGGAAAAATAGGTTGGAGCCAGGTTGAGTGGGGCTTTGAAGGCCAGGCTAAATTTATTTATTTGTTCATTCATTCATTCATTCACTCATTTTTTATTGCTTGGTAAGCAATGAGGAATCATTCAAAGTTTATGACCAGAGGAGTGATTTAATCAAACCTGTACATTAGGAAGATGACTTTGGCCACATGCCAAAATTGTTAACAGAGTATTTCTTCACTGAGTGAATGTTTGGAGTAAGGAAATGCTGAGGTCTTCTCCATCCATAAGATCCTATAGAGGTGTGTGTGTGTGTGTGTGTGTGTGTGTGTGTGTGTTTGTGTGTGTATGTACATTTTTAATAGAAAAGAATTATTTACCACCCTCTCTGTTCTGAATGTGATCTTTTCTCTTGGGATGACCTCAAAATGGCTTTAGTTCCCTGAGTCTTGAAGATTAACCCTGCTTCTGTACAGCTCAGACTCTCTTGTCTGATCATCTCTTACCCAAGCAATACTCGAAGACAGAACTCCCTGTGTTAATGGACCAGACAGTAGAATAATTGTAAGGCACAGAGAGAAACATCAGCCTCTGCCTACTGCCAGGACGAAGGGAAGTACTTGTAATTGCAAATATCCAAAGTTCTGATTATAATTTGCTTATATTATGATGCTCCAGCTGGATAGTAATTGCTCTAAGTTTAGCCAGTGGAGAATGGACAGTCCGATCAGAAAGAGAAAGTAGCTGTACAGCTTCTAGGACCAGGTCCTTTCAAAATCTCTGACCTTAATAAGATTCAAATCATTATAAGGCAAAGACAGGAAACGGGAAACTAGCTTTCTTTCATTTGATTCCTCTTCTGGGTCTAATCTCCAATCAAGTCACAGAATACCTTCTGTGCACCTATATTAGACCCTGTAGAGGATAGGAGGACATCTGCTGAAGCTCTTTCCCTGCCAAAACCATACTGCTGATAAATTCTCAACTTGCTGTAGTGATAATTACATTCTGGAAAAGGTGGAGGAAATGTAAAAGGGATTATTCTGGGCCTAATTCTGACCAACAATAAGGGTTACTGGACTGGAAATGATGTGAATCTAGGGGAGAAGAGGCCATTCCATCAGAGAGTTTATGATAGAGGAGAGAGAAATCCGATACAGCCAGACATGCATCCTAGAGCTTTGGGGAATAGATTTCAGTGAATTCAAATTAGTCATATGGAAGGATTAGACTGATTCTTTTTGCTCCTGGGAGCAGAATTAAGAGTGATATGGAGAAGTTATAAAGAAACAAATTTAAATGTTCAGGCATTTCAATTGTGTCTGACTTTCTGTGACACCATTGGAGGTATCCTTGGTAAAGGTATTGGAGTGGTATGCCATTTTCTGCTCCAGCTCATTTTACAGATGAGGAAACTGAGGCAAAGAAGGTTAAGTGACTTGCCAAGGGTCACACAGCTAATAAGTGTCTGAGACCAGGTTTGAACTCAGGAAGATGAGTCTTCCTAACTTCAGACCTGTCACTCTATCTGTGCAACACCTCCCTGCCCTCCTGACACGTAGTGCTATCCAAGGGGGAAAAACATCTGCCTTAGGAAATAAACTGTTATCTTTCATTGAAAGTCTTCAAACAAAGCTGGATGATCACTTAACAGGGATGCTTTTGAGGAGGGGCATTCTATTAGGGGTGCTGGTTAAACTAAAAGGTTGTGGAGGCCTCTGTTAATTCTGAGAGTTTATGAGTCCATTATTCTGTGGATCTCATAAAATTCTACAGATGAGTGTATCCCAAGAAGATATATGATCTCAAGTATGAAATGCTTATGACAAAATGAAAATGATTCTGATGAATAAAAACAAAGAGAGCCACCTAAAGAGACTGCAGTGGATAGAGGGGACACTACATTTTATTTTTTTAATATTTATTGCTATATTTTTCTAAATCACATTCATTTCCTTTTTGAATTATCCTTTTCAATTAACAAAACTTTACTTTTTCTCTCTCCCATCTCCCATTAAAAAGACAAAACTAATTATCAAAAACAACCTTGTCCAAAGCAATGTCTCACTCTGTAGATGGAGTCTATCATTTCTCCATCAGGAGGGATTGCATTCACTTCTCTTTCTTATCCATTGAGGTAGCCTTTGTAGCATCAATTTAAAAAGAAAGAGGAAAAGAACAGTTCAATAAAATAAGCCAACATATAAACTGCACCTGCCAGTTATGAAATATTTTAAACTCATAGTCCACACTTGTGCAATGAAGGAAGGTAGGCACATTTTTGTCATCTCTTTTCCAAGGCCAAATTTGACTATTATCATTATGTGGAATTCCATTTTTATTGTTTTTTCTATTTACATTGCTATAGTTAGTGTGTATGCTATTTTCCTGGTTCTGCTTACTTTACTCTGTATCCATTTATATGAGATTTTGCATATTTCTTTGAATTCTTCATATTAATTTTTCTTGTCATGCAGTCATATTCCATTACATTAATATACCGCAATTGCCCAACCATCCTGAACATACTTTTAAAAATAATTATTTACTACCTCAAAAGTACTATTAGCACACACATACGTGTGCGTGTTACCTCCCTAGTAGAGGGACCTTTGGATCAAAGGGCATGGACCTTTTAGCCTAATTTTTTAGCATAATCCTAAATTGTTTTCTAGGAGGATTGCATCACTTTGCAACCCACCAACAGTTCTTTAGTGTCCTTATCTTCCTCCAGCACCTACGGCAATGACAATCTCCATTGTGGCCCTGTGGAAATATACATTTTACATGAACACACACACATCCCGTACCAACTTTTGTCACCTATGCCAGTTTTCTGGGTTGGAAATGAAACTCGTAACCTTCCATGGGTTAATTCCCTGTGTATCTTGGATACTAGATCCTTCTCAGATAAATTTGATGTGAAGACTTCCCCTTCCCACACATGGCCCCACTAAGATTTTAAAATGACACATTTAGACAATGGAATCAAGGCCAGGTGAAAAAAGATGAATACAGAAGAGACATGAGCCCTTACATATAGGGTCAGGAGTACTGAAGCTCAGAATGAACTGAGGTTGATGAGGATTTTAATGACAACAAAAGGACTATAATATAGTCAAGAGGAAGAACGAACAAGAGAGGGGTTTCTTCCTCACAAACAGTCTTTGTGCACATGCTTGCTGATGTGCAAAAGGAATTCATGATCAGGTGCGAGTTGTGACTTCTGAGGTCCTTTTCAACTCTGAGCTTCTTTGATTTATGTGAAAAGACCTAAGCCACCTTTGAGAAGCTTATAAATTTATCAGAGAGATGAGATAGACATATCAAAGAATTCAATAACAAGACATTTGATTAGGTGTCAAAATGAGTGGCACAGACAATATGCTTTCAAAGGAGAAAATTAGTGGTGGCTGGAGTATCAATCAATCGAGGACGTAGTGAACCCCTTTTACAGTAGGTACCAGGCAGTGTGCTTGGTGCTGGGGATAAAAAGACAAAAAGAAATAGTTCCTGTCCTCAAGAAACTAATATTCTACAAGGCCAAGTCTGGGGGAGTTGAGGGAGGGGTGTTATCTCTTATTTTCTCTGTTGTGTTATATGCAACAGAGTAGGCAAGAAAGTCTTTATGGAAGGTATGGAACTCAGTCTGGGTTGGGAGGGGTGGCTAGCACTTGGAAATACAAAGCAGCGAACTTTGTTCCACAGAGGGACAATTACAAGTAAAGACACCATTGCAAAAATGAACGTTGGCACTGAAAGGAAGATATCTTGTCTCTTGATTGGAGCAGAGGAAGTATTAGTATGTATGTTAGGAAGCAGTGGGACAGAAAATTGGATAGAAAAGATGAGACCATATTATAGACAGTCATTAAGAGCATGATGAGTTTAGCCCTGACTTAGTAATATGTTAGTAGAGAGATAGCTGACTTCTAAGCCAGGAAGACCTAGGTTCAAGTCCTGCCTCTTATGTAGACTGGCTATGTGACCCTGGGCAAGTCACTTAATCTCTTAATGTTCCAGGTAGTTGTCTAAGATTGTAAATTGCAGTGAAGGTACAGACATACTTTAGTAGATGGAGTTTCCTAGCTTGGGAGTGAAATCACAGGGTCAGTCCCTATCCTTATTCTAGTAAGATAAAAGGGAGCCATAGAATGTTATTGTGTAGAGGAGTAGCTGATCAAATTTGTGCATTAAGCAAATTAATAAGGCAGGGGTGTGAATAATGGATTGTAACTGAGAGAGAATTGGAGTCAGGCAGACCAGTTAAGCTAGTTATAGTTATAGATAGTTAGGGTGGAGACTAACACAATAGTGAGGGGATTTAAAGGAGCCTAATTTCTTTTTCTGTTATGGTCCTGCAGGTATTCTTTACTCTCTGGTCTATACTAGGAATTCATAGAGCATGTTCCAGTTCCTTCAGCCTTCTAAATGAGGACCCTGCCACTCAGGGATGAGAAGCATCTCCAATCAGTCAGTCAATCAGCTTGCAGATGTGAATTGAACACATGCAGAGTGCCCAGCCTGGCACTGATTTCCCAGATGCATAGTGGAGAAAAGAGAAGACCTTGGCCCTGCCCTTTGTCAGGAAACATGATGAGAAGGTTTTGAAATACATCTCAGATTACAGGGCTGGAACCCCAGGCTACATTCAGCAAAATTAATACTCATATTCTAGAAGCCAACTAGGGGAGGGGGTGGTGTAGAACCCCATGAAGCTTCAAAGTCTTTTTTCTTGGGGTTTGCATAATTTGAAACTTCACATGCTCAGAAGGCAGAAGGAAGAAGAAGAAAGAGCTTTACCCGA
The DNA here is from genome assembly GCA_011680675.1 of Gymnobelideus leadbeateri. Lineage (NCBI taxonomy): Eukaryota > Metazoa > Chordata > Mammalia > Diprotodontia > Petauridae > Gymnobelideus > Gymnobelideus leadbeateri. The sequence continues at coordinate 64,573 of WOXC01007430.1, forward strand.
GTCTAAAGCATTAAAGTAAAAAATGGATTTCAATAAAACATGATATAAAAACAAGAAATAACTGTAAATGGAATTGAAAGCAAATAGGATAAAACTCTGGCACCAAGTTTCTCATTGCTATTCTAGAAACTTTACTTCTTGTATCTACAAAGGCATCAGTATTCAGGCTTTTCTTTTCTTCGTCCCAGTGAATCAATTGATTGCTCACAGTGAGTGTGACAGCCTGGCCTCATCTGGACTGTAGGTCTACTCTGGAGAGTATAGACACAGGTCAGCCAGGTAACCATGCCACCCCAAAGGGTGATGGGTTGAGCTGATGAGGATCAAAGGCAACTCAGGGGCAAAGCTGAGAAGTCCTCCAGAATCATTTCTCTCAATCACTTTGAGCTATTGTTTTATTAACTAAAAACTACAGTACTTTTGGGAGGTGACTACTCCTCCTTTGGGTATCCATCAAGAAAATAGATATTATCTTCTCAAGTCACTCTGGGGTCTGGGCTGGTGTCCAGAAGAGGCCTTGCTTCCCAGATAATATGGTGTTTCATGGCACTTTTCTTTTATTAGACTCATTTTTTTACAGTACCCTCTTGGAGGTTCATAGATCTACAGTTGGAAGATAATATAGGGGCTATTTATTTCAACTCTTTTACTTTGCAGATGAGGAAACTGAGGCCCAGGGTGATTAAGTGACTTGTTCAAGATCACAAAGCAGAAGTGCAATTTGCACTGGGATCCTCTGACACCAAAGTTAGTGTGCTTTACATTTTATCACATTACCCCAGTATTCACTGCTACCTAATCCCCCAAATGCATACTGCATCAATCTTTGTTTGCAGCACAGGTTTTTGTTATTGTTGTTTTGGTTTGATTTGCTGTTATTTTTCTACAGGCAATCTTTGGATTCTTTCAATTGACACTTTGTTCTGTGCTTAGAACTTCTGGGAAATTTTCATGTATTATTTCTTGTATTACAGTGTTCAGGCTTTTTGACTTATTGTGTTCTTCTGGGAGAGCTATAATCTTTAAATTATCTTCATGCATCTTGCTTTGAGATCAATTTGTTTTGCTTGTATGGAGATTATGTTTTCTTTTAATGTTATTGCTTTTTGCTCCTCTTTTTACAGATTGTCCTGTGCTTCCATGTATTTGCATTCTCAATCAATTATTCTTTTTCTTTGGTGAGACCACCATGGAGTCAAGTTTTTCTATTCTGTCAATTATTTCTGGTGGCCAGGCTATAAGTTCTACTTTTGCGATTCTCATTTTTCTTTTAAACCATGCTGTGGTTCTATGCTTTCTGGGGAATACATAGAATCTTATGTCTTTGGTATTGAATTGTTTTCTTTTGTCTTGCTATTTATTCATAGATGTCTATACTTTTATATGATCTGAAGACCATATTACCCTTCACCATTCATATCTTCCCTGTGATTTTTCTGCTTATGCTCAAGGTTTTCAAGTTTTCATCCTCTTCACATCTTTGACAATTTCAGTCTTTTTCCCTTTTATACTCCTCCATCACTCACTTTCTCACTCTTTCTGCTTAGAGTATGGTTTCCCTTGAGGCTAGACCTCAAAAACACTTCAGCTTCCTCCCATGTTGGGCAATTCATGGTTCATCAACCTCAGTCTCTACCCCCAAGTAACTTCCAAGGTGACAGGGATGGCCCTAACTGATGCTTGGTGAAGTGCCACTGGGTCACACACATGCCCCAATTATCTCTGCCCTCTTCTGTGTTCTGAGCTTTGTTGTAACACAGAGCACTGATGGGCTGCTCTTATAACCCGAGAAAATGTCTGCTTTAAGGATTTTTTGTTGCACTGTTGGGGGAAGGTAGAGTTGAGTTGTGTTGTAAGCCGATGGGTCAGCTTGTACAACCTCACTTCCTGAATGTGGTGAACAGTGGGGAAGGGGGTGCTAAGTGAGTGATTTGAGGGCTATGGAGTGGCCTTTTCTTCAATTTGTTCATGGAATCGTTACCTAATTTGTGTTCTTGGTGTCCTATATTGCAGAAATAGTTGAAATTGCTTTATCTCTCAGACATAACTCATATTTTGGTGACATTTGAGATGGCTCAAGGATTGGAGAAAATGTCTAATTTTGGATTAGAATGGTGACATGACCTGAAGTCCTTCATCCCTCATGACAAAGACAAATAATTAAACTGACCAGACTGTATTGTTTAATATGACATGCAACGTTCTTTACCTGTGGCTCCCCACCTTTGTGCCAGGAAGAGGAAATTCTGTTTCATTATATCTGTGCCAGGACCAAGATTTATCATTATAGTTAATCAAAGTTTAGATTTGCAGAACTCTTCTGAGGGAGATCAAATGAGGTGAAAAACCCAGCATTATCCCTATGTAGTTCACAGTTTCTGGGTTTCTACAAAATCAACCAATCAATCAACAAACACTTATTAAGTGACTATTGTGTGTCAGACACTGTACTAAACATTAAAGACATCAATATAAAGACAGAAATAGTCCTTACAAAGCAAGGGGGGACAACTAAAAAGTGCATATAAAAGAATAAGGTATATGAATAGATATAAAGAAAAGGAATAAAATAAATACAAGATATTTAAATAAAAGAGGTAAGGAAGAAAAGCCATTATTGAGATCAGACAAGATTTCATGTAGATGGTGATTGTGTCTTGGGGGTTTATGAGACGGTAATGAGGACGGAGTATATTACAAGCATGAAGACAGTTGCAACAAAGGCATGAGGACAAGAGCTAATGTGCTATGTGTGAGAAATAGAAAATTAATTTGGCCGGATTGCAGAGTAAAAGTGGGAAAATGTAATGTACAATGAGGCTTGAAACATAAGTTTGAGCCAAGTTCAGAAATCTTTTAAAAACTAAAGAAAGAAGCTTACATTTTTTTCCTAGAAGAAATAGAGAGATATTAGAGTTTATTGAATAGGTGAGTAACATGGTTAGATCCAAACTAAGGACAAATCACTGACAGCAATATGGAGAATGGCTTGGGGTGGGAAGAGACTTGATGTATATAGTACAATTATACTTTAGAGCTAGGATAAGGAAAGAATACATGACCAAACAAAGGAAAGAGAGGATCACAGAAGATAAAACAGGCAACTGAAAAGTGTTTGTACAAACAAAGCCATATAAGATTAAGAATGAAGCAGTTAGCTGGGAACATAATCTTGCAACAGGTTCCTTGGAGAAAGGTCTCATTTCCAAGATATGTAAGATACTGATTGAAACGTATAAGAAAAATAACCATTCCCCAATTGATAGTCAAAGGATGTGAATAGGCAATTTTCAATAGAAGATATCCAAACTGTGATTGTCATAATGAAAAATGCTCCAAAGCATTAATAATTAGAGAAATGAAAATTTTAAGAACCCTTTCAGGTATTACCTCATACCCGTTAAATTGTCAGTTTACAAAAATAGAAAATGACAAATATTAATGTATGCATCCACTATGGTTAGAATTGTGAATTGATAGACAACCTAGAAAGCAATTTGGAGTTACGCCCCCAAATTACTAAACTGTCCATACGTTTTGTCCCCAAAATACTACAACTATAACTTTACCCCAGATATATAAAAGAAAGGGGAAAAGAAAAGCAACTCTTTTTGTATTGGCAAAGAACTGGAAACTAATGGGGTGCCCATCAACTGGGGAATGCCTGGACATATTAGGGCATATGAATGTAATAGAATAGAATGTAATAGAATACTGTAAGAAATAATGAAATAGAAACCTAGGAAATTTGTATTAACTGATGCAGAGTGAGGTAATCAGAACTAAGAGAACAATTTGTACAACAATGTAAAGATGAACAACTTTTAGATGATTTAAAACTCTAGTCAATGCAATGATCAACTCTGGTTCCAGTGTACCAATGATGAAAAATGTGATACACCTGATACAGAGGTGATGAACTCAGGATACAGAATGAGACATATGTGTTTGGTTATGATCAGTGTAGAAATGTATTTGCTTGAATATCCATATTTGTTACAATGGTTATGTTTTTCTTATTTTCTTTTAGCTGCAGGGGTGGAGTGGGGAAAAAGGAAACTAAATGCTTATTCATTGAAACAGTAAAATTTAATTTAAAAACTAACCTAGGTAAGAGGAAATGAGGTCCCAAACTAAAGTGAATGCTATGTGAGTTGACATAAGAGATATAAAGGTAGGAATGGCAATATTTGCAACTAATTTTATATGTGGCATGAATAAAAAGGAATTAAAGATAACACTGAATTTACAAACCTGAGAAATTGGAAGGAGGGTAACACCTTCAGCAGAAGTAGGGAAATTTGGAAGAGGGTCAAGTTTGAGAGGAAACATAGTAAGTTCTTTTTTTGACATGTTGAGTTTGAGTTATCTCTGGGACATCCAGTTGGAAATGTTAAACAGGCAGTTGGTGATGCTCAGAGGAGAGTCTGGGATTGGCTATATGGACTTCATAGAGATGGTAAAGTCAGAGAAACTTATGAAGTTAGAGAAATAGAACGTAGCTATGACTACAGGGCTATAAAACTGTGCATACCCTTTGATTCTGTGATCACTACTAGGTCTGTTTCCCAAAGAGATAACAAAAAGCGAAAAAGACCACATGTACAAAAATATTAATAGGAGCTCTTTTTGTAGTAGCAAAGAATTGAAAATTGAGGGGATGCCCATCATTTGGGGAATGGCTAAACAAGTTGTGGTGTATGAATGTAATGGAATACTACTGTGCTATAAGAAATGATGAGCAGGAGGATTTCAGAAAAACCTGAAAAGACTTATATGAACTGATGCTGAGTGAAGTGAACATTGTACATAGTGACAGCAACATTGTACAATGATCAACTATAATAGTCTTAGATCCTTTCAGCTGTACAATGATCTAAGGCAATTCCAAAAGACTTGTGATGGAAAATGCTATCCACATCCAGAAAAAGAGCTATGTAGTCTGAATGCAGATCAAAGTGTATTATTTTCACTTTGTTGTTGTTGTTTTTTATGGTTTTTCCATTTTGCTCTGATTTTTCTTTCACAATATGACTAATATGGAAATATGCTTAACTTGATTTTAAATGTCTACCCTATATTGGATTACTTACTGTCTTGGGGAGGAAGGAAGGAAAAGAGGGAGGGAGAAAAATTTAGAACTCAAAATCTTACAAACTGAATGTTGAAAACTATCTTCACACATAATTGGAAAAAATACTATTAAGAAAAAAAAGAGGAAATAGGGGGTAGAGGGGCAGCTAAGTGGCACAGTGAATAGAGCACTGACCCTGAAATGGGGAGGATCTGATTTCAAATCCAGCCTCAGGCACTTAACACAAAAAATTAGCCCTGTGACCTTGGGCAATTCATTTAACCCTAATTGCCCCTTCTCCCTTCAAAAAATGTTTTAAAAAAATAGGGGGTAGAGAGGGAAGAGAAGAAGTCATAGGACAGAACCTTGGGAAACATCTGTAGTTATTGATATGGTATACCATATCAGTAATATTAAACTTCAATGAAAATGGAACCACTAGTAAGGATCCCTTCCCAAACATATAAACTTAGTTTTCAAATGTAATGTTATCTATGTTTTATTGTCTTATTATTTATTTTGTTAAATATTTACACTTTAATCTGGAGTAATGTGGCCTGGGGCCAGTCTGATACTTCTGGTGTAGATGATGACTCAGCAAAGGAGACTAAGAAGGAATAGTCAGAAAGCTAAGAGGAGAACAAGGAGAGAGTAGAGGCATGAAATCCCAGAAAAGAATGAGTATTCAGGAGGAAAGGGTAGTGAGTGTCAAATGCAGCAGGAAAGTTGAGAAAGATGAAGGAGAAAAAGCTATCAGATTTGGACATTTAAAAATCATTAGCAACCTTGAACACGGCAATTTCAGTTGAGTGATTTTGGAAGTATGGTTAAAGAGTTGAGTGAGATGAGAGGCAATAGAGTGAGTGAGTGTATGTAGTTTTTTTCTAGGAGTTTGGCTTCAGACAGATATAAATAATAGATTGAGATGACAGTCTAGTGAATAGTTGTCTTTAAATTATATATATATATATATAATATGTAATTAGAAATATAGCATAGTTGTAACTAATATATTTAATTATAATTATGTATTATACATTATTATATTAAAATATAAATATATTAAAACAAATTACACATAAATGTATATTTTTATTGACATCTTTTGTTTTTGTATCAATTAGATTTTCCTCTTTATCTCACCCTCTTCTTTTAGTGAGCCATCTTTTATGGCAAGGAATATTTTTAAAAGAAAAATTAAAGAAAATATTCATTAAAACTGATCAATGCATTAAGATAAGTGATATTATATACAAAGCTCTGTACTTCTCCAACTTTGCAAAGGTGTGGAGGAAGGGATCTGTTCATATTTCTCATTTCAGGACAAGCCAGTTATTTATCATTTTGCAACATCTAATGAAGGTTTTTTAAGGATAGGGGATACATAGGCATTTTAAAATCAGCCCAGGAGGATATACTGATAAGGAGAAGCTGAAAAATATTAGTGAGAGAGGGGATGATTGAAGGTGCAATCTGATAGAGAAGATAAGGCCATATGGGATCAAGGCCTTGGCAAAGAGAAGAACCCTCCCATTATTAGAACCTGGGAGAAAGGAAGAGAGAATAGAAACCAAAGTCGAAGGACTTTGAGATGAAGAGAAAGGGAGAAAGGTTTTTAAAAAAGACAATCTGAATGCAAATGCAGGTGTGTCATTTCTATCCAAAACATGTATTTCAGGTAGAATCCAAAAGAAATGGCCAGGCCATCCTGCAAGTTTGGAATATTTTCTCTCTTCACACCTACTTCTTGGAACTCTTAGCTTCATTCTTCCTTCTGAACAGTAGGGTTGGTTATAATTATCATCTGAAATCTGGGTGGTCACTCCAGGGAGGGCACAATGGAATAATGGGAAAAGTATTGAATTAGGCAACCTATATTCAAGCCAGGTTTTATTGTTGTTCAGTCATTTCAGTCATGTCCAACTCTTTGTGACCCCATTTGGAGTTTTTTCAGCAAAGATACTGGAGTGGTTTGCCATTTCCTTTTCTAGCTTGTTTTATAAATGAGGCAACTGAGGCAAATAGGGTTAAGTGACTTGACTAGAGTTACATAGTCCATAAATGTCTGAGGTTGGATGTGAACTTTCTGACTCCAGGCCTAGCATTCTATCCACTCACTGCACCATCTAGCTGCCTCTCTTAGACAAGTCTCTTCTCCTCTGTGGATCTCAGTTATTTATCTGAAAGTTGAAGAGAAGATGAGAGATGTAGCATAAGGTACCTTCCAACTCTACAATCCAATGGTTCCAGGTCAACCAGTATATTACTTATTGAAAGTCTTCTCTGTGTTCAGTCCTGGGAGAAGTACCAATAAGAAGGGGTCAGCTAGGCTAAACTCTCATCTCACAGATGAAGAAACTGAGGCCCAGGAAATTAAGTGACTTGCTACACAGGTAGTACCAAAGGCAGGATGATTATGATGGTGGTGATGGTGGTGGTGGTGGTGGTGGTGGTGGTGGTGGTAGTAGTGAGGATGGTGGTGATGTCGTTGTTGTTGTTGTTGTTGTTGTTGTTGATGATGATGATGATGGTGGTGGTGGTAGTGGTAGTGGTGGTGGTAGTGATGATGGTGGTGATGTTGTTGTTGTTGATGATGATGATGATGATGATGATGATGATGATGGGGGGGTAGTGGTGGTGTTGGTAGTAGTGATGATGGTGGTGATGTTGTTGTTGTTGATGATGATGATGATGGTGGTGGTGGTAGTGGTGGTGTTGGTGGTAGTGATGATGGTGGTGATGCTGTTGTTGTTGTTGTTGTTGATGATGATGATGGTGGTGGTGGTGGTAGTGGTGGTGTTGGTAGTAGTGATGATGGTGGTGATGTCATTGTTGTTGTTGATGATGATGATGATGGTGGTGGTGGTAGTGGTAGTGGTGGTGGTGGTGGTGGTGGTAGTGATGATGGTGGTGATGTCATTGTTGTTGTTGTTGATGATGATGTTGATGATGATGATGATGATGATGATGGGTGATATGATTAGTATTTCTATAAAACATTAAGGTTTGCAGACTTCCTTATATGTTCTCACTTGATCCTCACAGCAATTCTGTCCTTGAGGTAGATGCTATTACTCTTCTTTTACAAATGAGGAAAATGAGGTATATAGAGGTTAAGGGACTTGGCTATGGTCACACTTCTCAGGTCCTGTGACTCCAAAGATACCCTACCATGCTATATATAAACACAGCAAACACCTAGTCTCTGAACTTTCTGTTTAGTTAGGCACCTGCCATTAGGGTGAAAATCCCATCCTCAAACAGAAAAACAGAAGACTTTGCCTCTTTCAGTAGGCTTTGTCATCTCTGGGAAATCAGAGGGCCAGTACACTTTGCCATTTCAGATTGGCCACATGGGGAAAGAAGATATTCTATCCCCATTTTTAGGACCTGATACATACAGTATCAATGGATGACTGATTTCTTTAATCCCCAAACTGGAATAGGAGCCTATCTCAGAACAAAGAGAGTGGATAATGAGCCTTAATATGAATGATTGTTGAGCCTGGGAGAGTGTGAAGGTAAGTATCGTGCTAGTGGGAGAGAGAGGAGTAAATGGGGATCTGACATTCGAGGAAATGTGGAGTCAGAATCCTATTATCCCAATAATGAATGGTGCCTGACGTTCCCTGGTGTTGCTATATATGGTTTGATATTGCAATACAAATCGAAGCTCTCAGTTACTCCAGACAGGAGTTGTGTCTCTTGCTTCTCCCATTGTGAGAGGCTGTGTGGCTTCCTGCCATCTAATTTATGCAGGGAAGGATGGCCCTGCCCCTCACTGATTTTGACTGAAGATGGTGACTGGCAAGAGGTAATCATAGGATTTAAGCCTCAATTCTACATTCCAAAGCTTTGTATGGGGAAAGGAGCTGAAGGACCATGCTGAGCACAAAGGTGTGGGGTCTCTGCAACTGGGCAGAAAGACTCCAAGTTTATCAAGAGACTGGGCCAGACTTGGAAATGAGAAATGCTACTCTGGCATCAAAAGGACTGTTTTTGAAGCTGCTCCTTTCATCTCCAGGTGCTCCCCAAACCAGAAGTGACAGGGGAGGAATAAAATGCAATTTATTCACCAGCCCAGGAGGCTCATTTCTAAACACAGTAATGAAGTCAGAGAGCCAAGTTCCCAGGAAGATACCAAAAGAAATAATCATAACAATAATAAAGCTACAGGAGGAGAAAGGAAATGAAAGAAAGCCATAGAAAGCAAATCAGACCATGAGACCTGGACTTTTCATAATGACCCGCTGGGCATGACTTCTGGTCCACTGAGCTCCTGAAATTTTGTCTCCTCTGGAGAAAGCCAATGTCTCTTGTTCTGGGCCCTAGACATCACTATCTCCTCATGCTCTGTTCAGAAAATGTAAATAGAAGGCCATTCTGGATAAACAACTATGCAATTAAGTGCATATTCATGCAGGGTCTGAAAATAATTAAACTTTAGGTAGGTAAGACTATTTCTGAAAAAAATGGACACTCCATCATGCCTTCCTCCAAGCCACACTCAATTTGGCCCTGAGATTGATCTACAGACTAAATCTTAATTCTTCCCTTTCAAAGAGTGTAGTTGCTATCTATTCCTCGACCTTATATCTCCTGCCTATGTACCTTTATACGGGCTATACCCCAAGTCTGTAATGTTCCCCCTTCTCACTTCTTTAAGAGGCAGTGTGATACAATGGAATTGATGTTGCCTTTGGACTAAACTACTTTCAAAAACTACCTACATGAGCTTGGGTAAGTTGCTTCAGTATTTACTTAATAAATTGGAATCATTACTTTCTGCTGTTCCCCATCTTTGGGAGCAGCATCATGGGGGCTGGGGGAAGCTAAAAGGGGATGACCTTTTCAGGCTCATAATAGAGTTGACAAAATAGACATTACTAAGGACAGGCACGACCATCAGAGGAAGTAGGCTGGACATGTGTCGAGAATGAGAATCATCCAGTGGCCAACCTGAGTGCACAGTAGTGACCCTGATGTGCTGAAAGTTTCACAGTAGGTATGTTGGGGTGCTGGAGTCAACTCCTGAGAGGCAATTATTAATATTTTAGTGTAAACACTTCTAGTTGTTCAGTAATTTTTCATTTATGCCTGAATCTCCATGACTCCACTTGGAGTTTTCTTGGCAGATACTGGAGTGGTTTGTCATTTTCTTCTCCAGCTCATTATAGAGATGGGGAAACTGAGGCAAACAAGTGACTTGCCCAGGGTCACACAGCTGGTAAGTGTCTGAAGCCAGATTTGAACTCAGGGAGATGAGTCTTCCAGTTTCCATACCTGGCAATCTCCACTTCATCTCTTAACTCTTTAGCTCTGGGCATTTTCTCTGTCTATTCCAAATGTTTGGAATGCTTTCCCTCCTCATCTTTATCTCCTGGATTCCCTCAAGTCCAAGCTAGAAGTCTACCTTCAGCAGGACACCTTTCTCTTTCTCTTGTTAATTATTTCCTATTAACCCTGCATACAGCTTCTTTGTACATATCCCTGAGCTCCTTAAGAGCAGGGATTATCTTTTTCCCTTTCTTTGTATCCCCAGCATCTAACACAATTCCTAGCACACAGTAGGCACTTGATAAATGCTCATTTGACTGACCAAGGTCCCTCCCAATTCTATGGCTATGACCCTATGACTATAGCAAGCCAAGAAGCAAAAATACCTTGTCCTTCCCTTTACCAATTTGCATGTGGAGAAGGACAGATGAGCTGAGTCAGTGATTTCAAAGCCTGCCAAGGATCAGATCTGATCCTGTGGCTCCCTAATTTCTCAGTCTATATGACTAGGCTCAGCTCTATTACTTCCCTCTCCTGGGTGTGTATCTGTTTGTCTGTCTGTCTGTCTGTCTCTCCTCTCCCCTCCCCTACCTTGACACGGCTTCCATCCTAATTCAGCTCTCTCTCTCCTGCCCTATCCTATATTTAACTCTGTACTCTCTAAGCCTCATTAACCACGAGGCCTTACCTTGCCACCAGACCAATTCAGAGGAGTTATTTTTTCGGCCATAGTTATGCTTCCTTTTGAGTATTAATTTCCTTTAACACTTGCCCTATTAATCACTTTAACAATGAAATTAAGACAATTATTTTAATGAGTTAATGGGTGATAAAGAGCACATGATACACATTTATTACCCTGTAGGCTAGAATGCTTTGATAAAAGTCAGCCCGTCAATAATATATTAGCCGGTGAATGTGCTCCTGTAGGGTCAGGCAGAGAACGGTTCTGTCTCGTTGATTTAAATATGCCTGCTTCTGTCAGTAGTCTCATTTTTATGTGCTCCAGCCCAATAAAATGGAGTGCCAGTCACTGAGAGTGATGGAATGTTATTCCCCCCTAGAAAGCAGCAGCAGGGACCAGTACACGACTTCCTGGGCATCCCTGTCCCTAATTCTCTGGAGTACAGAAAATTTTTCCATCATGACATACCTTGTCCAAGTCCCTAATGGACTTCTTGGCTTATCTGAGCCATGTACAAAAACTATAGTAGTCCCTCCTTGGCCTCTACACTTGTCTTCGGTTGGCTCTTGTTCATTCTTGTGTGTTCCCTTCTAATGTATACTGGGTAAGTTACTTAATTCTTTAGTGCCCCTTATATAACCTGTATCAAATTATTTGCTCTCTTAGGGAGAGGGAAGGTGACAAAGGGAGGGAAAGAATTTGGGACCCAAGATATTTCAATGAATGTTAAAGTTTGTCTTTATAGGTAATTAGAAAAAAAATAAAATACTATTAAAAAGTTCTTTAGTACCCAAGACAATGCTCTCCAATTATATGGACTGCTAAATCTGCACGAGAAAGGACATTTCCATACCAGAAATCCCCTGTGCCAATGAAATCATAATCCAGAGGCACACTCTTCTCTGCCCTACTTCCAACCCCTTTTGGAAAAAAAAATTTCTTAGAAGGCCTCCCTTCTACAGAAGGGGATACTGGTACATACAGAATGAATGGAGCTCATTGACTAGATAAAGGCTATGAAGCTGGAATCAAGGCAGCTCTGTGCTGTAGAGGCAGATAGGTGGCCTAGTGGATAGAGCACTAGGCCAGGAGTGAAGAGGACCTGAGTTCAAATGCAGCCTCAAACACTTATTAGCTGTGTGACCCTTGGCAAGTCACTTAATCTCTTGTCTGCCTCAGTTTCCTCATCTGTAAAGTGGGGATAATAATAACACCTACCTTGCAGAGTTGTGAGGAATTAAAGGAGATAACATTTGTGTGTTTAAAACATTGCCAAGCACATTTTCATTGTTGTTGAGTTATTTTAGTCACACCAGACTCTTTGTAACCCCATTTGGGGTTTTCTTGGCAAAAGATACTGGAGTGGTTTGCCATTTCCTTCTCCAGCTCATTTTACAGATAGGGAAACTGAGGCAAACTGGGTTTAGTGACTTGTCCAAGGTCACACAGCTGCTAAGTGTCAGTGGCCACATTTGAATTTAGGTCTTTCTGACTCCAGGCCCAGCACTCGATCCACTTCACTGTCTAGCACATAGTAGGTATTCAATAAACACGTTTTTTCCTTGCCAAGGAATAGCAGAAACCCCAGTCTGAGACAGGTGCCTTATCAGACTTGAAGAAAGGAAAAGAAAGTAAAAATTTCTCAGTTGCTTTCAGAAATCCTGGTAAGTGATAGATAGGATAAGCCCAGCATGAATGATGGACTCTCAGAAAAGTTTTTGGAAAGACAGCCTCTTCCCCAAAATCTCTGTTAATTGATAGGGGACTCCAGACTGGTGGGATGGATGTGACCAATGTAAATGGAAGAGATTAAGTACCTCTGTTGTAAAAGACAGAACAAAGCTGAGGCATCTCTGGGCAAGATGTGCAAATTAATTGACGGTTTAATATGCTAATGTCCCTGGCAGTTGTGAAATATCTTGCTATTCAGGTCAGCTGGAGGTTGTGATGAAGAAAATGGGAACATTTAGAGGACATTTAGTAGAGGAGAGGAGGAGAGAGTAGGGGAGTAGAGGAGGAAGAGGAGGAATAGGAGGGGAAGAGGAAAGGAGAGAGGACAAAACCAGGCCAATTAGAACTCCAGTGTCATTGAGGACTAGAGACTTGTTTGGAGGGTTATTGAGACCAGCATTACTAAGCAAGTGTCTAGAAGAAGGGAAAAACTGGCCAGGAATTTCTGTGGATAACATCCAAGAAATACCAACTAAGGCAGGGATCTGGTGACTCTAAGAAAAAGTCATTTCAATGTGAAGCTCAGGGGCTAGGACAGACATAGATCCCCTTTAAACTAGAGACCTATGGACATAAAATGGAGCTTTTCACCAGTCTTAGAGATGAAAGGGTAGTAGCCCTGATATGGGGAGCCAAAGGTGGCACCAGACAGACAGAAGGAAATGTGAAAAGATTGATGTTTGCATTCTGTGCCAAAAATTATTGAGTAACAGAACTGGAATGGACCTTGGATGCCAATTAGTCCAGCCCTTTCATTTTATAGATAACACAGCAGAAACTCAGGGAAATGGAGTGACATGTCCAAGGTTAAACAGTGATTAAGTGATTATTAATTAAATTATTTGATTATTAATTTAATTGGCGATTAGTGTTTATTAAGTTGATATCAATTTAAATAATTATTTGGTTGTCAATCTGAATTAATTATTAAGTTGCCAAGTCAGTGCTTTTTCCAGGGTATTTGACCGTCCTCTCTTTTGCCCGTTATGAGGAAAATGCTTCGCAAAGCTCCTCAGGAATGTGCCCAATTTAGGCAGCATCGTAGATTGGAAAAACCAGCAGAGTTGGTGTCAAAAGGCATAGGTTCAAACCCCCAACTTGCTGCTTACTTATTCATGTAACCTGTGTAAGTAATTCAATGTTTCTGGGTCTCATCTATAAAATGAAAAGTTTGGATTCAATCAATCATTTCCAGGACATTCCTAAACTACGTTGCCTACAGTTCCAGCCTTCTCTTCCCTTTCCTCTCCCTTTTCCCCCTCCTCTACTTCCTCCTCCCCCTTCTCTTCTTCTTCCTTTTCCACTTCTTCCCCTTCCTCTTCTTCCTCTTCCCTTCCTCTTTCCTCCTCTTCTTCTTTCCCCCTTTCCCCTTCCTCTTCTTCTTCCCCTTCCCCTTCTTCCTTATCTTCCTCTTCTTCTTTCCCCTCTTCCCCTCCCTCTTCTTCTACCTTTCTTCCTCCTATTGTTTTCCTCCTCCTCCTCCTCATCCTTCTTCTTCTTCTTCTTCTTCTTTCCTTCCTTCCTTCCTTCTTTCCTCTTCTTCCTTCTCTTCTTCTTCTCTCTCCTCTACTCTCTCTTCTTCCTCCTCCCTCTCGATTCCAAGCCCACTGTCCTCTATCCATTGTGCCACTTAACTGACTCAACATATGAAAACCAGAATTCATTACTTTCCTCCCAAACCCCTCCCTTCTTCTGAATTTCCCTTTACTGTCTAGGGCACTAACATTACCTCATCCACTCAGGCTCACAGTCTCAGGATCATCCTTCACTCCTCTTTCTCTTGCTCACCCCGCATATCCAATCAGTTTTCAAATCTCCTGAATATGTTCCCTTCCCTCCACTTACACTAGAGCCTTCGGTCTAATTCTACCCATAGCCTTCTGATTAGTCTCACTGCCTCAGGCCTCTCCTTTACCCAATCTATCCTTTACTTAGCTGACAAACTGATTTTACCTAAGGGTAGATGTGACCAGGTCACCTGCATGGCTGCTTAATAAACTCTATTGGCTCCTTATTGCATCCTGGATCATGTATAAAATCTTTGGTATTTAAAGCTCCTCCCCACCTGTCCTTTTCTTACTTAAGCCTTAGTCATTGAAAGGGCGTTGCTTCAAACAAACTGAGGTCTGGGAAAAACTTTAATTTAGAAAGGCCACGGTCATCTCCTGCATCCTGGGCCATGACCGGTCATCTTGACTTATGTCCTGCCACTGGACCTCAATGACTCAGGAAGGGAGAGTGAGGCTGATGACTTTGCAGAGCTCTGTCTCACTTAAATCCAATTTGTGATCTGGCCAAGACTTCATCCTTATGATATCAGTGGTTCTCTTCAAGAAAGAAGGACAACAACTACAGCAAATTCTACTCCCTGCCACACACTCTGATCAAGCTGGTTTGCTTTCTGTTTCTCAAGCACATCACTGCACAACCCCTATTATGCCTGCGATGCTCCCTCTCTCTC
This sequence comes from Gymnobelideus leadbeateri, assembly GCA_011680675.1. Taxonomy (NCBI): domain Eukaryota; kingdom Metazoa; phylum Chordata; class Mammalia; order Diprotodontia; family Petauridae; genus Gymnobelideus; species Gymnobelideus leadbeateri. The sequence continues at coordinate 79,801 of WOXC01007430.1, forward strand.
TCTCCCAACCTGCCACTCTTAGAATTTCTAGGTTCTTTTAATGCTCAGCTCAAGAGTCATTTCCTCCAGGGAGACCTTTCTTAGTCATCCCAGCTGCTTGTACCACCCCCTCTTACAGTCATGGTCAAAGACATAGACAAAGATATTGTCACAGAATGGTCAATCAATGTGTTAAACGCTTACTACATGGGAGACATTGTGCCAATCTATGGGGATCGAATTAAGAAAGATGAAGGTAATCCCTCCCCTCAAAGACTTTACAATTTAATGGGGGAACTTAAAGTACAAAAGAAAGCTGAAAAGGGGAAAAAATAAAACCTTCCCCTCCATGGAAACATGATGTTCATGAAGTGAAGTCAAAACCAAAGCAGAATAGCTGATGGGAAATGAAGAATTGCTTGGAAAATTCTGAAGGAGTCTGGGAGTTTAATGCTCTGCCTTCCAGCCCTTCAGTTAGAGGGAACAGGCAAGTGAGAATGCTGAGATGGTGTTGAATATTAAAACTGAGGACAGCTAAGTGGCACACCTGGTCTGAAGTCAGAAGGACCCAAGTTCAAATTCAGCCTCATACTAGCTGTGTGATCCTGGACAAGTCATTTAACCCTGTTTGTCTCAGTTTCCTCATCTATAAAATGAACTGGAGAAGGGCATGGCAAACCACTCCAGTATCTTTGCCAAGATAACCCCAAATGGGGTTGAACATGACTGAAAACAACTGAATGACAACAACAAAAACCCAAACAAACCAAACTAAAGCTGAATCAACCTTTAAGGTTACCTTCCTATTACTCTACATTTACCTTATATGTCCTATTTATAGATGTTAATTCCACTTGTAGAATGTAAGCTCCTTGAGGGCAGTGTCAGTCACAGAGTAACTTAACAAATACTTGTTGATTGGCTATCTAAAAGTAAAGTAAAAACAGATGTTGCCAATAATTTTTAAAAGAGGAAGGGGAAGGAGGAAGGGAGAGAGAAAGATAATATACATGGTTATTTAGACTCTCTCTTTTTGTGGGTCCTCCACAATGTAGGAACTGTAAAGCAGTCAAATCTATGAAACATGTTACATAGGTAACAGTTCCTAAAGGAGAAATGTCTCTTTAACAGGGATCTAAACTGCCTCTATCATGTAAAGGGAATTCATACATTGCCCTCATTGCTTCCTGGCAATAGCTCACACTTGTGTAGGTCTTGAAGTTAAATGAAGCAGTTTTCTTACAATAGCCACACAAGGTGACAGCATGATACAGTGGAAGGCATACTGTCTTTGGAGTAAGAGGACCAGGTTTCAAATCTCCCTTGTTATACTACTATATGACCTTAGGTAAATCACTGTACCACCCTGGGTCTCAGTTTCTTTTTTTTTTTGGAGGGGGGAATGCAGGGCAATTGGGGTTAAGTGACTTGCCCAAGTTTTAAGTGTCTGAGACCAGAATGTCTCAGTTTCTTTATCTGTAAAATGAGGAATCTGGAATAAATGGTCCCTAAGATCCTTTCTGTCTCTCTATGATCTTCATTTTATAGTTGCAGAAACTATGGCACATAAAAGTTAAGTGATCTGTCCTTAGTCACATAGCCACTCACCATCTTTGGTAGGACTTCAAGTCTAGAGCTCTCTCTACCATGCCATGCTGCCTTAAGTGGCTAGGCCTATACTCAGCACAGAAAACTGCATGTACGGTGCCCTTTTCCCCTAAAAGTTTAGGTCGGAAGCTTCACTGGAGATACAGAGAAATACCGAAGACAGGAAATATTAATCTACAATAATACAAACACTAAACCAGATCATGAATAGTTAGGGTATTGACATCCTATACATGAAAAGAAAATTGCTTTTTTGGAGGGAGAGGGAGAGTACCCAGGAGTAGCTTTGTGATTAGAATAGAGAATGGAAGTCCTTTTATAGGGGGAGGGGCAGAAAGGTAGCATCAGCTCTGACCCTGCTACATTTACCCTTAGGAAGGTTCAGGGCAGTATGAAATGCATGTCGTCACCCTTGGCCCCTCTGTCGGGTCCAGCTCTTTTGTTGCTGACTAGACTCTCTTAATGAGAGCCCCAGAATAATGGGATTTGACAAGGGAGAAAATTGATTTTGCTATTAGAAAAAGGGGCTGTAGAATGTAAGTTGGATCAGGACAGGTAATAGGTATGAATAAAGGGCCATGGTAAGGAAATGTCATCGCATCATTGATTTCTGTTCACACCTAAATTAACCTGCTGGAACCAGAGATTGCATTGCCCTTTCCAACAGAGCCAGGGGATTTATTGGAGCACACGTGGGGCCTGGGGCACTGTTGCTCAGGGACTGTTAACCCAAACGAGGGACGTGACTTATTCTCTGGCTTCTTGGAGTCTTTGTGTCTTGGCTACCCAGGTAAACCCATCTTCCTATGAGGAAAGTGCAAGTCCACATCTAAGACATTCTAGCCCTGGAGCAAGCTTGGGGCATATCTGGTTCACATAGATTAATGCAACTCCTTTGCCAACCCCACCATGAAGTCTCTCTCAATCTCTCCAGCAAGAAACATCTTCCCCACTTAGACATTCATCCTGTTTTGCACCTTTTTAATGCCCTTGTCATGGAACACAATGCACTATAGTCATCTGTGTTTGGTTCTTAAATTCCTATTATACTATAAATTCCATGAAGCCAGGAGGTACGTCTTATTCTAAATTTTGTATCTTTTCCAGTACCTAGGCCAGTGATCTACACACAAGAGACTCTTAATAAAATGTTTGCTAAATGAACAAATCAATAAATGCATGCACGACAGCATCAGGCTGAGATCCATATTCTAAAAAATCTCCAGAGAGCATATTTATCTACAGTCAAAGGAGTCCAGAAATCTTCCTCATCTTCCACCCAGCTATTCCTCCTCCCTTATGACCACTCCTGTTATTTCTATCTTCTGTTTCACATCCAGGAAGGAATCACAGAATCATACATTTTCCTTTTCTGAAGGAAACTGGGTCCTGGGTCAATAAGAAATGTCAAGAGGGAAGTCTTGGCCCTGCAGTTTGCTAAGATCAGATGTTTCTCTCTCCCAACGTCTAGATAACTTAATCAAACTTCACAAATGTCTTTTTTTCCCCATTAGCAAAGGCAATAGCTATAGCTCTCTATGGAGATTGGTCTATGCACCAAAATCACTACCTAATCTCACATCCAGAAGCCAGGCTCCTATTAATCTGGTAAGTAAACCTGAATTCCAGAGGTTCAGAAATGAGTAGTGAAACTGGATTGATACAATGCAGCCAACCCCAGATTCTTGTTGACAGCCAGAGCAGTACCCCAACCATCCCACTCCTATGACATGCCCTCTTATTGATGATTGAGTGTCAAACAGCTGGGCATAACCTAAACTCATAGGCCATGGACCTAAACAAATTCAAACTACAACCTCCCATTCATTCTTCTGTTAGAGGAATGGGAGATTAGGGACACAGGATATCATATGTAACTATTAGTCATATTCCCTGTGTCAGCTGGTTTGGGGTAACCATTTCTCTTTGTTCAAAGAGTTTGTTAAGTGGGAAGGTAGAAGTGACAAGGATGAAAAAACAAAAGATAGTTTTCAAATATCAGCTTGTGGACAAAAAGTTTTCTGAATTAACCAACTTGGTAACTGTACAACCTGGATTATTGAGGAAGACTAAGGCTTCTGTACATTTTGGAAGACAGAGATTTGAAAGTGACACCATTCTTTTTTCCTCCTGTCCTGTTTTTCCTATCTGTTTCCACATCCAAATGTGACGTTGTCTACATTCCCCAGAAAACAGCACGTCTTTGAGGTGAGAGTCGCTTTCCTTCATGTGCACCATGATAAAGATGGCCAGCCTTCCAGAGCAGAGAGGCTGGATGACCCTGTCAGAAAATTCTCAAATACAACTCTGATTACTAAAATAAATTATTAGGGAGATTTCTTTCTCTCTCCTACTCTAAGCGCTCCATTAAGCTAATGAAATAGAGGCATTGAGACATACTCCCTTTTTGCTTTCCCTCTTGTGATAAACTGCATAATAAAAATGATATTAAGTGGTTATAAATTCCATAAAAGCCTATCTAAGTGACAAAACATTATCAGGACAACAGTAAACAAGGGTTGTATATATTTTTGGTTGCTTTGGTGGTCCATCAGATCAACCCCCAGTGTTTAGTCCTTGGGCCAGAGGAGTGCTTTTTCTCATTCTCTATGTCCCATGACATTTTCTCCTCCTCCCTCCCTCCCTCCCCCTATCACACTGTTTCAATCAAAGATTTAGGCCTCCACATGAGGGATCACACACACACATACACACACACACACACACACACACACACATTTTCTTTTAATAATGGTATTCATAACACAGTGCTGACTACTGGAGCCTGGAACCAATTTTTCTCTCTGTATGGATTTAAAACTACTCCTGTCTTGACCATATCTTTTCCTAACCTTGGACTAGCCTAAATTCCTTACACCTTGCTCTTTCCTGACCTCTAGTAACTCTGGGGTTGATTATTTGGATTCCTGACCCCTTACCAGTTTTGATCTCTAATAACAATGAGTTTCTGAAATCACAGGATTCAAAGCTAGGGTAGACCTTTGTTTTTTCACCTAATGCAAGGATTATAGCAAACTATGGCCAAAATGAAGGCCAAATCTAGGCCACCATTTGTTTTTGTGTAGCCCATGAACTAAGAATGGTTTTTACATTTTTAAATAAAGTTTTACTACGTTAAAAATATAAATAACATTCTTAGTTCATGGGCTATACAAAAATAACCTGGGGAGAGGGGGGAACAGAATTTGGTCCTTGGGTTATAATTATATAGTCCAATTTCTTAATTTTTCAGATGAGGAAACTGAGGCCCAGTGAGGGAAAATGAATTGATATAATTAACCCTGAATTCATGATTTCTGGTTGTTTCATGTCTCTCACAAATTCCCGTATCAATCATTTCCAGCACTCAAACGGTCTCTCTCACACTACTCCCACTTCATTGCTTCCCACAGACTTGGAACTGTACAGCCCCCATTTTCCTCAATAGTTAGAAAGGGAAAGTACCACCAGCGTCAATGAATGGAAAGCCCAACTATCTGGTGCCTGGACAGGAATCACTGCCTGATACAGGAAAACAGACTTCCAATAGAGGAAAAACTATCCAGTCTTGAGATAGGAGGGTTCTGTGAGTTGACTTTCTACCCCAGGTGTGAGTGGTCCTGTTGAGCTAAAAATAAAAACCTGGCTTTTCCCTCTACTCTCATTTTAGACATAGGCAGGGAAAGCAGTTTTGGAAAAGCAAAGCTGATGAGCCACTCTCCCCCATTGCTACCCCTTCCCCCACTAGGCTTCCTGGCCCTTCTTTCCTCCAATCCTTTAGTTATGCCTTCCACCACCCACCCATTCCAACCGCCAAAGTCGGCCTAGTATGTTGTTTAGACATTTGTTAACAGTGTTTCCTGTTTTCTTCATTTTCCAAATCCTGTGACAGATTTCCCACTAATCCCTGTTGTGCCTGCATAGCTGCCCACCCCCCCCCAAAATATGCCAACTTTACAGCCAGGGGGTATTATTTTTTACCCACCAAAGGATGCTGCCTTCCATACTCAAGCTGTGAGTCACAAGAAGGGGAAGAAGCTGACTGCCTCTTTGTTTCTGCTCCTCCCCTCTTCCATGCTGACATCTGATGCATATACCTGCTTCTTAAGGGACTGGGTCACTGTAGCCACAGAATGTAGGTGGTTGGTCACTACAAGTCATGTAAACTTTGAGAAAGAATATAGGCAACAGAAATTGTGCTGGATCAAAAATTAGAAGGCCTGAGTTCTCATCTTGACTCTGACTTTGTAAGCCTGAGCAAGTCATATAACCATCTTGGGCCTCAGTTCCTTCCTATGTAAAAATGGGAAAAGAATCAATTGCTAAATCAATTGACAAATCAATTAACAAGCATTGAATAAGTACCTACTCTCTCCCTATACTAGTCTATTAAGTTGTCATGAAGATAAAAATAAATATTAAAAACTCTCTGAAAGCTATCAAGAACTATACTATGTAAAGAATTGTCGGGGCAGCTAGGTGGCGCAGTGAATAGAGCGCCGGCCCTGGAGTCAGAAGGACCTGAGTTCGGAGCCGGCCTCCGACACTTAACCCACACAAACAAAAGCCTAGCCGTGTAACCTTGGGCAAGTTACTTAACCCCAATTGCCCTAAAGGGGCGGCTAGGTGGCGCAGTGAGTAAGAGCGCCGGCCTCGGAGTTGGGATGACCCGAGATCAGATCCGGCCTCAGAAAATGAGCACCCACGCATAAATAAATGACTAGCCGTGTAACCTTGAGCAAGTTACTTAACCCCAATTGCTTTAAAAAAAAAAAAAAAAGAATTGTCACAAGCATCATGGCAGGGTAGGAATAAAACTGGATTGGGATTCAGGATACCTGAATTCTAGTTCCAATTCTACCATCAAGTCCCTGTATGAACTGGGGCAATTCACTTAACCACTATGGGTCTCAGTTTCCTAATCTGTAAAAAGAGGGGATTGGCATTCTAAAGAGCAATTTGGAACTATGCCCAAAGGGCTATAAATATACATACCCTTTGATCCACTAATACCATTGCTGGGTCTATACCCCAAAGACATAAAAAATAGGAAAAGGACCTACATGTACAAAACTATTTAGAGTAGCACTTTTTGTGGTGGCAAAGAATTGGAAATTGAAGTGATGCTCATCAATTGGGGAATGGCTAAACAAGTTATAGTATATGATTGTGATGGAATATTATTGTGCTATAGGAAATGACAAGCAGGATGATTTCAGAAAAAACCTGGAGAGGCTTACATGAACTGATGCAAAATGAAGTGAACAGAACCAGGAGAATGTTGTACACAATAACAATACTGGAGGATGAAGAACTGTGAATGATTTAGGTATTCTCAGCAATACAATGATCCAAGACAATCCCAAAGTATAAGTGATTAAGCATGCTATACACCTTCAGAGAAAGTACTGATATTGTTTGAATACAGACTGAAGCATGCTACTTTCCATTTTCTTTATTTTTTTTATTCTAGTCATATAAAATAACGTATAGAAATGTTTTACATGATCGCACGTGTATAACTTATATCAGATTGCTTCCCATCTCAGAGAGGGGAGAGGGGTGGGAGGGACAGAATTTGGAACTCAGAACTTTTTAAAAAAATATTTTAAAATAGTTTTAGCATGTAAGTAGAGAAAAAACATTTTAAAAATATATATATGTATATAATTTGGAGGCAAAAATTAAATATTTTTAAAATGTAATTGGGAAATATTTAGCAAAATAAATCAAAATATAATGTAAAAAAGGGCCCAGCTCTAACATTATGATTCTATGATCCCTAAGGACTCTAAACTCATGCCCAGAGTTCATTATTCAATTCAATCTCAGACAATGGATTTAAGAAGCCATTGTGACCAATGAGCCTCTCTACCAAACACCAGAAACCAACAGTTCTTTTTTTCAAGCTGAATCAGGCTCATCTGACAGCAGGAGCAATAGAGTAGTAAGAGAAAATGCCTTGGACGTCTCTGACCATCAAATAAGTTGTAAGATAAAGGCCTAGTTGGGGTATATAGCATTTTGGAGACAGCAGTTCACATGATTTTGAGCCTCAGACTGTGGTATCAACATGAACCTACCCCCACAAGATGAGAGATGGGACCCCTTGTGATCTTGACTATTCACTCTAAGGCTGGTCCTTCCTATGCATTATCCCCCAGACAACTGAGGCAGCCTTAAGAAATTGCCTCACATACTCATATTGGAAAACATTCTGGTAGAAACTAGCTCCTGGGAATGTGAAGTAGGAGAGCAGAGTGAGAGAACTGTGGTTTGGTAGAGCAGTGTAGGAGTCAGGATATAGACTAGTGTTAAAAGGAGGGAGAAAGAAGAGTAATGTGAATGAGTCAGTTCCTGCCATTATTGGGAGTCTTGATGAATGACTCAATCCAACTCTATATGTCTGAAGGGCATATTATCTGAAGTGCCTGTAATACCCAAAAGTAAAAAGAGAGAGTCCTGGGGTAAGGGGGGGAGAAAAGGAGGGAGGAACAGTTCAATCATAGCCAGAGTTCAAATCTTGAGAAAGATCTTCCAAAGACTTGTCAAATCAGAAGATGATTAGCTATTTTTAATGATCCACCTGGGAACAAATGAAACTGCAAGAAGGAGTCTAGAGACTTTTATCATGGATGATGAAGTCCTGGGAAAGGAACTAAAGATCTGAGAAATGATATTGACATTTAAAAAAATCAATTCTGCCAATCGAAGGCAAGGACATCAAACAGAGAAAGTTAGTACAAGTAGACCCAAAAACACCCTGGAAAGTCTGAGCAAAACATCCTAAATATTGTTTAGGGTCTAACATAAAAAGATGATATAGATAAGGAACTTGTGGCAGCTGCTATACCAGGAGCCCCTCGATGCACTGGGTGCTATCAATCTGTTGGATATAGGAAGGAATTCCATGAGTCTGAGTAGTTACTGGAGTAGGGATAGGAGCAGGAGTGGGAAAGAAACGAGCAGATGTTAGCTATGTGTAATCAACGATAGCCTGGAATTCTGTTTCTCCTCTCACAGAATCATATAATCTCAGAGTTGAAGGGACTTTAGAGTCTACCAAATTCAGAGGTTAGGAACCTGTGGGGCTCTACTTAAGGACCTAGAAGGTCACGTATTCTCCACCCCTGGACTAGTCTAACCTGGACCTAGCTGTTGGGGGGAGAAACTCAATTACCTATTAAAACAGCCCATTCTACTTTTGGGTAATTCAGGTTTTTGAAAAGAGTTTCTTTAAATTAAATCTTAATCTCCCTCTCTTTGACTCCTATCCACCATTCCTATCCACTATGTTGCTCTCTGTGGCCTAGAAGTGTAATCCCTCTTCCCCATGATAACTTTCACTGGTTCTCTGTAACCTACTGGATCAAACATAAAAATGGTTGACCTCCCTGCTGGTCTTCATCATAACACTCTATCTCCCAATCTATGTCTTCTTTGCTGGCTGTGCCCAATACCTGGAATAGTCTTCTTCCTCACCTCTGCCGCCTGACTTCCCCAGCATTTTTCAAGTCTCAGTACAAATCCCATTTTCTGCCAGAGACCTTTCCTACCCCACCCTAAGTGCCTTTCCTCTGCATTTATACTGTATATTTCCCACATGTCAATAGTTGTTTGGGAACCTAGGTGATACTGTGGATAGAGCATGGCGCCTGGAGTTGGAAGACATCTTCCTGAGTTCAAATCTGGCCTCAGAAATGAACTAGCTGTTTGACCCTGAGTGAGGGGCCATATTCAGCTGTCTTGATCTATAATCTGGCCACTGGACCCAGATGTCTCCAAAGGAGAAAGTGAGGCTGGTGACTTTGCACAGCCTTCTCTCATTTAAAACCAATTCACTTGCAAGTCATGGAATCATCTTCCTGATGTCATGGTCCTTTTAAATAATGAGGGACAGGCCACACAACAACTCTGGGCAAGTCACTTAACCCTGTTTGCCTCAGTTCCTCATCTGTAAAATAAACTGGAGAAGGAAATGGCAAGCCACTCTCATATCTTTGCCAAGAAAACCCCAAATGGGGTCATGGAGCATCAGATACAACTGAACAACATTCATTTGTTTGTCTATTGTCTATCTTATTAGAATGTAAGCTCCTTGAGGGCAGGGGCCATGATTTGTTTGGTTTTTTTTTCCCTTCCTTTGTATCTCCAACACTTAGCACAGGGCCCACCACATCACGAGCATTTAATAAATGCCTGGCTGACACTTAACTTCTCTCATACTGACTGAGCATTCCAGGTTCCTTCCAATGATCCTCATGTGGCAAGACTTTGGGTACCTTCACTATTCTAGGCACTCATCTTGAGGTTTACCAGCTTCTGAGTGTTCTTGTTAAGATAAGACATGCAAAACTGAACATACAAACATCATTTGAACATTATTATCACTGGTTCTGGTTCAAAGAGGGATGAACATAATCAGTTAAGTGTAAAACTCTAATGTGAAAAGACACAAAATCTCATTAAATAGAGGGAAAGGAGGGAGGGAGGGGAGCACTGTATGAAATTTACTCTCATTGATTTGGGGTCAGAGGGGGAATAACATACTGATGAGTATAAAAAATCTATTGTGTCCTATACCCAGTAGGAAGGCAAGGAGGGGATTAGAAGGAAGGGAAATAGCAATAAGGGTAGAGGGTAGGTAAAGAAGGGGCAGTCACAGGGAGGGAAAACTGAGGGAGGTGGTGGTCAAAAGAAAAACCCTTAAGGAGGGGAAGGAGAAGGAAGAAACAAAAACATTAACAGGGGAGGGAATAGGATGGAGGGAAAGAGACAGACAGTAATCATTACTGTGAATGTGAATGGGATGAACTCTCCCATAAAACAGAGGTGGATAGCAGAATGTATTAAAAGCCATAATCCTACAGTATGTTGTCTACAAGAAACACATTTGAAACAAAGGGATACCCCCAGGGTAAAGGTAAAAGGCTGGAGTAGAATATATTATGCTTCAGCTAAAGTAAAAAAAAAAGCAGGGATAACAATCCTTACCTCAGAGAAAGCAAAAGCAAAAATAGATCTAATTAAAAGAGACAAGGAAGGAAACTATATCCTGCTAAAAGGCACCATCGAGAATGAAGCAATATCTTTACTTAACATATATGCACCAAGTGGTAGAGCATCCAAATTCCTAGAGGAGAAGTTAAGGGAATTAGAAAAAGAAATAGATAGCAAAACTATACTAGTGGGGGACCTTAATCTCCCCCTCTCTGAACTTGATAAATCTAACCTCAAAATAAACAAGAAAGAAGTGAAGGAGGCGAACATAATTTTAGAGAAGCTAGATATGATAGATCTCTAGAGAAAACAGAAGGGGGATAAAAAGGAATATACTTTCTTCTCAGTGGTTCATGGTACATACTCAAAAACTGACCATGTACTAGGGCATAAAGCCTCACAATTCAGTGCAGAAAGGCAGAAATATTAAAAGCATCATTCTTAGATGATGATGCAATAAAAATCATATGCAATAAAGGGCCATGGAAAGATAGCCTAAAAACTAATTGGAAATTAAACAATTTAATCCTGAAGAATGAGTGGGTCAAACAAGAAATTATAGAAACAATCAGTAACTTCATTCAAGACAATGACAAAAATGAGACAGCATACCAAAATTTGTGGGATGCAGCAAAGGCAGTTCTTAGGGGAAGTTTTATATCCCTGAGTGCATACATGAATAAATTAAAGAAAATGGACGTTAATGAATTGGGCACACAGTTGAAAAAGCTAGAAAAAGAACAAATTGAAAATCCCCAATTAAATACTAAATTAGAAATACTGAAAACCGAAGGAGAGATTAATAAAATTGAAATTAAGAAAACTATTGAATTAATAAATAAAACTAAGAGCTGGTTTTATGAAAAAAATTAATAGACCCTTAGTCAATATGATAAAAAAAAAGAAAGGAGAAAACAAAATTATGAGTATCAAAAATGAAAAGGGAGTGGGACAGCTAGGTGGCACAGTGAGTAAGACTGCCAGCCCTGAAGTCAGGAGGCCCCGGGATCAGTTCTGGCCTCAGAAAATTAGCACACACACATAAATAAATAACTAGCCATGTAACCTTGAGCAAGTTACTTAACTCCAATTGCTCAAAAAAAGTGAAAAGGTTGAATCTACCTCCAATGGAGAGGAAATTAAAACAATAATTAGGAATTATTTTGCCCAATTTTATGCACATAAATTTGACAATCTTAGTGAAATGGATGAATATTTACAAAAATATAAGTTGCCCAGATTAACTGAAGAGGAAATAAATTACTTAAATAACCCCATCTCAGAAAAAGAAATCAAACAAGCCATCAGTGAACTCCCTAGGAAAAAATCTCCAGGGCCAGATGGATTTATTAGTGAATTCTATTAAACATTTAAAGAACAATTGATTCCAATACTCTACAAACTATTTGGGAAAATTAGTGAATAAGGAGTCCTACCAAATTCTTTTTGTGACACAAATATGGTAAGAATACTTAAATCAGGAAGAGATAAAACAGAGAAAGAAAACTATAGACCAATCTCCCTCATGAATATAGATGTAAAAATTTTAAACAAAACATTAGCAAAAAGACTACAGCAACTTATCACAAGAATAATACACTTTGATCAGGTAGGATTTATTCCAGAAATGCAATGATGGTTTAATATTAGGAAAACCATCAGTATAATTGATAATATCAACAATAAAAATAGCAAAAACCACATGATTATCTCAGTAGATGCAGAAAAGGCTTTTGACAAAGTACAACATCTATTCCTATTACAAACACTAGAAAGTATAAGAATAAACGGAGCCTTCCTTAAAATAATAGGTAACATCTATTTAAAGCCATCAGCAAGTATTATGTGTAATGGGTATAAGCTAGAAGCATTTCCAATAAAATCAGGGGCGAAGCAAGGGTGTCCAATACCACCCCTCTTATTCAATCTGGTACTAGAAATGTTAGTAGCAATTGAGAAGAAAAAGAAATCAAATGAATCAAATTAGGCAAAGAAGAGACCAAGCTACCACTATTTGCAGATGATATGATGATATACTTAGAGAATATTAGAGAATCAAATAAAAAAACTACTTGAGATAATAAATAAATTTGGCAACATTGCAGGATATAAAATAAACCCACATAAATCCTCTGCATTCCTGTATATTTCTAATGAAATTCAACAGCAAGAGATAGAAAGAGAAATCCCATTTAAAATTACTATAGACATTATAAAATATTTGGGAATCTACCTGCCAAAACAAACCCTGGACCTATATGAACACAACTACAAAGCACTTTTCACACAAATAAAGTCAGATCTAACTAAGTGGAAAAACATCAATTGTTCCTGGCTGGGTGGAGCTAATATAATAAAAATGACCATTTTACCTAAATTAAATTATGTATTTAGTGCCATACCAATCAATTTACCAAAAAAATTACTTTATAGAGCTATAAAAGATAGAAACAAAATTCATTTGGAAGAACAAGAAGTCCAGAATATCAAAGGAATTAATGAAAAGAAATGCTAGGAAAAATGAACTAGTCATACCAGATTTTAATCTGTATTATAAAGCAGCAATCCTCAAAACTACTTGGTACTGACTGAGGAATAGAGTAGTGGATCAATAGAATAGAGTGGGTACACAAGACTCAGCAGTCAATGACTATAGTAATCTATTGTTTGATAAACCCAAAGATCCCAGTTTTTGGGAAAAGAACTCACTATTTGACAAAAACTGCTGGGAAAACTGGAATATAGTATGACAGAAACTGGGCATAGACTATTATCTAACACCATATACCAAAATCAAGTCTAAATGGGTGCATGATCTAGGTATAAAGGCTGATACGGTAAACAAACTGGGAAAGCAAGGAATAGTTTACCTGTCTGATTTGTGGAGAGGGGAAGACTTTATGACCAACAAGAATTAGAGAGCATTATAAAATGCAAAATGGATAATTTTGATTACATTAACTTGCAAAGTTTCTGTACAAACAAAGCCAATGTAACCAAGATTAGGAAGGAAGTGGAAAATTGGGAAAGAATTTTTACAACCTATATCTCTAAGGACTAATTTCTAAAATATACAGAGAATTGAGTCAAATCTATAAGAATACAAGTCATTCCTAAGTTGATAAATCGCCAAAGGATATGAACAGGCAGTTTTCAGGGGATGAAATTAAAGATGTCTGTATGCATATGAAAAAATGCTCTAAATCACTATTGATTAGAGAATGCAAATCAAAACAACTCTGAAGTACCACATATCACCAGTCAGATTGGCTAAGATGACAAAACAGGAAAATGATAAATGGTAGAGAGGATGTGGACAAATTGGAATACTAATACATTGCTGGTGGAGTTGTGAATTGATCCAACCATTTTGGAGAGCAATCTGGAATTATGCCCAAAGGGCTATAAATAATTTCATACCCTTTGACCCAGCCATACCACTTCTAGGGTTGTATCCCAAAGAGATCATAGAAGTGGGAGGAAGACCCATATGTACAAAAATATTTATAGCAGCTCTTTTTGTAGTGGCAAAGAATTGGAAATTAAGGGGGTGCCCATCAATTGGGGAATGGCTGAACAAATTGTGGTATATGCATGTAATAGAATACTATTGTGCTATAAGAAACGAGAAACAGATGGACTTTATATTTACTTGGAGAGGCTTGTACTAACTGACACTGAGTGAGAAGGGTAGAACCAGGAGAAATTTGTACACAATTACAGACACAACATATGTGTGATGACCAACTCTGATAGACTGGACTCTTCTCAGCAATGCAGGGTTATAAGTCAACCATAAACTCATGATGGAGAGAGATGTCTACACCCACAGAAAGAACTGAGTTTGAATACAGATTGAAGCAAACTACCTGATCTTTTTCTTTTTCTTGCTTCTTTTTCCCATTGTTCATTCCATCTGATACAGTTCTTCTTTATAACCTGACTAATGTCTAATGTGAAAGTATTTGCAGATCCTATAGTTGATTGTATGCCGCCATGAGGCAGGGAGGGGAAAGAGGGAGAGAAAATTTGAAACTCAAGGAATTGTGGAACCAAATCTTGTAAACTAAAAGTAAACAAATGAATTAATAAACACCAAAAAATATAAAAAAAGGAACTGAACATACACAATATTTCAAATATGGTCAGATTAGGGAAGCATACACATCATCCTAAATCCCAGACTCTACATCTTTCAAATGCAGCCTACAATTACATTAATTGTCTCAGCTGCTGCACTGCAATATTGACTCATAATGAACTTGTGGTACACACACACACACACACACACACACACACACACACACACAGAGAAAATAAAAAGATGGTAGGAGAGGTTTTTTATTTTTTCTAGACAAATTGCTCTCAATTCATGCTTGTCCCAGTCTATTGTTTTTTTGACCCTTGACCTTGAGTGTAAAGATTTGCATTTAAACACATTAAATTTCATTTTAGATGCTGCCCAACATTTTATACTGTAAAGATCTTTTGGGGTCTGACTCATCTAGCATGTTAGCACATCTTTTCTGTGGCATTCCAGGAGAAAATTCCTTCTCAGTTGACATCATACCATAATGACTACTCTTTGGGCATGATCCTTCAACCTTTAAAAAAGCCTTTTAGTGATTCTTTTTATAAAAAATTTAAGTTTTTATTGATGCTTTTTTATCATCATTTTCCCCTAGTATATGTTTCCCTACCCCTCCTAGAGAGCCATCCCTAATAATAAATGGTATTTTTAAAGACAAAAAGCAAAAGAAGAGAAAACAACCAGCACAGCTGATCAGTGCATTGAAAAGACAAACATATGTGTGTCTGTGGACCTCCCAATTCCACAAAAGGGATGTAAAATGTCCTTTCTCATATCTCTTGATTTGCATCATGATTGATCTTTATAATTTTGCTGTATTCATGTTTGATTATATATGTGTTTCCATATGTACTTTTGTAATTACTGTGTATGTTGTTTTCTTTCCTCTGCTTACTTCACTCTGCATCAGTTCACGGAAATCTTTCCATGCTTCTCTGTATTCATCACATTAATAATTTCTTACAGTATAGTAATATTCCATTACATGCATGCATCACAATACCTAATCAATGGGCATCTACATTGTTTCTAATTCTTTGCTATCTCAAATGGTACTCCTATAAATTTTTTGTGTATATAGAGACTTTCTTCTTATTAATGGCTTCCTTGGGGCGTAAGTTCAGTAATGGAGTCTGGTTCAAAGAGTATGAACATTTTAGCCTCTTGGTTTGTATAACTACATTGCTTTCCAAAATAATTATAGCACTTCACAATCTTACAAACAATGCATCAGAGTGCCTATCATTCTCATAACCCCTCCAACATCGACTACTGACATTTTTTATCATCTTCAACAATGTACATGGGGTGACTTGAAATCTCAGGTTTGTTTTAATTTGTATTTCTCTTATTATTAGTGATTTTGCAACATTCTTTCACGTGAGTATAACTATATTGCAATTCTTCTTTTGTTCATATTTCCTCAATTTATTTTTATATGGTGCACATTTCTGTATTTTCCTCAAGTATAGCAAAAGAGCACAACTTTGGTAAAAATCTATATAAATAGTATCTACAGTGTTCACCTGACCCACCTGACTCAGTCTAGTTGAGTTGTCACAAAAGTAAATGTGGTTGGTCTTACAAAACTTGTTTATGCGGAAGCCTTTCCAACCCTTCATTATCACCTCTTCCTTTTCTATATGTGCACTTACCAATATGTTCTAGAAAGTCACTTCAAAAGAGAAGTTATTTGCCTTCTTGTGCCCTAAACTGCCCTTGTGCCCTAGTTGAAGCCTTTGAAACCCTTCTCAGAATGTTTTTAAATGTATAAAATAAAAATACGTAGGATTTCAAAAAAAGACAATTATATTGAAATTTTACTTATTACAATGTTTTTAAAGAGCTCCTAGACCTCTCTAAAATCTACCCCAGGTTAAGAATGCTTGTTTTACAATGTGAGAGTAGGAGCTGTTTCATTTTTTTTGTCTCTCATTCTTATTTTTATAAACTTTGGATATTTACCCTTTTCCAACACCATGATATCTTTCCTGCTCTTCACAATCTTTCTAACATCACCAACAGCTCAGAAATCAGATCTGCAAATTCTTCCAAGACCCCAATATGTAATCATACAAGTCTAGAGACCTGAACTCATTAACAGCAAATCACTATGTTCTTAGTCTATCTCTCTCCTTGCCTCAGGTATCAACTCTCTATTAGACATTTTTGCTATAATTTAGAAATCATTCTCCTCAGCAGAGCAAACAAGAAGAAAGTGACATCTCATCCTCTTCACCTTTCACCTTCTCTTTGTTATTTATTATCATCATTCTTTCCACCCTTGAGTAGTACTCCTATCCTTCCTTTGTTCAGCCTTTTCCCCAGTATAACTAGCTTAAGGAAATTCACACACACACACACACACACACACACACACACACACACACCTTTTTTTACCTTAGCAAATTTGGCTTATTCTGAGATTTAGTGTTCTTGACGTCTGACAGAGCTGTTCCATGGTTTTGTGTTCATCCTCATTTGCCTTCATTGGTTTACATCTCCTGTACAAGGCTTTTCAACATCTAAGTTTATCAGTAACTTCCTTGTGCATTTATAGAATTCTCTTAAAACAATAGCCACTTTTCTTCCTTGTCAAAATTGTTTCTCTTTGTGCCTTTAGGTGTCATTATTAAATTTCCCATCTCTCTTTCCCTGCCTTCCCACTGTGTGTAATTTTAGTACATAGAATTATAACTATTCATTTTCTAAACCCACTGGAATATATACTTTAAAAACCTAGTGCAATTCATATTATGTCCATCTTTTCTTTTCAATTGCAAATTCATCAAGTCAAATAGCAAATAGTATTCTATCACATTTATATACCACAACTTGTTTATCCATTCCCTAATTTGTGGGCTTCTCCTTAGATCCCCATTTTTCACTACCTCAAAAAGAGTTATAACCATTTTTGTCTATCTTTAGAGTTTGCTTTGCTTAGGTAGGACTAATCCCTCCCTTAATCTACCCTCCTTTTAATTTCCCTTCACTTCATTTCCTCTTTCCTTTTTATTTCCCTGTTCAGTGAAATTTATTTCTTTATTCAACTGTGTATATGTGTGTGTATTTATATGTATTTTTCCTTTTTTCAACCAGTTCAGATGTGAGAGAGATTTGAGTAGCCACTCCTTCTCACCCAATGCCTCCTCTGGGTTTGTGAAGGTACCTACTTTTGCGTTAGATTATTTCCATTATCTTTCCCTTCTCTTCCCACCCTTTGCCCCTCCCTTCCCCCAATATATTCCTTATTTCCTCTCTTTCCATTCTTTTCTTAAGATCATCCAGATAAAACAGAACCACTCCCAGGTCTTGTCTATTGGATTCTATACATCCTGATGATAATAAGGTTCAGAGGGGAAACATCTATCATTTTCCCACATTTTAATGTAAGGAGTTTGTCCTTGTTTAGTCCTTTGTCATTGTTCATTTACCTTTTTTTTACGTTTCTCTTCATTCCTGCGTTTGAACTTCAAAGCTTCTCTATAGCTTTGATCCATTCATCAGAAATACTTGGAAGTCTCCTATTTCAGAGGTGTTTAGCACATAACCTGTGGGCAAGCCAAATCAGATCAAAATGTAACTGGGAAAGATTTAAGAAAATAAATTAAACACAATAAAACATAGGCAATGTTAATTTGTGGTTTTCCAAATCAATATGTGGCAGCAAGGATCTGTTTCTACTAACACCACTACTTTACTTCATTAAAGGTCCCTTTTATCCCTTGTAGCATATACTTAATTTTGCTGAGTAAGTTATTCTTGGCTGTGAGCCCATATACTTAATCTTTTGGAATATCATATTCTAAATTCTCTGCCAAATAGTGTGTGATCCTGACTATGTCTCTTGGTACTTGAATTCTTTCTTTCTGATTGCTTGCAGTACTTTCTTTGATCTGGAAGCTCTGATTTTATGCTATGGCATTCTTGGGAGGTTTAATTTTGGGGTTTCTTTCTGGAGGTGACCATTGGATTCTTTCCATTTTTGCCCCTCTCATTCTCAGATCCAAAATATTATGTCTAGATATTTTTTTTTTGGTCATGGCATTCAGATAGTCCAATTATTCTTCAATTTTTGTTCTTCAATCTGTTTTACAGGTCAGTTATTTTTTGCCATGAGGAATGTTGATTTTCTCCTATTGTTTTCAGCCCATTAACTTTGCTTTAATATTTATTGTTGCCTCATGAAACCATTGACTTCTCTTTGGTTTATTCTAATTTTCAGGGAGTTTGTTGTTTGGGTAAGGTATTGTACCTCTTACACTAAGCTGTTAATTCCCTTTCCACATCTCTTTCATAGCTCTCATTTTTCCTCCAAATTTTTCTTCAAACTTATCTTCCTCATTCCATTTAAAAAAGTATTTTAACCCTTTTTGTAAAGAAAAAACAAAAACAAAAACAAAATCTCTTGTTTCATCTCTTCCAGGAATTCTAAGTTGAGTTTGTGCCCAAGCTATGCTTTTCTCAGTCCTTGCTTATGGATATTTTAGAGTTATTCTCTTCTGAGTTGGTATCTTGAGTTTCTCTGCTACCACTATATCTCATAATGGTGGGGTTCATCTTTGAGGTACCCATTGTTCTAGCCTTTTTCTTGACTTCAGACTTGATGTTATGGCTAGCTTCTACCACACTTCTGGAGCAAATATCTGGGCTAATCCCACTGAACCTTTCCTGGGATATTGAATATTGTGTTTTTCCAGGATAGGCTAGAGAGACTTCTAAGTTCCCAGTGTTTCTAAAGTGGTCTGATTCAGGGTAACATCTGATTGCTGCCCCCTTAGTCTGAGCTCTGCAAGTTTCTGACCTGGGTTTGGGTTTGCGTCTGTGTCAGAGTAGACTGTTGCTGAATTCCATGCTTATCAGTAAACTAGGAACTTCTTAGCTCAGATCAGCAGAACTGTAGTCTCTCCTTTGGACTGGGATTCTTGCATTGGTTATTCCTCTTCAAACTAGGCTAGCTGCTAGAAGTGAGAACCTGCTCTGGACTTGGAGTCTGAGCCATATTGCTGCTGTTATTGGCTTGTAAACTTCTTCTTTTCTTGGTGCAGATTCCAAAGTCTCCCCATCTGGAAATGACAACTTTACCCCTGTGTGGAAGTCCCCTTCTCATTTTTCTATGGGTCTGTGGCCCCAAGGAACCCCAAGTTCAAGTCTGTTGTAGACTACCTAAACTGGCTAGTCTACAACAAAGCTGCCAGTTCAAACTTATCTCCACTGTAGTGCCTGGATATAGGTCTGATGAAGCCCTAGTGTGGTCGGAGACCCCATCTTGTGGTGGTACCCAGCCTCTTCATAACAATTTGCAAATTATCTGAATGATTTATAATGACAAGATTTGATGTGTCTGTGGAACCTCTTCCTCAAGCTCTCAATATCTTCTCCTAGAAGACCACATGCCTCTCTTTTGTTATCAGACTGACAAACAGCTGCCTCAGAAGGCCTAATCAGGGAGTCTTCAACCAGCAACTGTTCATCTCTTCTTTCTCTTACCTTTATCAAATGATATTTTACCTGATGACATTTATGAATCCTCATCATTCACTGGAGGGCAAGAAGCCATTTCTTCCTAAGAAAGCTCATCATCTTCCTTTTCAGGAAGATCCTATGACAGTACAATATCCTTGACAAAAGATAATATAACTTCTTTATGAAGACATATAGGGAGGGAAGGAAGGAAGAAAGGAAGGGAAGGAGGGAGGAAGGAAGGAATAATGGATGGAAGGAAGGGAGGAAGCAAGGGAGGACAGAAGGAAAGGAAAAGAAGGAAGTGCTCTATTCCCTATGCTGCCACCTGCCTCAATACTTCCTAAGGTAGCCTATTTCACTGCTAGATATTAGATTCAGTATTCTTTTTAATAAAGTATCATGAAGCTCATCACCAGCATTCCTTCTTCCTATCCACATTTACCTAGGCAGCAAATTCTACTATCTCCTAGCATGTGGAGGGGAGGATGTAAAACTAACCATGTAGGCAGTGGGTCAGGATAAAATCATAGAATTTTAGTCTACACCTGCCAGGTCCTAAGATCTCTGGCCACTTTATAGGACTGGTCCATAAAGCTGGAAGAATGGAGCCTCCATCCTTCTTCAATGAAATCCTGACCATTTTTGTAGTGAACAGAAAAACAAAGTGCTGATCTGTGGATCAATGGCACAGAGCCAGAACCTCAGGCTGCAGCCACACACACTGCCTAGTAGCACCACTGAGAAAGCCTGGAATAAAGCCAAGAGGCCTGGGTTAAATTCCTCAGCTCAGCCATTTCTGGAAAACTAGATTTAAATGCTGACAGATAAAAAACCCTAGTCTCCATGACTTTCTGGGTGCCTGTTTTTCCACATTTTCTGTTAACTTTCCTCTCTGCTTTGATCCAGGATTCCTAGCAAAAGTGTGGGGTAAGGTACTATGAGAGGAGAAAGGTTAGGGTCCCTTAGCTGAGTATACTGGGAATGCAATCAGGCTTACATGTTAAAGGAATATGGAGTTAGCTTGTGGACTTTAGAGTTCAAGGAAGGAGAATGGATCAGGGGCTTTGCCTGGCAGAGAATCTAACCAATTGGGCCTTATGCCTATCGCTGAAACAGTATAATCCTGCTTCCCAGTCTCTAGTTGAGCAGGATTTTAAGTGGAATTTATATGCACATATGTTGGAGGGAAGAGGAGTTACAAGGTTGTCATCAGTGATTTTCAACTATTTTATTTATAACTATCATTATTTATTTATATTTTAATTTTATTATTAATTAGTAATATTATATATTTATTTATATTTATTTTCTCATTATTATTCATAACTATTTATCATGTATTTACAAATATATACCCAATATATTCAGGCTTATCCCTTCATAGGGTCTGGAGGCTTACCAGGAATCTTAAAGCAGATGAGAAGAAGTGACTGGCAATAGCAATCTCTGTCAAGGTTCATTATTGACTGACTATCCAGGAAATCTATTGTAGGAAAAACCCATAACCTAGAATGCAGAAACAGCAGATATAGTCAAAGGAAAACTGACTTGTTAAAGGTGACTCCTATTAGATTGTCCAAGGGAGGAGGGAGGAAATGAAGAAAGATAAAAGGAGGCAAGTAAAAGGAAAGGTAAGTTAGAGAATAAGAAGGAGAAGAGACAGGAGTGGATGAATGATAGAAGAGGAGAAGGAGCCTCTTAAAGAACAGACACAAAAACATCAGCGTCGTGCAGTGAAGGGCTAATGACTTAGCTCTTCTCGGCAATACAGTGATCCAAGACAATTTCAAAGGATTCATGATGGAAAATTCTATCCACATTCAGAGAAAGAACTGAGGGAGTGTGAATGCAGATCAGAATATACTATTTTCACTTTCTTTATTTTTTCATGTTTTTTTTTCCTCTTCGTCTGTTTCTTCTTTCACAAAATAACCAAAATGGAAATAGGTTTTACATGACTGCACATATATAACTTATATAAAATTGCTTACCTTCTTAGAAAGGAGGAAGGAAGAAAATTTGGAACTCAATTTTTTTAAAGCAATGAATGGTAAAAATTGTCTTTATGTGTAATTTTTTAGAATATTATTTTTAAAACAAACAGATACAAAGCATCTTTGATTGGGTCATCTGATAACCTCTTGACCCCACAGAATCAGATGATCTGAGAATTGGAAAGAACCTCTGAAGATATACCCATCCCTAAACAGTAATCTCTCTATAGTAAGCCTGATAGGTGTCCATCTGGGCTACACTTTAAGACTTCTAGCAGTGGGGTACTCTTGACTTCCTAGGGCATCCCATTCTACTTTTTGACAACTTTAATTGGGATGAAGAATTTTCCTATACTAAACTAAAAATTTGCTCTCTGGGACCAAAAAGAAAGAAATTCAAAATCTTGTACAAAATGAATGTTGAAAACTATTTTACATGTAGTTTGAAAAAATAAAATACTATTTACAAAAAACAAAATAATAAAATAAATTTAAAAATAAGGTTGGTTTAGTTCTCTGTAGAAAGGATACACATATGTATAGGACTCATGTTTAGGACTCACCATTGCTTTGAAGTCCATGATAACAAAATAGTATCCCATTACAATCATACACAACAACTTGTCCAGTAATTCACCCAATTGATGGGCATTAATTTCCAGTTCTTTGCCATTACAACAAAAGAGCTACTATAAATATTTTTGTACAAATTGGTTCCTTTCCCTTTTTAAAAAAAATCTCTTTGGGATATAGATCTAGTAGTGCTATTGATGGATCAAAGGTTATGCAGAGTTTGATTGCCCTTTGGGTATATTTCCAAATTGTTCTCCAGAATGGTTGGATCAGTTCACAACTGCCCCAACAATGCATTAGTGTCCTGATTTTCCCACATCTTCTCCAGCATTTATCACTTTCCTTTTCTATCATATTAGCCAATCTAATAGGGATTAGGTGGTACCTCAGAACTGTTTTAGTTTGCATTTCTCTAATCAGTAGCGATTCAGAGCATTTTTTCACGTGTCTAATAATTAGCTTTACTTTTTTATTCTTTTTCTTTTTGGAGGGTAATTGGGGTTAAGTAACTTGCCCAAGGTCACACAGCTAGGTTTTTTTTTCTTTGTGTGTATGTTAAGTGTCTGAGGCTGGATCCAAACTCAGGTTCTTCTGACTCCAGGCCCAGTGCTCCATTCACTGCGCCACCTAGCCGCCCCCAAATTTGTTTGGACACTTTTTTTTGGAGGGGGGAAGGTAGGGCAATTGGGGTTAATTGACTTGCCCAAGGTCACACAGCTAGTTTTTTGTGTTAAGTGTCTGAGGTGGGATTTGAACTCAGGTCCTCCTGACTCCAGGGCCAGTGTTCCATTCACTGCACCACCTAGCTGCCCCCTAGCTTTACTTTCTTCATCTGAAAATTGCCTGTTTATATCCTTTGACCATTTATCAATCAGGGAATGACTTGTATTCTTATAAATTTGACTCCAATCATAGAAAAAGCACTTTTGCTGAGCTCCAACCCACCCCACTTCAAAATTATGTAAAAGGGGGACTCTGAACAACCTCTGGAGCTCCAGAACCCACAAAATGACACAGAGAAGTTAAACTCCTGCTGAAGACAGCCTGGCAGCCAGCACAGCACTCTGGGAGCTGAGCCAAGGCTCATGTGAGTTGTGGTTTTTGCCTGAGGGCGGCCAGACCAGCAGCCAGCTGTAGGGACCCCAGAACACCAGGAGCTGTGGCATTTCCAGAATTATCAACACATAGATGCATAGGACAAAGTGAGAGGTCAATGCCTTATGGACTTTGGGACTGGTTGGGAGAATGCATCAGCTTCTTCCCCTGGGGGCAAGAAGCTGCTGAAGAGCAGGTGCAGGTTGTGCCACATTGCCATGTTGCAGCTTCAGCTCTCGTCCTATGAACTGTAGGGGGATCCAGTGATCAGTCTGGGGGGCAAGCGCTCTTGCTTTACCCTTCTTGGATCTGGATTGTGGTTTGGGGTAGAGGTCCAGGGATGTGTGAACAGCTTGCCAGAGTGTGTGGAGGTTTCACAGAGGCCACCCAACTAATACCTCTGGAAGTTGAGAAAACCCCAATGTTTGGGAAGGAAATTCCCCTGGCAAAGTCCTACTGTGGCAAAAAGCCCAAAAGTCAAGTAATTGAGTGGTAGCATGCCTAGGCAAAGGAAACAAAATAAACAGAAAAATGCAACATTAAACTCCTGTTTGGGGGGCAAAGAGGATCAAAGCATGGAACAGGAGGAGGACTGTGAGGTCAGAAATCCTGCACGAAAAGCTCCAAATGAAAATAAGAGCTGGTTACAGACCACAGAGGATCTTAAGAAGCAGATAAGAGAAGTGGGGGAAAAATTTGGAAGAAAAATGAGAAAGATGCAAGAAAAATATGAAATGAGGGTCAACAGCCTGACTGAGGAAAATAACACCTTTAAAAAATAGACTAACTCAAATGGCTAAAGAGGCTTAAAAAGGCAATGAAGAGAAGAATGCCTTAAAAAGCTGAATTTTCCAGATGGAAAAAGAATCTCAAAAGCTCACTGAGGAGATTCATTCCTTCAGAATTAGACTGGAGCAAATGGAAGCTAGTGACTTTATGAGAAATCAAGATGCTATTAAGCAGATCCAAATAAATGAAAGAATAGAAGGCAATGTGAAATATCTCATTGGGAAAAACCATGGACCTAGAAAATAGATCCAGGAGAGACAATTTAAAAATTATTGGACTACCCGAAAGTCATGATCAAAGAAAGAGCCTAGAAATCACCCTTCAAGAAATTCTCAAGGAAAATTGCCCTGATGTTTTAGAACCAGAGGGCAAAATAGGGGTTGAAAGAATCCACCTATCACCTCCTGAAAAAGATCCCAAAGAGTAAACTCCAAGGAATATTGTAGCCAGGTTCCAGAATTCTCAGATCAAGGAGAGAATATTACAAGCAGCCAGGAAGAAAAATTTCAATATTGTGGAAACACAATAAGGATAACACAGGATCTGGCAGCTTCTACACTGAGGGATTAAAGGGCCTGTAATATGATGTTCTGGAGGGCAAAGGACCTGGGATTAAAACCAAGAATCACCTACCCAGCAAAACTAAGTATCATGTTTCAGGGGAAAATTTGGTCATTCAGTGGAATAGAGGACTTTCAAGCATTCTTGAGGAAAAAAACAGAGTTGAATAGAAAATTTGACATTCACATACAAGAAGCAAGAGATGCTTGAGAGGGTAAACAGGGAAAAGAAATCACTATGAACTTATCAAAGTTGAACTATTTACATTCCTACAGGGAAAAACAATAACTGTAACTGATGAAACTTTTCTCAGTATGAAAATAGTTGAAGAAGGATATATGGGCATATGAATACATATATGAATGTGTGTATATATGTTTTCAGGTATACATAGATAGAGGGCACAGGTCGAATTTAATAGGAAGAGATGATACTTAAAAGGTGAGGTTAAGAGGTGAGAGAGTAATGTGGTGCAAGGTAATGGGGAGAGACAATGGGGTGAACTGTCTGGTGTAGAGGATGCAGGGAAAGGTGGTTGCAGGGGAGGGGAAGAACAGGAAGGCAAAAAGGCAAAACATTATTCTCATTGAATTGGGACCAGGGAGAGAATCACATGCATACTAAATAGGGTTCCCCATCCTACAGGCGTGTGGTGGGGAGGGGGATGGGGGAAGGTGGTGAAGGGGAGAGCGGGCTGGTGGGGGAGGAATGTTGAAAGCACCCACTTTTGAAAAGGGACAGGATCAAGGTAGGGAGTGGACGAGGTGGAAGGTGGGATGGGAGGGAGGGAAATATAGTCAGTCTTTTACATTATATCTACTATGGTAATGTTTTGCATAGCTACAAATGTACAGCATATACTGAGTTGCTTATTTTCCTTTTAAAATCAATTTAAAAAAATAAATAAATACTATGATTAATACTGTTTTGCATATAATTGGGATATAAGACATGCAGGCAATGGGGCGCAGGATATTTGCCTTATTGGGAAAGTCGAAGGGAGTATAGGAGAAGAGATGAGAGAGAGCAGATTGGATGAAGGGATATCCTGTATGACTGCTATTCTGGGGTGGTGGGTAGGGGAAAAATGGGGAAAATTTATAACTCAAAATCTGATGGAAATGAATGATGTAAACCAGAAGTTAATAAAGCATTTGGAAAGAAAAAAAGAAGAAATTTGACTCCGTTCTCTATATATTTAAGAAATGAGGCCTTTATCAGAAACACTTGATGTAAAAATTATTCCCCATCTTTCTGATTTCCTTCTAATCTTGGCTGCATTGGTTTTGTTAGTGCAAAAACTTGTCAATTTAATGTAATCAAAATGATCCATTTTGCATTTCATAGTGTTCTTTATTTCTTGTTTGGTCCTAAATTCTTCCCTTCTCCATAAATCCAACAAATAAACATTCTTTGCTCTCTTAATATGTTTATGGTATCATCCTTTATGTCTAAATCATGTACCCATTTTGATCTTATCTTTGTATATGGTGTGAGATGTGGGTCTATGCCTAGTTTCTGCCATAGTATTTTCCAGTTTTCCCAGCAGCTTTTGTCAAATAGTGAATTCTTATCCTAGAAGCTGGAATCTTTGGGTTTATCAAACAGTAGATTACTATAGTCACTGACTACTCTGTCTTGTGTATTTAACCTATTCCACTGATCTACCACTCTATTTCTCAGTCAGTACCAAGTAGTTTTAATGATTGCTGCTTTATAATACAGTTTTAAATCTGGTATGGCTAGGCCACCTTCCTTTGCTTTTTTTTTTCCATTAATTCCTTTAATATACTCTTTATCTTTTATTCTTTCAGATGAATTATGTTATTATTTTTCTAGCTCTATAAAATATATTTTAGTAGTTTGATATGGCACTGAATAAGTAAGTTAATTTAGGTAGCATTATTATATTAACTTGGTCTACCCATATGCAATTAATATTTTTCCAATTCTTTAGACCTGACTTTATTTGTGTGAAAAGTGCTTTGTAACTGTGTTCATACAGTTCCTGGATTTGTCTTAGCAAGTAGACTTCCAAATATTTTATATTGTCTACAGTTATTTTAAATGCCATTTCTCTTTTTATCTCTTCTTTAATTCTTTTTTTTTAAGGGCAGTTGGGGTTAAGTAACTTGCCCAAGGTCACACGGCTAGGTTTTTGTTTGTGTGTGTTAAGTGTCTGAGGCCGGATCCGAACTCAGGTCCTTCTGACTCCAGGGCCACCTCTCTACTCACTGTGCCACCTAGCCGCCCCATCCTTTTATCTCTTCTTGCTGAGCTTGTTGGTAATATACAGAAAAGTTGAGATTTATGTGGGTTCATTTTATATCATACAACTTTGCTAAAGTTGTTAATTATTTCAGGTAGTTTTTAAATTTATTCTCTAGGATTGTCTAAGTATAACATCATATCATCTGCAAAGGGTGATAGTTTTCATTCCTCTTTCTTTTTCTTCTATTATTGCTAAACCTAACATTTCTAGTAGAATGTTGGATAGTAGCAGTGATAATGGGCATCCTTGTTTCACCCCTGATATTATTAGGAAGGCTTCTAGCTTATCCCCATTCAGATGTTTGGTGATGGTTTTGGATAGATACTACTTATTTTAAGGAAAGCTCCATTTATTCCTATACTCTCTAGTTAAACGTGTTTTTAGTAGAACAGTCATTGGGAGTAGAGAGGACTAGCTGTATAGATTCTTTGCACCAATAAATAGTATGAGACCTTGAATATCCTATATGTTCTTGGGGAGGCTAAGCAAAAAGTGACAAACTCAGCTCCTTCCCACTCCCATCCACACAACCAGGAGAGCTGCCCTAGATCCAGGCCCACCTACATATCCCCATGGCAGTTTGAAAAACATCTTTTGGGGAGAAAAAAAACAACTTCCTAATCCTCCAATAGTCATTTTCAAGTGAAACATCTCTCACCATGAGGAGCCAAGCTGCTTCTTAATTGTTCCCAAGAAACACTTTCCAGCTTCATCCCCATCAACACCTTCAGTAATCTTTGCTGTCAGCCCACGCTTGTGGAAGAGGCCCAGAGAGTTCTCAGTTCGTTCAGGGAGCTCTACACCACATTGTACATGGATTTGCTCATTTCTCATACCAAATAAACCTCTCTAAGTGATGCCTCCCCAATACAGAAACATGACTCAGGTCCAGGCAAACAGCCAGTCAAGTTTTAGAGCCACAGAGACTCCGGAAAGACAACTTTCCTGAGAGACCTGGGTTCTAGTGCCAACTCTGACACTAATTAGGGGCAAGTTACTTCCTTTCACTCAGTCCCAAGTCTGTTTCCTTCTCTGCAAAAAGAAAAGGTTGGCCTAGATGATCCCAGAAATATCTCTCAAGCTCTAAATCCTGTAATTCTAAGTCTATAACATGTGATGGAGGGAGCCAAGGCCCAGACTCTCAACCACATCTAGAAGAGTGAATAACAATGAGTGCTCCCTCTCACAATTTACAAACTATAGCTTTAGGGAGGACAAGATGGAGCCCGAGACATAATCCTAGGAAGTACCCCCTAAACTCTTACTATATTCATCAAGGACATTGAGGGAGGGGAGGGGACAGAACAAATCTTTCTTTGGGCAATCCCCCCAACATGATTGACAGGTGAAATCTGGTTAAAGTGAACCTGGGGGCAGCTTGGAAGGGGAAGCAAAATCTGTCTGAAAGCAAAGAAGCAAAGAAGAACAATTCTGTGTACTCTGCTTCAGTGATCATTCAAATATCAATTGATCATAAAGCATTTATTAAGCACCTACTATGTTCCAGGTTAAAAAAAAAAAGAAACATTCTTTGCTCTCAGGAAGCTTACATTCTATGGGATAGGGGAGACATAGGTACACATATACATACATACTATATCACCTGTGGTTCCAAGAAACTGTACCATTGGACAGCATTGGACATGTCAGTAAACTATCTGGGCAGATGGGATAAACTGGGTTGAGAGTAACTGAAAGGCCTCAAACCTGTTGGTGAGTTAGGGGGATGTCTCTCCCAAATATGTGAAGACTTCCCCAATAGAATGGGCAGATGGGAATAATTTGTTCCAACCATCATGAAGGTGACTGAAGCAGGTACTGTGGAACATTTAGAGCTTGGTCAGATATCAAAGATGCCAAAGTCATCCATTGCATCTCAGGCCATCTCCAGTCATTCTGGTTTTTGTCTTGCTACTGTACTTCAGTGATTTTATAAGAAAGAGTAAGGCTGACAACTTTGCATAACCCTGCCTCACTTAAATCCCCATGCAAGTCAAGATATCACAATGTGATGATCACAAAAGATGAACAACAACAATATAGATACAGATTTATATGCAGATATATGTGAACGTACATATATATGTATGTATACACACAGGATAATGGGAAGGGAATAGTGGATAAAGGTGGCAATGAGTTGCTCTTCTCACTTTTCTCCTTGCCTCGCCAAGGATAATCCTAAAATCTAGGGATGTAAAAAAAAAAGGACTCACGCACTAGGATATACCTCTAGAGCTGAATTTTAAAGAAAACTAGTGATTCTAAGGGATGAAACTGAGTGTGTTCTAGGCATGGAGCGGACAATAGTGCAAAGGCATTGACATGGGAAATGGTCATGGCAGGGAGAGGATAGAAAGAAGGTCTCCTATAGTAATGGATATAATATTGAATTGAAGATAGAGCAAATTGTTTTCATCCTGGAAGGAATGTGAGGGAGGAGAATTACATTGGACTTGTCTTTATGCAGCATTAGCATTTAATTGGGAAGAGTCTCAATTTCAGATGTGATAAGTTTAGAAAACAAGTTAACTACTAAGGGAAGTTTTGCTCTCCATGTGGTTATTTGGAGATTTAAAATAGTCATAGGTCAATAAAATCTAGAGCTGAAAGTGATCTATGAGACAAACTAGTGGACATATCAGCTCCCCCTACTCCTGCCTCGGTTTCCAGATGAACTAACACAGAGCAAGATGCCATTTGAGAACTTGAAGGACTGGGCTCAGGAAACATTTTTAACTTGTAATCATCTGCCTTTATCAGAAGATCTGCTTCTATTCACTGATAACTCTTTTTTTATTCGTTCCCCAATGCTTAACATTCTCCTATTCCTCCTAAGGGTCTCCATCACAGTGGTACTGCATGCTAAAATGCCAATAAACAATCCCTAACCTCTGCTCCTCAACTCCAGCTGTCTATTCTGCCATTCTCTTCCACTTTAGCCCTACCTTCCCACTCCTAGATGTTGGTCTCTTCCACTGTGGAACGCCCACTCTACAGTCAGAAAATTTCCTTTCACTGTGGAACTCTCTCCCTTGATCCTTCCATCTTCTGGCACTCATTGAGATCCTGGTTCCCTGGTCATTCTTTACTGTATTGCTTATACTTCCTCTCATATCTCTTGATATGATGTCCATGGCTGGAGGAGAAGGAGATCAGATTGCTCCACTGCCACTTCCAGGCTTTACCACCATCATTCAGTAACCTCTCCTCCTCTGACGTTTACCTTAACACAATTTAACATAGAAGTCAGATCCTAGTAATAGTTACCTACTGGCCTCTGGTCATTCCTAATTTCTTAATGAATCTAATGTCTGTCTCACACTTTCCCTGTCCACCCCAACTCCTATCTTTCAATGTATATGTTTATTTTCCTTCAGATACCCCTAACTTCCCAGTTACTCAATCTACTCAACTCCCAGGATCTTCATTCTACCTTAGTTATGTACAGGGATATCAGTCTTGATCTTGCCATCACCCATATTGGTTCTATTTCCATGTTCAAGAACTCTGAAATTCCTTTTTTCTGACCATAATCTTTTTTCATTCCATCTCTCCCTAACCTGTTTCTCACCCTCACCATAGCCTTCAATTCCCCCACCAGTCAGGATCTCCCCATTCTATCACCCTGTGCTAAACTTGCCTCACTTCCCAACCTCACTCCTTTGGTAAACCAGTTCAATGCTCCACTATTGTCTGCTCCTGAATTCCTGGCTTTCTTAATTGATCGCAATTGATACCTTGCCAAAACCTAACCCTGGATTCCTGTCATCATCCCCTTCCTTTACTTCCCCTAGTCATGTGTTGCTGAATAGAACTGAAAAAAAGCGACAGAACTGTGCTGACTACTGACCATGTCCTGGAAAATTTATGTTATGTAACCTCCACTGGTCCTTCATTGTAGCAAAGCAATCTTCTCCCTAATTTCTTCTTTATGTCACTCACCACAGTGGCTGTCCTAAGTCATTTTCTCTGAAAGCCTCCCACAGCATTCCTACACACACACACACACACACACACACACACACACACACACACACACACACACACACACATCATTAGATTCAGAAGAGTTTCCTCTTCTGTAATAAGGGAATTTGAAGATTTTTCCCTGCCCCTTAATAGGCCTAGAGAATTTGAAGATCTTCCTTGCCCTTTAATGGGCCTCACTTGGAGCCCAACAAGAAAAGCTTGCTTAGGGGTGGCTTTATTCTCAGGAAGGCCCACACCTTGTTACTTTTTAAGTAGGCAGTGGGTCGAGAAGGTTGTAATGTCCTCTGACCCTGAAGAAGGCTATATATCCTGTGAAGTGAGGTTTTGCTTTGGGGATCACTTTGGGAATAGTTGTGTGATTTGACCAGATGAGACTCTGGGCAGCCATTGAGCCCCCTGGCTTTGAAAACCCAGATGTTGATGCTTTTCTCTCTGGTAACTATATATGTATGTAATGGTCAGACAGCTAGAAGCCCTGTCTGTGGGTCTGTTGAATTGTGATATTTTCTCTGTTTGTATTTTTTGTCTGCTTGTAACCTCTGCTTGTATTTTTCTCTGAAGTTCAGGGTGCTGACTTTTTGCCCTGAACTAAGTACATGATACACATGTTTGATTAAAGTAAGATTGTTAACCCTTTTTGAGTTGCTTTCCTTTAGAAAAGCAAATTAAAGAACCTGTACTAGCAGTCATCCCGGGTATTCTAGGGTGCTGGCTGTTAAATCTTCTCCTCTCATTCTCATTTCACAGACTCCCCAAATCATCTCCCCACCCTTGTTGGTCAGTCATTTTTCATTCATATCCAACTCTTCATGACCCAGTTGTGGAGTTTTCTTGGCAAAGATACTGAAATGTTTCCTTCTCCAACTCATTTTACAGATGAGGAACCTGAGGCAAACAGGGTGAAATGACTTGCCCAGTGTCACACAGTCAGTAATTGTCAGAGCCCAGATTTCAACTCATGAAGATGAGTATTCCTGACTCTAGGCCTGGCATTGTATCCATTGCTCCACCTAACTCTCCCTACTGTCCCCACTTTAAAACAGGCCAAAGTCTTACTCATTCTTCTAAAGCCCCCACCAGATCCCAATACATCTACTGGCTAGCATTCCATAGTACTCTCTCAGCTAAATGCCTTAAAAAAAAACCCATCTAGGTTCTAGACTCAGAGCTGGAAGGGCCCTTGGTGTTCACGTAGTTCCACCCCCCTATTTTACAGATGAGGAATCTGTAATGAGGAATTTGCCACAGTAAGTGGCAAAGTTAGAATTTGAACTCATATCCTGTAACTCCAAATTCAAGGCCTTTGCTAGTAGTAAAAGCATTTTTCTTTTTTCCTTATTTTAGCTTTTATTATAGGTAGCTTGGTTGTCATTAGTTCAGTCATTTTCAGTCATGTCTGACTTTTCATGACCCCATTAGGGATTTTCTTGGCAAAGATACCGGAGTAGTTTGTCATTTCCTTCTCCAGTTCATTTTACAGATGAACAAACTGAGGCAAACAGGGTCAAGTGACTTGCCCAGGGTCACACAGCTAGTAAACATCTGAGGCCAGATTTAAACTCTGGGAGATGAGTCTTCCTGGCTCTGAGCTCAGCAGCGCTCTCTGTATTATACCCAATGAAGCTGATGTCTGGAGACCATATTTAAAATTCTGAATTTGTTCTTGAGCTGCTTTATAATCTTAAATAAAACATTGAATCTCAAACAAACAAACAAACAAACAAAAAACATCTACACTTGCTGATCCTATTCCCCTTCTCCCTCTCTTATAAACCCTTGGCAGTTTGGCTTCTGACCTCATCACTCACCTGAAAGAGCTCTCTCTGAAGTTACCTGTGATGTCTTAATGGCCAAACCCAATAGCCTTTTCTTTTTTTTTTAAAGCAATTGGGGTTAAGTAACTTGCTCAAGGTTACACGGCTAGTCATTATTTATGTGTGGGTGCTCATTTTCTGAGGCCGGATCTGATCTCGG
Organism: Gymnobelideus leadbeateri; assembly: GCA_011680675.1. Lineage (NCBI taxonomy): Eukaryota > Metazoa > Chordata > Mammalia > Diprotodontia > Petauridae > Gymnobelideus > Gymnobelideus leadbeateri. Next base: position 113,195 of record WOXC01007430.1, read on the forward strand.
GTCATCCCAACTCCGAGGCCGGCACTCTTACTCACTGCGCCACCTAGCCGCCCCTTTAGGGCAATTGGGGTTAAGTAACTTGCCCAGGTTACACGGCTAGGTTTTTGTTTGTGCGGATTAAGTGTCAGAGGCCGGCTCCGAACTCAGGTCCTTCTGATTCCAGGGCCGGCGCTGTATTCACTGCGCCACCTAGCCGCCCCACCCAATAGCCTTTTCTTAATGCTCATCTTTCTGGGTGACCATTTTCTTCTCCTGGACATGCTCTCCTTTCTGGGTCTTTGTGACACCCCTTTCTGCTGGCTCTCTTCCTACCAGTCCTTTCAGTTCTCTTTGATTGGATCTTCATTGATCCAATACTCTTTAAATCTGGGTGTAGCACAAGGCTCGGTCCTGGGCACCTCCTCTTTTCTCTGTATACTCTATTAACTGTGATACCAAAATTTGGAACTGAAGGGGTTGTGAAACTGAATGTTGTAAACTAAAAGTAAATAAATAAATTTTTTAAAAACCTTGAGTGATACCATCAGTTACCATGCTTCTTTATCTTCTCCATGCAGATGAAGCTCACATCTAGATATTTAGTCCTGGGCGATCTTCTGAGCTTTAGCCTGGGATCCCCAGCTGCCTTCTGGATGTTTCAAACTGTATATATCATTGGCATCTCAGAAACCAACATGTCCAAAGCAGAACTCGTTATCTTCCTCCCGGAAACTTTTTTATATGTTGAACGTCTCTATTACTGCCAAACTGCTCACATTCTCCACCTCAATGTCATCCTTCATGCTTTTTCTTTTGGAGGGGGGAAGGCAGGGCAATTGGGGTTAAGTGACTTGCCCAAGGTCACATGGCTAGTAGATGTTAAGTGTCTAAGGCCAGATTTAAACTCAGGTCCTCTTGACTCCAGGGCCGGTGCTCTATTCACTGAGCCACTTAGCCAACTCCTTAATACTTTTTTTTAACTGACCCCCACATATCTGTTGTGATTGTTCAGTCATTTCTATTGGATCTGACTATTCATGATTGGTTTTCTTGGAGAAGATACTAGAATGGTTTTCCATTTCCTTCTCTAGCTCTTTTTACAGGTGAAGAAATTGGGGCAAACAGGATTAAGTTACTTTCCCAGGGTCACACAGCTAGTAAGTGTCTGAGGCAGGATTTGAAGTCAGGTCTTCTTGACTCTGAGTGCAGTTCTCTATCTATCCACCATCACACACACACACACACACACACACACACACACACACACACAATCCACTACCAAATATTATTGCTTCTAACTGTACTGTCTCTTTCTTATACAAAGCCTTCCCTAAACCTACACAGCCACAATCTTTGTTCAGGCCCTCCTTGCTTCTTACATGGTCTAGTACAATAACCTCCTAATTATCCTAATTAGTCATCCTTCTTCATTTCTCTCACCCACTCCCCCCCACCACACATACAGCTGCTGATATGATTTTCCTAAACCCAGGTACAACCACATCATCCCTCTAACTCAGTAAAGTTCAATGCCTCCTCTCACGACCTCCCCAATCCAATATCATCTCCTCTTAGTTGCCATTTAGAGCCATGATATGGACTCCTTCCTCTCTTTCCTTTTGTCTTATTAATTATTCTTCTCCACTCACTTCAGTTCGATTTACTTGCTGATCATCATGTAATGCTCCAGCTGCTGCTATCTGCATGCCTGTGCACTGGTCATGTTCCATACCTGGAGTGCTCTCAGATCAAGTAAACATCCTGGAAGAGGTCTTTCATGCCTCCACAGCTCCTGCTGCCTTCCCTTCCGAACATTGCCTTCTATCTACTGAATACGTATCTTCTATATGCCTAATTATGTACTTTTTTATCTCCCCATTAGAATGCAGCCTTCCTGAGGGCAATGACTGTTTTCAATTTCCCTTTTTAATCATCCAGCTTGGCTGGAATATATGTTGTTGTTCAGTCATTTCAGTCGTGTCCAATTCTTCATGACCCCATTTAGGGTTTTCTTGGCAGAGATACTGGAGTGGTTTACCATTTACTTCTCCAACTCATTTTATAAAAGAGGAAATTGAGGCAAACAGGGTTAAGTGACTTTACCAGGGTCTCCCAGATGAGACCAGATTTGAACCAGGAAAGATGAGTCTTCCTGACTCTAGGCCTAGCATTCTATCTGTCTTGCCACCTAGCTGCATGTTGATACATACTTGATGAAATACTGATTAATAAGCAACTCATCCCCTCCTTTTATGAATGAGGAAAACTAAGGCAAAGACTTGTCCAAGATCACACTCTCATCATAAAAAATTTATGTACCAGAGGCAGTGCTAAGTTCTGAGGACACAAAGACAGAACTCAAACAGACCCTGCCTTCAAGGCACTTTCATTCTATCAGGTAAAAATGTATGCACTATCTCAGCACAAATCAATCACTCACAAAACAAACACAAGGCTATTTGGGATAGTATGAGTGGTGAGAAAGGAAGCATGTGGTTAGTTAGAGATAGTATTCCAGCCCATACCTTCTGATCTCTCCCCCAGGACTCCCTCTGCCCCACTGCATTCGCTAATTTCCATGGTCCTTTACTGGCTGTATTCACCTTTATATGAAAAATTGACTCTGCCTTATCTTCCTCTGAAAAACAGTCTCAGCCCCTGGAAATGGGAAATGGGTAGCTTAACTGGACTTCAGCATTGCCCTTCAGAGTTCCCTGATTTTTCCAGCTCCCTGGTTTTCCACCCTGCTCCATCCCCTCTCCCCTCTGCTTCACTTTGGACTAGAAAGAAGATGCTAAACACCAGGTTTTTCCCATCAAAAGTTTTGATGTCTCTTCAGAGATAAACTCTGAAAGCATGTCCCATGGCCTGCCAAGTTAGATTCAGCTTAAAAATAACTCGTTACAGCCTCAGCTGACAATAATTTGTGGAATTAAGATGGTGTCGGAGACGATTTTATGAAAGCGAGTGCTGTCTCTGGTGATTGGGTTTCCTGAAAGATGAACAGATAACTCACCACAGGACATTCCATTAGCTTCCATTACACTCTAAACACAACACAAAATGGTCCCTTATTTTTCTGCAATCCAGGTTCTTTTTCTTCTTCTTTTTTTTTTCAGCAACGAGATGTTTATAGCAGGGCAGTTGAAGTTTGCTTGGGGATTAGAAACCACCCTCCAGATATGGGACCCAGATTAATTTTTCAAACAAACTGTGGGAGAAAAGAAGGGCAATGTGTTGCTATCAGAGATTGTTTCCTAATCTTAGAATAAGATGCAAATAAAGATCACCAAGGGTTTACAGAGAAATCTTAAAAGATCCTCTGGAAAGGCTCAAAGAGGGAACAGAGTATATCTGGCCAGACTACTTCCTGGACCACATAATATGGAAGTTTCAGCAGTCAAAAGGCTCTTCCCTTGCAAAGTCTATCATTCTTCCTTTCTCCCTTCCAAACAGAATAAAACATATTGCTCACCTCCTGATAGAGAGGTGATAGAATTAGAGTTCAGAGTGAGACAATATGCATGTTTTTACATAGCAAATGAAGGAATTTGCTTGATTATAAATGTTTGTAACGGGGTTTTATCTTTCTTGCTTTCTCAATTGGATGGGGTAAGGGGGATGGTAGAGAGAGAGAGTGTGTCAATCTAAAAATAAAATAAAATTTAATTTCAAAACAAAACAAAAAAGGAATGTAAGTTCCTTGAAGGCAAGGACTGTCTTCACTTTTATTCCCAGTGCTTGGCACATAGTGAGGCCCTAATAAATGTTTTTTGTTTGTTTGTTTGTTTTCATTCATTCACACTGCCAGAGGTTGAGTGAAATGGAGATCACAAAAAGGCTCATGAGTAAAAACTATTCAGGAAAATTTGTTCTGTTCTTCAACACTGAAAAATTAATTTTATTTTATATAAGACAGTGTTTAGAAATTATCTCAGTACTGTAATTTTGTGGATTGATCTACCAAGTTAAGTGTATGTGTGATGATCACAAGTTTTGTACATTGAGTGTCCCAAAAGATTTAGGACAGCTTTAAGCTATATGCTTTCCTCCCAACAACTCATGAGGTGAGTAACACAAATAGCCTTATCCCTTCTTCCTATCATCTCTTGGATAAAATATAAATGACAATCCAGTAATTTTAAATATCCTTCCACAGGGGCTCCACATGCCTGCCTGTCAGTCTTATTTTATGTCATTTCTTTGTATATACTCTTCATTCTAGTCCAACTGGCCTGTCAGCTGTTTCCCCATACATGACTTTCCATTTCCTACCTCAGTGACTCCACAGGGCTGGTTTCCTCAAATTGCCACCTCACCTCCACCTCCTAAAATCCCAAACTCCCTTAAAATTACAATCTGACTCCTACCTCTGGAACTGATTCCCCCAGTTGCTGGAGCTCTTTCTTTCTTGAGATTACTTTTCATAGAAATTGTTTTTATTTATCTCTCTACTCTGTATCAATCTATGTACTCTATAACAATCTCTGGATTTCTCCATCATGCCTCCAGGAACCTCTTCTTCCTGGGAGATCCCTTCAGTTCAGGAATTCACACCTCTTCAGTGCCTTTGACTTAAGGTCCCTTCCTCTAATTCGAGGGTAGAGGACTCATCCCAGAACTTCCATTTAAGGAGAGCACCCAAGTCAGCCATGCCTTTATTTCCCACTGACTTGCATTCCTCAGAATTTCTCCATCATTCCTCACACAGAATGGATTCCAGTCTCCCCTGCCAACCATACCCCTGCCCCCTCTTTTACTTTACTTTTGTAGATTATCTTTTTCCATTCTTTTGCTTATCTTTGTATCTTTAGTGATAAGCACAGCACCTGACATAGTAGGGGCTTAACAAGTTCTTTAAGCATAAGGACTGATTCATCTTTGCTTTTGTATCTCCAGAACAGAGAGAGGGGAGGGGAGGAAGAGGGAAGAAGGGAGGAAGAGAAAGAAAAAGAGCAAGAAAAGAATGAGTAGGGAGAGAGAAATAGGAGGGAGAAAGGAGGGAGAGAGATGAGGTGTGATAGATGGTAGAGTAATAAAACATGGGTTCATAGAGAGAGCTGATAGGTTATGGAGATGACAGATAACAGAGATAGAAAATAGAGATAATAGACAGAATATAAAGAAAGACATTAGAAGATAGAAAACAGTGGATAGAGATGATATAGTTGATAAATAGCTAGGGATAGATGGAAGAATAGAGATGATGGAGAGTTGGTTGGTTGAGAAATGAAAGACAGAGAGTAGAAGAGAGAGGGAGGGAGAGGAGAAGACAGAGGACAGAAAATGAGAGGAGAGGAGAGGAGAGGAGAGGAGAGGAGAGGAGAGGAGAGGAGAGGAGAGGAGAGGAGAGGAGAGGAGAGGAGAGGAGAGGAGAGAGAAAGCATTTATTAAGCACTTACTACATGCCAGGTACTGGGCTAAGCCCCTTTGAGGAACTTATATTCTTAAGGGGAAGACAACACATAAAGAACTGGAAAGTGGATGTAAGCAATGGGATGTGGCAGTTAGCTAACAAGTGCCATGGAGGCATTTTTACAGCAAACTTAAGTTAGCTAAAGGCCACCTACAAGAGCCTGGAGCGCCAGGGTCAGAGTCTAACACTTGCTTAACTAAGAATCACTGGACGCAGGACTTGAATCCAGGGTTCTTCCCAGTACACAGATGTTTTTAATTATTTGTTTTATATTGATCTACACAGTCCTTTAATTCCTGAAGTACAATGGGTTAAATCTGCATGGATGAGAAGGGAATATTCAGAGAAAGTGAGTGGGAAAATAGGCTACCTGAGTTCCATTTTCTCCTGGATTCTTAGAGATTTTTCCCCTATGATGCAATGCTCTGTGCTGGATACAGGTAGGAATATCCACTTCCATTCTGCCATTTTTTTACTCCTAGTCAGAAGAAGTTCTTGTGCACCAGAGGCAATGTTGGAAAATTGGACCCTTCCTATGTTACTGTCCCCTGGAGGTTTTGAGCCTTCCCTGCAAAGCATGCAAATGGGATAATCGCAAAATCAAAACCTACATACCATAGAGAATAGAATCACTTGGTATTAAAATATTCATTTGCAGGGATATTTTAAAAGGTACCTTGTTTTTTACCCCAGATGTTACCCTGGTGACAGCTTATCTCTTCAACCTTTAGTTCCATCATTCTCTGCTCCATGTCATAATTGAAAAGCAGGAAAAATGAAGGCATCTGTTTGCAGGTTAAGGAAACTATCCATTTTTTAAACACACACATAATTCACTGATCTTCCACATCTCAATAACTCATTGCATCCATAATCTCACATTCTAGGGCCCTCCCTCCAGGGGTGAAGATTATACCCCATTGTATTGTCTATTAATTTCTGTTCAAGGCCTACAACAAGCCTCCATGGAGTATCTACCACTATACCCTTGAGGCCTTCCTGTAGGTCAGGAGTTCTTCCATGGATAGATTTTTAAGGGCGTCTATAAACTTAGATAAAAAAAAAGTTACATTTGCATTTTCAGGAATTTTGGTTTCCTTTCTAATCTTATCCATTTCATTTTATTCATTTTAAAACATTATTTTGAGAAATCTATAGATTTCATCAGACTGCCAAAGTAGTTCATGACACATAAAAAAGTTAGGAACCCTTGCTCTAAGTCTTCTATTATTGCATAGATATTGGAGAAGTTATTGGGGTATCCTTCTGACTATGTGACTGATGTATCAACTTTCCCATTCATTATTATGTCTTAGATCATCCCCCGCCTATCATTTTAGACATGCTGAATACCATGTCACTTTGCATCTCATTCTACTTGTCCCTTGAGTCACACACTGCTTTTATTCTTCAAAAATTACAGTGTCTCATGATCCTCAATCATATGGCATCCCTGGGAGAATATCACTGCTCTGCCTCATTGTGATATAGAGGGGACCTCCCTGGGGAGCACAAACTCAGGCAGGTCCTACAAAGCTGGATAGTCTTCAAGTATAATCCTGGCAAAAGGTTGTGTATGCTTCCTAAACATAAACATTTAGATAGATAGATAGATAGATAGATAGATAGATAGATAGATAGATAGATGGATAGATAGATGGATAGATAGATAGATAGAACTATCTACATATCTATATTGATATCTATCTATATGTATAAATAATTACCTAGATACCTGTATTTTGAATTGTTTCAGTCATGTTTAACTCTTCATGACTCCATTTGGGGTTTTCTTGGCATAAATACTGGAGTGTTTTACTGTTTCCTTCTCTAGCTCATTTGACATAAGAGGACACTGAGGCAAACAGGGTTAAGTGACTTGCCCAGGGTCACACAGTTACTAAGTGTCTGAGGTCAGATTTGAATTCAGGAAGATGAGTCTTCCTGACCTTTGGCCTAGCACTGTATACACTGTGCCATTTAGTTGCCCAGATATCTATATCTATTTCATCTATATCTATATCTATATCTACATCTACATCTACACCTGCATCTATATCTATCTATAATTGATATCATGTATATATACATATATATATATATAAAGAGAGAGAATTTTTCATTTTTTTCAATGAAATGAAAATTCAAATTTTCATTTGGTTTCATTCATGATAGAAATTTAAGGTCAAAGGGGAGAAAAAAAAATAGAGCCTTAGAAATCATCTATTTCAAAGGTTCTAAACTTAGGGTCCATAGAGCTCCAAGGGTCAGTGGACAGTGTTCAGGAGGTCCATGAACTTGGATGAGAAAAAAAAAGTTGCATCTTTATTTTTACTAACTTCTACCTGAAATCTATCATTCACATTCATAAATTATGACTGGAGGTTACAAACATTCTTCTGAGATTAATAATGAGAGCTAGCATTTACATAGTGCTTTAAGGTTTGCAAAGCACTTTACAAATATCTCACTTCACAACATCCCATTTCACAGCAACCCTGGGAGGCAAGTGCTATTATTTCTGTTTTATAGATGAAGAAACTGAGCAGACAGAGATTAAGTGACTTGCTGCATATCTAGTAAGTACCTAAGGCTGGATTTGAACTTAGATCTTCCTGACTCCAGGTCTGGTATTCTGTACACTGCACCACTAAGAATACTTACAGTATTCTGTACACTCTACCACCAGGGACATAGGGGTCTTCTCCAGACTACAGAAGGGTCCAAGAAAAGGTTAAGAACCCCTGATGGAATTCAATACCTTCACTTAATGTGATTTTTTTAATGTAAATCTCATTAAGGAACCTCACCATTTAGAAAAGCTGAAAAAAATCCATTGGAGTCATGGGCTTTATATAAGCCAGAGACTGCATTCACAGAACCTTGGATCAGGCTGTTGCTGTTGTTATTTGGGGGTGAAGGGTGAAGACAGAGCAGCTAGAGAAGACTCATTAAGCTGAGTAGTCAATGATTCCCCAGCTGTTTTTTTTCTTTACTTTACAACCATTAAGATGCTAAATGTAGCCAGAAAAAAGAAAAGCAAAAAGCATTATATCCATTGTCTCTGAGTGGAGTCATTCTAGTTGAGTCATTGTAACCCTCTCCTTCTAAATAAGAGGCAGGGAACTTGGAAGGCCTCAATACTCAGTCTACAGGGTGGTTTAAATGGGGCCCAGATAAACATGGAAGACCCCAAGTCATCCTCTCATCATTCAGTCGTGCTTTTCTCTGAGGCAAAGGCAGTTGGCTCAAGAGCCAACTCCATACCATAGCTGGCTAAAGCAAATGAAGGATTGTTATGTTTATTATTCACTAAACCTAATTAAAACCAAGGTTGGCCTAGCATCTGCTAGCAGCTGATTTCCTCCTTCTCTCCTTCCCCAGCCCATCTCTAGTCAACATGATTCATCGGCTTTTAGTGCATTAGGCAAATTCTCTGTAATTGCGGAGAGGGGAAAGGAGCAAGGGGCCTGTGGCACCGTCCGGGCGTTACAGCATCGCCTTCCTGTAAGTCACACGGACTCCAGGAAAGGGGCTTAAATTGCCTTTATTGATCTGTCAGCCCTCTAATAGATCATTTCTCACTAAATAAAGAAACAAGTTCCCAAAGAGAGCTCTCTCCACCTACACTACTCCTCATGGGTCTACCGGTCCCTCTCTTCCTGTGGGAGTTGTGTCCTGAAAGCTTGATTTCAACTAAAAAGAGTTTATGTGCAGAGAGGATAATTTTTCCAAAGCCACAAGAAGGGGTTTAGGTAGCCAGCTACCCAAACCCAAGTGGGGACAGTTCTTATATCAGACACCTCTAAACCATAAGGACTCCTTAATTTAACCCTAGAGCAAAAATCTAAAATTGTGGGTGACCAAAAAAGCCCCTTTCCTTCCAGATGAGGATTTAGAAGGTGACCATCCACCCTCCACTTTGTCTCTGAAGGAGAGGGTGTCTGTTTATTGGGGGGGAGGTAGGTTTTGTGTTCGTGCGAGTGTGTGTGTGTGTGTGGTCGTTGCTGTGTTTTCTGGGTTTTTTGCCAGATTCAAAAAAATAAAGTTTAGATTGACCAAGAAGGCATCATTAGAGGCTAGAGTAGTCAACAATAAATCCAAAAGGTTTGAAGTAAATTCCCCAATATAATTGAGATATCAAAACGTGAGCTAACAATGACCTAGCAAATGTTCCCTTACCTTTCCTTAACTGGATCCTCTTTTTGTTCACTTCACTGTTATTCCTTCCCTCCATCGAATGTATATTTATGTGTGTGCATAAACAGGCACACAGAGGCATATATGTTGTATATATGCATGTGTATATATGTGTACATGTATTTATTATTTATGCATGCATATGCATGTGTATACACATTTACATATGTGTATATGTGTGTGTCCTTTTTCTCATGTGAGAGAAAATGTAAATCAGAAAAAAAAGAGACATTGACCTCTGCAGGCATATTACTTTTACTAGAAGTTATAAACATTATTGACCTATTTTGCCCAGGAAACAGACCTTAGGATTGGAGGAAGATGCAAGGTAAGAGGGAAGAGAGAGACAGAAGAAAATATGATCACAGTACCAGAAAGGCAAAGGCCAAGATTCATGTTTCAAACATTCAAAGATCACCCGGTGTGCAGAGGGTCAGGACAGAGGCTTATAACTTTTGCATGCCAGGTAGAGTAGTGAATTTAATCAGTCAGCAAACAATATCCCCAAAAGTCAGCCTAAGCAGAGTCTTAGGCTGTAGCAACAGATCAGCAGGGAGGTTTTATGCAGAGTGTACAATCAAAAGCAGGGACTGCTGCATATTACAATTTAGTGGCTCCCTATTACCTCCAGGATTAAATATCTTGTTTGATTTTTAAAGCCCTTTGTAACCTAGACTCACCTATCTTTCCAGTCTCCTTACACTTTACTCGTCACTACAGATTCTAAGATTCATTTACACTGGCTTCCTTGATCTCCCTCACACATCACATCTCCCAACTCTGGGCATTTTTCCTGGCTGTCCCCTATGCCTAGAACTTATCTTGGTTTCTCTCACTTCCTTCAGATCCCAGCTAAAATCCAACCTTTTAGAAGAAGTCATCTCTAATGCCCCTTAACCTTGGTGTCTTCTCTCTGAGAAATACTGCTGAATGAAGGTGAAGAAAATCACACAACTGCCCTCAAATTTATCTTATACAACCCCAACTAGGTCCTCACTGCTTCCAGTCAATCCTTCTATACCTCCCTTATCAGTTCAACAGCCTGCTCTTCAGAGCAGCCATTCCAAACCTCATCATTCCCGCTTAAGCTTCCCATAGCTCCCCTTTCCCCTCCCCTCTCAATTGAGAACCTTGCCTCATACTCTACAGAAAAGTATTGAGGCCATTTGTCATGACCTCCCTTTCCTACCCACTTTCCCATCTCCTACCATTTCAGGTGCCTTCTGCCCTTCCCTCCTCCTTCACTCCTGTCTCTCATGATGAGGTGGCCTTACTCCCTACCCTTTTACCAGACACTTATTTTCAATCTCTCCCTATATACTACCTCATTCTCTGCTGCCAACAAACATACCCATGCCTTCCCCATCCTCAAAAAATACTGGATCTTTCCATCCCTGATAACTATCTTCCTATATCTCTTCTGATCTTCATGGCTAAACCATTTGAAAAGGCCAGCTACACTAGGTGCCTTCACTTTCTCTCCTCTCTTATAATTGACCTTCCAACCTCATCATTCCATCAAAATGACTCACTCCAAAACTCCTAATGATCATGTAATTGCCAAGTTCAATGGCCTTTTCTTAATCCTCATTCTCCTTGACCTCTCTGCAGTTTTTGACACTACAGATCACCCTCTTTACCTTTGGTTTTCTCACTGTCTTTGGTTTTCAGGACACCAATCTCTCCTTGTTCTCTTCCTGCCTGTCTAACCTCTCCTTCTCTCTCCTTTGATGGATCCTGATCCAGGTCATGATCTCTAACCCTAGGTGTCCCACAGGGTTCTGTCCTGGGCTTTCTCCTCTTCTCCCTCTATACTACTTCACTTGTTGATCTCAGCTCTCATGGATTTAATTATCTTCTCTATGCTGACGATTCTTAAATCTAACTCCCCTCTTCTAATCTCTCCACTGACTTCCAAATTTGCATCTCTAACTGCCTTTCAGATATCTCAAACTAGATATCTAGTAAACATCTTAAATTCAATATCTTCAAAACTGAACTCATTATCATTTCTCCTAAACCCTCCCCCCTCCAAACTACTCTATTATTGTTATGAGAAACACCATCTTCTCAGTCCCCCAGACTCACAACTTTGGTGCCATCCTTGACCCCTAGGTAGCTCTCCCCCATACCCAATCTGTTGCTAAGACTTGGTGATTTCACCTTTCTAGTCTCTAGAATACATCTCCTTCTTTAATACTGCCACTACCTTGTTGTGGACTCTTACAACCTCACCCTTAGACTAATTCAATAATCTACTAATGTGCTTTCCTGTATCAAGTCTCTTCCCATTCCAATCTCATCCTTCATTCAGCCACCAAAGTGATTTTCCTAAAGTGCATATTCAATAAACTCCAGTGGCTCCCTATAATCTCCAGGAACACACACAAAATCCTCTGTTTGACAGTCAAAATCCTTCATAACCTTTCCTGCTCCCTCCCTTTACAATCTTTTTACACCTCATCCTTGACAAATACTCTTCCATCCAGTGACACTGGTCTCATTGCTGTTCCACAAACAAGACACTTCATTTCTCAGTTCTGGGTATTTTCACTGGCTGTTCCCCATGCCTGGAATGCTCTCCCTCTTCATCACCATCTCTGGCCTTCCTTGGCTGCTTTCATGTCCCAACTAAATTCTCATCATCTGTTAATTATTTCCAATTTGTCTTGTCTATATCTTGCTTGTACATAGTCATTTGCATGTTTTCTTCACCAATAGACTGGGAGTTTCTTGAGAACAGGAATGTTTGGGGTTTTTTTCTTTCTTTTGTAACCCAGTGCTTATAACAGTGCCTGGCCTGTAGGAAGAAGTTAATAAATGCTTATTGACTTGACTTTACTTAATTTTGATTGGGATATTTGTAATGGTAACGGAATTTGAAGATCTTCCCTGTCCCTTAATAGACCTAGGGAATA
>WOXC01007431.1:0-126131 GCA_011680675.1 Gymnobelideus leadbeateri
TGCTGGATCAGGCCTCTTTGGCTCCCAACATTTCCCCCTTTTTCTTTTTCTTTTTGTTTTTTTGTTTTTGGTTTTTGGAGGGCAATTGGGGTTAAGTAACTTGCCCAAGGTCACATGACTAGGTTTTTGTTTGTGTGTGCGTTAAGTGTCTGAGGCTGGATCCGAACTCAGGTCCTTCTGACTCCAGGGCCAATGCTCTACTCACCGCACTACCTAGCTGCCCCTCCCCCTTTTCTAAGGAGAAGCTTAAAGGCATGTAATTCAGTGCCTAAAGTTTTAATATTGCATATTATAATTTTTATAATGCAAGGTACAAATATACAACAGACTATCATAATGATTAATATGGGAAGTAGATGCATAGAGATTTTTTCAATGTATCAATAATTGTTTTTGTAACTCCTACTGAGTTGATCCCAGGAATCGAACTATGTTCAATATCTTAATAATTTGCTTGAAAGTTTTTTATTTCCAAGGTGATATTGAAATTACGCCACAATCCCAATAATTGGGCTCTGATCCTGTTCCATGTGGTATTGTGATGAGAGGTAATATATAAGGTAGTGGTAACACAAATATATGTGTATTTATAATCACATCTGAGTAACAGTTGAGTTTTTAATGTTTTTAACTCATTACCTAAGCACAAATACTAATCATTATAATAAATTGATCTTATACAAAAGATCCTTATCTATATCATATCATGTCTTAAAGGCTGCAGAAACATTTTTTGATAATTCATTAACCTATTGTGCAGTTTAGATTGCAAACACAGCAGTTGAAACCATTAACAAATATGAGGACAGTGAATTTAATAACAAGAAATCTGACAAACCTTTTCCCCCTTTTTAAGACATCAGAAATTTGATGCAATGCACATACTTTTGATGTTTGATACCAAGCATGAGTGAAATTAGTTGGAAAAGAGCAAATAAAGATTTTTCAACAAGCTCTCTACTAGATATACATAGAGCAAAAGTAAAATCAAAGCAATTAAAAGTTCATACATAGATAGGTGTACCCACAATTCCATTGGAGAAGGAGTCTGGTCTTGAGTTTTCAAAGGCAAGGTAACATTTCTTGAAAATTCATTCACAAATGGGGCAGTTTATATCCCACTTAGAATAGAAGACACCATTGCTGACATTAAGAAGGAGGCAATTAGTCCTGTGATTTAAAAAGTCCAAAAGTCAGTTCTTATTAGAAAATCAGACATTTCTTGAAGTGCAGGCTCCTCTGCAGTCTGTCATTGTGTAATGTTCAATTAGAAGGCTGTATCATTCTGTGAAAAGGTGGGAAGCCAAGTCAGTTCTTCTGAGGTTGTCCTTGTGAGGGATCCTCTGATCACTCTTCTCTGTTTCTGCATCTGGTGGAACATGCCTGGACATTCTGTGTTGGCATCTTCAGTGGTCGTTCATCAGTGTCTAAAAAAATATAAGCACAACCTCGCCTCTACATAATTCAGGGGCAGGTTTTTTCCATTGCTTTATTTGGGAATGTGTACTTTTTCAAATTATTTTTCTGCTGGTGTATACCCATTTTTAATGATGCTTTAAAAAATGTAGGATATATAAGGCAATAGCTAATTACCTTTGTGATATATAGGTCCAAATCCAAATCCTCTTTTTTATTTTTGTAAATAGGTATCACAAAAAGAAAGAAATGATTTGCCAGTATAGGTAAGGGCATTATCAGTTTTTGTTTCTTTAGGGATACCTAAGAAATGAAGAACAATAGAAATGGAGTGAAAAAACAATGCTTCTCTTTATTGAAGTGTAGCTACAGGAGTAATCATATAAAACTGAAGGACAATAACTTTGCTCTGTCCATATAATGTAGCCTTATTAAGTTAAGTGAATGGGAGGTTCCACAGTTATAGAAAATGACAAAAATGTTTTTAAGTTTAAAATTTTTTGAATGGAAATATAGTCATTGACTGCTGCCTTTTCCCTCCACAGGGAGTGGACTCTCCATTATTTAAATACACAATTACATAATACCTTATATCAGGGGGAAAATATTCTTAAAAAGTCAATTTTTGAAGAAATGGCAACAATAAAAATTAGATTAGAGGTTTCTAGTAATACACTGAAAGTTTTCTTTCCCATTTCTCATGGGAAAATACAAACCTTAAATAGGTTTGTAAGTCATAGTTATGATAAATTGTTAATCGTCAACCTAAAAAGAACTGTAATGCTGACATACGGCTCAAAAAAAATAAATTTAAATTTTAGATTTAAGAAAGTCAACGTTCATGTTCAAAGTGTTTAGATTACAAATTTAATTTGTGCTTGATAATACTTGTCTCACTCCAAATATCAGTATGTGCAAATTCTTATGAATATAAATATTTGGTAGTTGATATTCTCAATTCTTATTTAGTTTTAAATGGCAAAGATGATCCAGCCCTCAAAGTTACCAAAACAAAAGTGTATGAGAAAAAAGTGTTCATTGTCACATGGATATATTGTGATTTCTTTAAAGAAGTAACATCCATTTGCCAAATTAGGTTTTAAACTAGGATTAGTAGAGGTGGAAGTGAGAGAAGGCATGTGAGGAAGGCATTTTGTGCATGATTTAAATATTTGCCTGGCCTATCTTTGAGTAAATGTGAAATTATTTATTAACATCTTTGCATTTTGAATGCAGAAATAAAGGATGAAGTGTTGGGTAAGTTTGTGTTGTTAATTTATCAGCTAAAGCATTGCCTTGTTGAATGGGCCCAGGCAGAGATGTATGAGAGTAAACATGAGAAATACAAAAAGGACTTTCTCCACTTAACGCACACAAACAAAAACCTAACCGTGTGACCTTGGGCAAGTTACTTAACCCCAATTGCCCTCCAAAAAAAAATAAGCAAAAAAAAAAATAAAAAATAAAATAATTTCATTCTTTTGGGTAGAGGAGAAGGCATAGAAATAGCTATCTTTATTTTAGGCCTCAGTAAAAGGCCTTAGCCACTTGTAAGATAGAAGAAAAAGATGTTATTTGGGGAAATGACTCATTGTTGTTTTTTTGTTTTGTTTTGTTTTTTAGAGAAACATGGTGTTTAATGTTAAAGCTCAGCAAGGGACTTGGGGCTGGAGTCAAAGCAGCAGGATGGAGGCAGGCAATCCTCCACAGAGACTCACATGGCGAAGAGGATCAGGAAGGCTACCATCACACAGAAGAGCCTCATAGCTTCAGATAGGGCAAAGCCCGGGATGGCATAGGAGAAGAGCTGCTGCTTGAGGGACGGGTTCCTGGCATAGCTGATGATTAAACTGCCAAACACCGTCCTGATACCTGCCCCTGAGCCAGCCACACCAACAGTGGCAGCCCCAGCCCCAGTGAACTTGGCAGCTGTGTCAATGTTCCGGGAAATAGCACTAGTGTGGAACTCCCAATGGACCAGCTGGAGTGGGGTACTGCTAGAAGTGGGCTGTTCAAAATGGATCTCTGACCTTTCAGGACAGATGCAGATACAGGCCTGACCAGACCCCTGGTACAGCAGCGGATCAGGGCTAGAGAAATGAAGAGAGTCCCTGTGGTCTGCATTCTACTCTATATACTGCGCCCAGCACTTCTTCCTGCCGCCTGGCTCCCGGCAGCCTCTGCTAGCTCCACTCAAGGTGACTCACCTCCAGGCTTCAGAAATAACTCATTGTTGATTGGAATGTATTATCCCTAGTTCCTTGATACACAGTCAATAAGATCAGCCAGGAAGGGTCTTCTTAGATTAGCATTTCAATTTGGGTTTCAATTTGGTAAGGTTACTGAATAAGTACTGGAAAGGAGCCTGAAGTTAACACATTAACATAGCCCATGTTATAGCCTATGTTTTATATATATATATATATATATATAAATATAGCTACTAATTGAGGGTAGGTAACAATGGTTTTTTTATTTTGATGAGGGAGATAAATAGGCTCTAAAGACATTTTGTTGCCTATGTATGGCCCCAAAGGGAATTAAAGGTGTCCTCAGTACACTAATTTCTATAGGGCTGTTACTCTCTATCCCATAGACTTGGCACTGCTGAACGGCATTTTCAATAATTTTAAGTTGTTCTTCTGCTTATTTTGTTAAGGTTCAAGGAGAATGGAGGTTTGGGGCTCCCCTTAGGGTATTAAATAAGTGAGTGAGCTGATGTGTACCAATCTTTAGATAAGGTCTGACCCAATGGATGTCTCTAAGTAGTTTTTGAAAATCATTTAAAGTTTTCAAATTCTCTCTTCTAATTTCTATTTTTTGAGGCTCTATAATCTTCTCTCTCATTTTACGTCCTAAATAATTGTATGGGGGTTACAACTAAGTTTTACCATAAACTAACCTGAGTGGCTTGAAGAATTTATTGCTAGCTTTACTACTTGTACCTGAAGAGCAGGACTAGAGTCCTGACTGACGAACAAAAGGACGAGAGAGCTTAAGCACATTCTAAGACCATCCCAGTTAGGGGTGTCTGAGTTACACAAATTTATCATTCCCATAATGGTCTAATCATTGTATGAGAAAGGAATTTTCTTAATTGGATAAATGGTAAATACAATAAAACAAGAAATATGGCAAAATGTCAATTGAAATTATGATCCAGAATATCTGTGTTTTCTTTACCATTAGCAATCCATAACATGGTATATGCCCAGAAAATATTAAGATAAGAAAAAGTCCCTTTACTCAAGTTAGTACCTTGGGTTGAGAGTCTCATCCTTAAGGGCCATAAAGGAGGCTTTGTTAACATAAAGAGAGGTATTCTCAGAGACAAAACTGGGTCTCTTTGGAATTTATGATCTCTGGATGTTTATTTTAAATCCTACTCCCAGCCTTATCTGGGCTCTGGAGTGGCTGACATAGAAAGAGCTTTTTGTGTAAATGAGGCAGAGAAGCCTGTTTGGTTCATTCAGATTTTAGCCAAAATAGGATATTAAATGATTATCAGACATCAGTGAGCATTCTCTATTTTCCTGACTTATTACCTAACAAAACTAATTTAGGTATCACAAAGTGTTTTAGCCAAAGAGAAGAAAAAATACATATTAATTGAATCTCAAACAATTAAAAGCTGATCACCGTATTTTTAAAAAGCTATTCCTTCCAAAATTCCTTTAGTCAATGGGAATATCTTCAGGTGATTTTTAAGTGGTTTGTATAAATTTCTGTACATTTTCTAATCTTAAGTAAAATATTAAATTTTCCAATAAGCTAACATTAAAAAGAGTTTATGTCCTTTACTGATTACTTAGTCTGATCATGGGAATCAGATCTAAGAAGAAAAGGAGCAGAACTATGTGAATATGGTCTTAAATGCTTTTTATCTTAAACAGCCATTTTTACCAATCCCAGCTTAGAGCTAATTACTGTTAATTTTATTCTCATGTAGCTGTAATAAACAATAAAGATCTAACAGGTCTTTTAAGACATAAGATATATTATTTAACAGTTTTCTTTCTCAAATTTAAACATCCTAGTGTAATAGTCAATTGTTAAAAGTCCTTATTAATCTTTTGCAACTTTTTAGCAAGTTAGGTTCATTATTTAAGAACTGTATTCACTAAAACAAGTTCCCATCCCAAATGGTTTTTTCCTATGGAGATAGTTTCCAGGGGTCTTGACATTATTAAAAAATAAGAAGAATTGATATAGACCAGGGCCTTTAAGTGATGCTCCTGCTTTGCTAAATCTCATATATGCAGGAGGAATGTAATGAAGTTTTTACCTCGTTTCCTCTTTTCCACATATGGTAATCAATTAACAATTCTAGGTTTTAGCATTGAGACACACTAAAATGGTTAATTTTACAAGGTCCATAAGTGACAGCCAAATTATTTTAACTGTAGCAAAAACATTAAACTTCAGATGAAGTCAGTCGTATTCCTAGATCATATAAAATCATTGATAAAAAGGATGGATTTCTTATCCAGTACAGACAACTATTGGTTTCTTATCAGTGGCAGGGCTCAGAACTTTTAACAGCCAGGCCCCCCACAGTAACTGAAGTCCCTTTCCCCCACCTTCCTTTGCCCAGTGGGGAAGGTAAGTCTGCAAGTATGGGGGAAAGGTGGAACTCTCTTTTCCTAATCTGATCTAGGATGAAAGAAGTTGACAAAATTGTATTGAGGATAAGTATCCTCTTGACTGGGGGGGAGGGGGGTTTATAACCTCCTTTTGTAACTACAGGTAAATTTGTGACTACCTGGTTTTTTTGTATGACAGATATAAACATTATGAGACAGGGTTTAGCAGAACTGATAAAGTAATCATAACTGTTTCTACACAAATTTCTTTCCTCTATCTTTTTAGTTTCAACAAATAAAATCAGATAAAAGTTTTGTTTTATCTAACACTATTTCTCGCTATCAATAGTTACCCAATCTTTACTATATAATAGAACTGTACCACAACTCAGTAAGACCACAATAACACAATGACATTATGATATTAGTTGATTTTTCAAATCATCACATGCAAAAATAATTGATAGAGAATGTAGGCTTTTTACTCCTCTTTTCAGAGTGGCAGAGGTTTATTCCCCTTTTCAGAGTTGCAAAGTCTGAATTGTGGATTCAGGTTGCCTAAGTGTGGAGCAACACACTCTGTCCCTAGGCCTCCCATTATCTAGATCGAGAAGGGTGATTTAAAATCCTTCAGCACTCTCTTTTTTAGAGATTTTAAAAAATGTTTTCAACTAATTTAACCTGTACTGCGAACTTCAGTGATTCCAAAAAAATTTTTTTAGAAAGCAAAAGGCTTGGGGCGGCTAGGTGGCGCAGTGAGTAAGAGCGCCGGCCTCGGAGTTGGGATGACCAGAGATCAAATCCGGCCTCAGAAAATGAGCACCCACGCATAAATAATGACTAGCCGTGTCACCTTGAGCAAGTTACTTAACCCCAATTGCTTTAAAAAAAAAAAAAAAAAAGAAAACCAGGCAATCCCTTGGTTTGGGATTGGGATGCCTTTTGAGCTCTGCCACAGGTGATCAATTCAAAGAACCTTCCCTATTGGAAAGACCTTCCCCACGGGGGGTGGGGGTGGTTAATGTTTAACAAACAGCTTTCCAAGGGAAAAAAGTACACAACACATTTAAGTTTTATCTTTGTTATTAACATTTTCTCCATCACTTTCTTAAGTCTAATCAATCAACAAAACAATAAATTGACCCCTGACTTGTAGTCTGCTGATTCCCCAAGTGTAAATGCTCACACTGAAAATTTAACAATCAGTTGGAGCTAGTTCCAGCATTCCTCTTCTCCCCCTCCCTTACAGCTAGCAAGAGAGGTAAGAGGGCTCTGTGGTCTGATGTCTTTGGCCAGATTACAACCTTTCTTTTGAGAGCCTCCCTTTTAAGTCATAGGATTTGCTTAAAAGGCTTCCTCAGACTGGATTCTGCCTCCTTTTGTCTGGAGCTCTGGTTTCTAATACAACTAATTACTTCCCTCTTCAGTGCTAAATCAGGTGGCTTTATAATGGAGATGACCCAGTGAGTTTAATTATTCTCTAATGTGCCTCAAGTGGGAAAGGTGTGTTTACTACATAACCCCACAAAGAAAAGGGAACTCTGGCTTTTTCTGTTGTTTTCCTAAAAGCAGAAGTTGTGGACTTTTAGACCCCAACTTGCTGTTCTCTCCAATCTGAGATACTATGGTGAGGAATTGTTCGTGATCCCCTAATGGGGTCCTGATTTTGGTTGGGAAATGGGGAGGAGAATGGAAGAAGGCAGGGACAGGAAGTTGATGGTGTAGCCAGGGTGACAAAACATGGATTCCAAGCTCTCTCCAGCCCTTCCCTGAAGAAAAGGCATAAGCATGAGGTTCTGTATTGAGGCCTTTCTTTGATCCTTCTAAACGTTTGATTGGATTGGATTGGATTCCTTCTCTTCCTACTTGGTATGTATTTGTATGTCTTCACTTTATATTTCTGCTGTATATTTTTGTAAATGTACTTGCCTTCTCCATTAGAACATATCCCTTGGGAGTAGGAATTGATTCATTTTTTGTCCTTGCATCTCTAGTATCTAGCATATTATTAGACATAAAGTAGGTGCTTCAGAAATGTCTCTTGGTTGTTTATCTTTAGGAAAGACAAACCAGTTCCCTTTGTCAGTAATTCAGAACTAGAATGAAACTCCTTGAGTTCAGGGATGAGTTCTTATTTTGGGGTTTGCTTTGTTTTGGCTTGGTATCTTTGGCCTCCAGTACAGGGCCTAATACACAGTAGGGCTAAGGACATAGTAGGTGCTTATTAAATGCTTGGAGAAACAAAATGAGACATGGTATCTAATGATCCTATTTTCTGTTGATATACATTGTGACCATTAATGTGCTATGCATAATATTTTATATTCTTTGCAATATGTGATCAATAAATGAATACTGAGTCTCTGCATACGATGTGTTTACAGATTTGTAAAAGTCACAATTGACTTAGAGGGAAGGGAAGGAAATAAGCAGTTATATACTGCCTGCTATGTGCCAGGCACTTTTGTGGTCCTCACAATAGCCCTATGAGGTAGGTGCTATTGTTATACCCATTTTACAGATGAGGAAATTGACACCAACAGTGGTCACACAACTAGTAGCTATCTAAGTTATCATCTCTCTATGAATTCAGATCTTCCTGACTCCAGGCCTAGCCCTCCCGATTCACTATGGCACCTCCTAGCTACCTTTGAGAAATGCCGAATGTACAGGACACTCTGAGAAATCCATTGTGGGTTATCATTTTGCAGGACATTCATCATACACTAGCTCCAAGTTTAAAAGCAAGGGATCAGTAGCTACAAACAGGTTTGGCAAGAGCACATACTCTCCCCCAAACTGCACTGATTGCTGCTTTGAAGAGCTGAATATTTGTTAGCAAATAGAGTTAGTCTCATAGCACCAAAAAGAGCTGAAGTGTCATCCAAAGATCTGATTGGTTTGGGGCAAGGCTTCCTAACTTTCTGTGCATCCTAGATGCAGTGCTGTACTGCAGCCAACTTGTGCTGTTCCTGAGCGCTGCTGGTAAAATGTTCAGTGTGAGCATTTCTACCTGGAAAATTGGCAAATGCTACAAATCAGGGCTTGATTTATCGCTTTGTCAATTGTCTAGATTTAAGAAAGTGATGGAGAAAATGTTAATAATGACGATTAAACTTAAGACTCCGTTGTGTGTATGTATATTTTTGGAGTGCCAATTGTTAAAGGTTTACCAGCATATCCCTGCATAGACTCCTTTGTTAGTCTGGTAAAGCCTACATAGCCCTTCTCCAAATAATATTTTGAAATGCGTAGAATAAAATGGATGGGATGACAAAGGAAGTCAATTAAATACAGTGTTTTGGTTTTTATTAAGCTGAAGTTAAGTACCAAACTTAAGCAAACCTAGTAGATACGCACTGAACAATGCCTGCAAGGTCTGTTATGGCAACCAATCATAAGTATTTATTAAGCTCCTAATGTGGGCCAGGCACCATATGTGTGTGGCTTAGAGAATGAGAAGCTATTAGAAAAAAGGATCTCAGCTCCTAATTGCAGCAGGCTTGAGAGTGGACAGGAAGCTAGGGAGCAGCTGAGATGGTGGAAGGTCCAGTGAGAGCCTGGAGAAGGCTGAAAGCTGGGGGAGATGAATCAGCACGCTAGTTATTCTGAGAGCAGGAAAGGGCAAACCTGTGATTGTCAGTGATGATGCTTGTTCCTGAGGCTTGCCCTTGCATCATGCTGAATGATGGCTAATAAATGAACTCTGGCGCTGTAATAACTAAGAAGAAACAAATCTGAGGGTGACAAATAGCAGCTAATTGTTCATTTTTATAAGATTAAAAGTAAATTTTCAGTTTAAAATTCATTTTGTGTCCCATTCTACCTTTTCTTTGCTGAAATCAAAGAAAATAAACTTCAAAAAAGACCAAAAAGTTCAAAAAGAAACATGGAGTTTTCTCTCTCTCCAAGGTACATGGCTGGCCTTTTGTTCTTATGGGTTCCTATTCTCTATTCAGTAGAGGGGGATGAAATCATAGCAAAGGAGCTTTTGTTTTCTCCTTGTTAATAAAAGAATCTTTGAAAAAACCTTCTTCCACAGATAGTGCCTGGAGACTATTTATTTAGGGTCCTGACGTGTTCCCCATGTACTGGCCCATGTTCCTGTCTGTCAAATCCTACCCAAGACCTGGACATGTAGAGGATGGCAGAGGGACCTTAGAGATCCCTGGAAGAAAAAGGGAGTCCCAAGGGATTTGGCTCTTTTCATTTCATTTTGTTCATCGAATCCTTCTGCCTTGACAGAATCTATAATCTTCTCATATCAAAACAGAGCATAACCAGTGAGATTCATTTACAGTAAGTAGGACTCCAATGGAACAGAGAAATAACTTGGGGCAGAAAAGAGGAGGTGTAGAAGGGTAGACTTTGGTGATTCCTTTTGTTCTGGGATCCTCAGTGTCCATGCTCCCTCAGGATGTTAGTGGTGTCAACATTTGCTCCTCCCCTCCCCTTGCCAAAGCAAACTTCCACGTCAAATTTATCAAATGTGGGGCTCCAGCAGATCAACAGACTCCCATTTAGATGACACTTTGGGGAATTTCCATGAGTAGAGAGGTCTGTAGTGTCAAGGGCTGGGTCTGCCACTAACTGGTCCCAAGGTCCTGAGCAACAAACCTAACCAGCTTCCTCCTCTGTAAATGACAGAGGAAGATCCCTTATAGCCCTAATATACCCTGGTGCCTTCCTTCTTCTCACTCCCTCCTTGGTCAATCTACCAAGCCAAAGTAAGTTTCTCTTTCACAGAGAGATACCCTCAGAGCATATCCCCCAGCACCATGAACAGAACTCCAAATGCTGTTTGCATAGGCCAGCTCCTTGTCTTGCAGATCTAGAACCACGTGGCCCTTCAGAGGTGACCAGACTACCTTATGAGCTTAGAGACTATGAATTAGGCACCTTTACCATAAAGTCCTTCTACAGTTGGCTCTTGTGTTCTCACCAGGTGACTGTTTTCGAAAGCCTTGCTACCAGCTAAGGGGCTTAAGTTGTACAAGTATTTATTGAGTATCTCCAACATAGTCACTATGTGTATTTGTGGGGGGGGGGCGGGGTGTTAGAGTCTTTAGAGAGAAAAGGGACATGTACAAGTGTAAGGAAGGAGACACATTCACAAGCTAAATTTTTTCCAGAAGAGTATGGGCCTAAGAAGTGAAGGGTCTTCAAACTGTACCATTCAAGGATTAGGTGGGGGGGCCAGGTGCATTTAGATTGGACCAGAGAAAATGTGGGAAAATATGAATCTCTAGGTTCTTCTTTCCCCTAGCACTTTTCACAAGACTCTTCACACAGTAGTTATATAAAAAACGCTTGCTGAATAACTGAATGGAATGAATGTTATCTTCAAAATATTCTGAGGGTTAAAGTGCATTAAAGGGGTTAGACTCTGTTTCTTTAGTCCCAGAGGCCAGAAGTAGCACCACTATGTAGACATTACAAAGTAGTCCAAACGTAGAAGGTGTTGCCTGTCCCTGGAGGCATGAAAGCAGAGCATCCTTGTGGCCACTTGTAGGTTTTATGGGCAGAATTCATGCTTAAAGTTCCCAACTGCTTTTAAGGGGTATCATTTAAGCAATATATGATCAGAAAGAGGGATGGTCTGGCAATGGAATGAGAGCTATTGGGTAACAGAGGTGTCACTTAGTGCTGTGTTGGCACTCTGAAATGGAGAGAACTAGAAGATGCCCTTGGAGTCAAAAAGAACTGGCTCCAAATCCCTCAGAATGCTAGCTGTGTGAGCCTGGAAAAAATGCTGAACTTGGAAAAGCTCTTTACCTCAGTTTCCTCATCTGTAAAAGTCAGCAGTTTCAACTCAATGACTTCTAAAGTCTCTCCCAGCTCTAAATCTGTGTTCCTGTGATCTGACAAATATTAAAGACCCAGAGGAGGCCTTTTATTGCTTTGTGTAGACCCTCTGTCAGAGGACACGTATAAGAATTACACAGGGCAAGAAGGTGGGGACGGGTTTCAATCTGTATTGGTAAATAGAGTTCTTACATCAGTGAGCTCACCATGCAGATTCACAGAAATGAGCAGAGCCTGATTCTAGCAGATGGACAGGGTTCAAGGAAGTGCCAGTATCCACCATGCAGATTTTGGTACCCTAGAGAGAGCTTCATGGAAGAGGCTAGACTCAGGGTGAACTTGGCAGGACTGGACAGCATTCAAGGCAGGGGAAACAAGATGAGCCAAAGTATGTCCACCCTTAAGGGGACAGCAGAGAGAAAGCAGAGGGAGATTCCACTACCTGGGACCTTGCTTACCTTGGTAGGCTTAGATACAGACAGAATCACATACATAGCTTTCTCTGCCTGGCCCTGGGCTCATATATCAAGGGTAGAATTTGATTTTGTTTTTTGACTACCCTGGTTCCCAATCCAATCTCCCAGCGTTAGTGGGAAAGTTCTTATTTCTATATGATAGACACGTTATGGAATGAGATTGTTCAGGAAATAAAGTATATAAGAAATGTGTTGTCATCCAGGCACTTAAAATGGAAACCAGTAGGTCAAATGACTGTATAGCACAGTATCTCATATAGCAATTTATACACTGGTCAGGCTTTCTCATATGTTAGTATACTTGATTCTCTTCATAACCATGTGAGGTTGGTAGCATGGGAGTTTCTATTTCCACTTGCCAGATTTTGAGAACACTAAGAGAAAAAGAGACATTCATTAACTTGCTCAAGGTCATAATTCCCATGTACCAAGATAAAATGTTCACTTGGAGGAACTTGTGACCCAGCCACAGACCCTGCCAAAGATGCTCGCTGCTTATCTTAACTGCTATAGTTGCTGGACAGGTCTGAGCTTGTGCAAAATTGGGAAAGAACGCTGGCTTACATTTATATATTGCTTTCTAGTATCCAAAATGCTTTCCCTACCACAACACTGAGGTTATCTCTGTTGGACTGATGAAAAGACCCATGCTCATATGACTGGTCCGAGGTCACTAGGAAGTGTCATCTCTAGGATCCAAACTGGGGTCTTTGGGCTTCAAGCCAAGGTAACAGACAGGGCCTGGGCTGAATGAATGAGCACATCCCACGTACCTAGCTACACCTCCTTTCCTGCCACATTTTCAATGACCCACCTCCTCCCAAAGGATTCAACAACTAGAACCCCATAATTATAGAGTTACACTGGGAAAGAAAAGCAAAAAGCCATATACATAATTATTAGAAATAATTAGATCAACATTAGATTGTGAGCTCCTTTTTGTATCCCCAGAACTTGACACACTGGTTGGTATATGTGCTTAATAAACGTTTACTAACTGACAATTCCCTATCCCCGTGACATGGCATCACATGGGCATCTTCTCAACCTAGAGAAATGGGTGTATCCTGGGTACAACAATAATGTTGTTGGGAAAATATCTGGGGTCTGATAACCCTTTCATTGTCCGTTAAGCCTCACTAGGAAGTGGTGCATGTTTTACCTAGAAATAAGGTTGGCCCAATATAAGGATTCTGTAGGGCACATGAACTAAGACATTTAAATTGTCTCTAGGGAAATAAGCCAACAACCTCATCACCTCAAAGGGGCTGGATGATTCCAAATGCACCCCAGTCTAAAATAAATGCATTAGGTTGCACCATTCACTTGCTCCAGAGTATTAACCAACATTCATTAATTAATATGGATATTCTCCCATAACTCAATAACCTATTTTTTGACACAAATATATATATATTTTTTTTGCTTTTTGGAGGGCAATTGGGGTTAAGTAACTTGCCCAAGGTCACATGGCTAGGTTTTTGTTTGTGTGTTAAGTGTCTGAGGTCAAATCTGAACTCGGGTCCTTCTCACTCCAGGGCTGACGCTTTACTCACTGTGCCATCTAGCCACCCCTAAAATATGCATATGTTTTCCCCCAGGGCAATTTGGGGTTAAATGACTTGCCCAAGGTCACACAGCTAGGTTTTGTGTGTGTGTGTGTGTGTGTGTGTGTGTGTGTGTGTGTGTGTGTGTGTGTGTTAAGTGTCTGAGGTCAGATTTGCATTCAGGTCCTCCTGACTCCAGGGCTGGTGCTCTATTCACTGCACCACCTAGACGCCCCTGACATAGTATATTTTTAATCTGATTGAGTTAGGAAAAATATTATTTGATCATGCTAAATCACCATGTTTTTATGTTCAATAATGTCTCATATACAGGATCTATGACACTTGCATAATAGTCAAACCCAGTCTCATAGCAGCCAATCTGCAGCCCTGGGGGTAAAGAAACCTATGGAGAGGCTTACCAAAAGCACCAACTGCCACTCCACCAAAAGTCTCCAGCCTGGGCATTTGCTCTACCAATATCTAAGGCTGTGGGCTTTTCTTCCCATGTACAAGGCAAGGGAGGTGCCCCTGCAGGGCATCAGAGACAAACACACTGGTACAAGTAAGGAAGTGTCCTGATTTAACTGCTCTATCTAATGTTCCTTGATCTGAAAGGGTAGGTTGCTCTACCTCATTCCTACCTCATTGCCTAAGCCTTGAGAGGACAGGTTGGCCTGTATGGTTCCTCTTAATATAGGAAGGAAGTTTATTTCCTTCAGCAGTGACCAAATACTATCTTACTTTTTTTTCCTGATATGGCAATGTCTTCTGTGTGACTTCTGAGTGAGTCATTGCCCCCAAGAAACTCAAGTCATGCATTATAGATGAGATGCCTATCTGCCTTGGTGAAGAGTTTCCATACTGGGAGTTCCCCACACTGAGGAAATCACAGTTTCAGACAAAAATAAAAGCACAATTACTCTATAAGTGTCAGATGTCCTGCTCTGCTCCCTCATTGTAGACTGTGTGTGGCCCTAGCTTCTCAAAGTTTATGCCAACAGAGAACTAGCTCTAGTAGGCCTTAAAAGCTTGAGTTTGTGTTTGGAGGAGAGACTTGCCACTGGGTTGGTCACTTACTAAGAAATGTTTGGAGCCATAATACCCTTGGAAAACTAAGTTACAGAGTTGTTGGGATCTGCACTGGGTCTAACACTGTCATCCCCCTCCCCGCCCACTGAAATTACCTCATGTTTACTATGAATACACAGATAGTACATGTTGTCTCCCTTATAGAAGGTAAGGGCCTTGAGGGCAGGGAATGTTTACCATTTGGAACAAGATTAGGATTTCAGTCTCTTTATCCCCAGTGCCATTCACAGTGCCTGATACATAATAGGTATTTAATAAAGCACAATGCCTGACACATAGCAGGTATCTAGTAAATGTTTGCTAACTTACTTATTTGATGAATGGAGGGACTATCTCCACTTAAAAAATCACAGAACCTTGAAATTTTAGGGAAATCATTTGGTTCCACAGGGAAATTATTTTAATTGAGTGTACATTTCAGAGGAAGAAAAAAGGAGTTGAATTTCATGAGTTTTGCTGAAAGGAGGGAAACAGGAAGGAAGGAGGGAAAGAAAAAGGAAGGAAGGAAAAAGAAATGGAGAAAAAAGGGAGGTAGGAAGGAAGGAGAAAGAAGTGGAGAGAAAAGGGAGGAAAGAAGGAAGGAGGGAAGGAAGGAAAGACAAGAAGTAGAGAAGAAAGGAAGGGAAGAAAGAAAGAAAAATTAATTCTGTCTGAGGCATAGTGAGTTTGAGGTGCCATTTGGAGCTTTGGGAATAGAATACAAAGGAATGACTGACACTGACTACTGTCCACATAGAAATGATGTCCACAGGCAGTGTGGAGAGGGGTCACCCATAGGAAGGTTAGGAAGAGGGTGTCGATTTAGATGAACAGCTAATTTTGTAGATGGTTTTCAAGAGTTGTTTGACATCCAAACTCCTAAGCAGGTGGTCCAACCTTTGAAGGCCATTGTTATATGTCTCCTTTGTTTCCTTTTCTCTGGCTTGGAAATCCTCAGATGCCTGACCCTCTGATTCCATCTTGTTCAAAACTCATTTCCGAGACCCAGCAGTTCTTGTCCCTTTTAAGTTCCACTTCTGCTCTGGAAACACAGAGGCCAAGAATTAAAACAACTACCAAAAATTTGGGTGGTGATTGCCTTTTAACAACTTGATTTCAAATCCTAATTTTGCTCCAAATGGTTAAACTAGGACCCCACCCTTTTTTTCTCTCAGCTTTGTTGATGGGGCTGCCTTTGGGGCCAACATCTCCTCCGGGTTTCTCGAATATATTTTGCCAGTTCCTTTCCTGTTGGTCCTTGCTAGTCTGGAGGCGCTGAAGTACCTGCTGGCCAGACTTCAGCCTGTCACCTCCTTCTCAAGGGACTTAGCACTGACTAGTAAGACTGCAGAAAAAAACCTCCAGAAAATCATTTCTAATTACTGCAGTATCCGTGCTTGAGCTGACCAGAAGCCTCACAAATCTAACCTTATTTCTCACTGGAGTGGAGAGCCTTAAAGCCGTCGGCTGATTTTCTTGATCCATGACACTGGCCGATTTTTCCCAATCTGCTTGGGTCTCACTAAGCAGCATTGTAGATTTCAGCTAAGTGGGAGGAGATGGTATCGGAGGGAGGGCATTGTAACCGAGGTTTTCAGACTTAATGGTCACTCATCATGGGTACTGTTTGTTTATCCAGCTCGAATGCTTCAGAAAATTGGATTTTGAGTAAATTTTTGCCCCTTTAGCTCCTCAGTTTCGACTCATTCCCATGAAAGAAATGCTGGTGTAAAATGGAGCTTGCTTGTTAATGCACGTGTGTCCTGAGTAGGCCCAGTGGACACAGAGGCTGTCTGTCACTCTGGGAAACAGCAGGCATAGTCATCTGCCTCCAGAGAAAGATCACAGGCCAAAGTGGAAGGAAGCAGAGTGCTCAGAACCCCAAGGAGAGTTGGCAGGAGCTGTGCTTAGCTCCTCTCTACCTGTGTCCTCCTCCCAGGGCAGCAGCTTTCAAGTGACTGCTTGGGCCTCTTTGTCCACTGAGTGCTATAGAGGAGAACAGGGAAGCCTTTGGGCCTATGCATCACTTAAGCCAACTTGGGAGCATTTTGGCCCACTCTTGACTTTCCCTATGAGGGGGATAAAAAGAGTTACAAGCTCTAAATCTGCTCTGGTGTCCTGCTGGAGTAGCCTTCTTTGGATTTGGCCTTTTGATGTGTGTTCCAGTTGTCTCCCAAGCAGCTGGGTTGTACTAACTCCCCAATTGTGAAATAAGGATGGAGGCAAAGGGAGCTCCTCTCTGAACCATTCATTTCAGAGGGGATAGGGCGGACGCTACCATGAAGGAGTGGCACCATGGGGGAGTGGCTCAGGGATTTTGCTAAAGGTCCAGTTTGTCCCTTTTCTAGAATGTATTTGACTAGCCTAGCCTAGGACCGCTGAGAGATCTCCAAATCACCTCTTTAGTACAATGATTAAATTTGATTTGGGCCTGCCTCTTTTCACCATGATCTCAAAGTCTCAGGTGAACAAGAATTTGGCCCACTCCCCAGAACTTGCTGAAATCTTTTATTCTGCCAAACTGCATACCTGATACTGTCAGGTCTATTCCAAGCATGAGGGGGAGGGTTGGCAACTGGGTGAAGCAGTAATTCCCCAGGCTGAATAACCACCCAAGGGCCCACTCGAGGTGACTTCATTCACCTACATTGACTGGAAGGGGCCTAAGAATGTGGTACAGAAGATCTAAGCACTTCTCTTATTCAGCAGATGACTAGCACGATCATGAGGCAATAACCAAACATTTATTAAGGGTCTTCTATGTGCCAGACAGTCTTCTAGGTGCTGGGATACAAAGACAAAAATAAAATAGTCCCTATCCTCAAGGAGTTTCCATTCTTGCTGGAAAAGACAAGTAAATATGAACAAAATAGATATAAGCTTAATAGAGATGGGGGGGCGGGGGGAGTAGATATTCCCCAGAGGCTCAGATGGAAGGAATTTGAGGCCTGGGGGCCCAGATGTGCTAAGGCAGACAGGAGATGGGGTGCTCTAGGCAGCCTCCCCCCAAATCTCTGCACTTTTGGCTTTTTCCCTTTGGCAGCTGGATCAGAGGCACTGAGAACAGTATTTTGATATGTAGGTTGTTTTCATGAGCCTAATCAAGCCATTTGATTCTGTTAAGTGAGCTGGGATGTGGGAAAATCCTGTGCAGGCTTGACTGTCTGGAGAAGCTTATCAACATTGTGTGTTCGCTCCTCTAGGAAATGATGGAAACAATTGTAGGTACAGGAGAGATATGGAAAGGATTTGCTGTGACTGATGGCACTAAATCAGCTTGCCTCCTTGTACTCTGATTGTTTCATATATACCTCTCAGCAGTGCATCACAATGCAGGTATTAACACTGAGTTTGGGGGTGGGGGGAACCACCTTGGTCAGTGTGTGATCCTCAGTGAAGCAAAGGAATTAGCCAGGCCTCAGTAATGCCAGTGTGACGCACGGTCAGGCCAGCGCACACCACGTCTTTGATTGCCTGGCCCAAGTCATGCTGCACTCTGTTCATGGCCGATGGAAGGGGACCTCCCAAAGTGCTGCCTGGGGAAGTGACACCCTGCTCGGCACTGTTATCCTGTGCGGATGGTGTGTGAGTATCTGCATGTATGTGTCAGGGACAGGAGCAATGTCTTTTCATTAAAGTTTTTTTTCAATACATTATGAAAAACACCAGTATGATCACAAATGAATGCCTCACCCCCACGCACAGTTCCCCCAAATATTTAAGTACAACAGCTTGGACTTGCCCTTTTGTACTTTTAGAAGTATTCTGAAAGGAAGGGTATATGCTTCATAAGATACTACCAACACTGTCCAATGTGCTTAGTCAAGGTTTTGTAACCCTTTAAATTTGTCTCCATGGACATAGCTGGAGTCATCGTGTGTAATGTTCTTTCATTTTGGTTTGGTTCACTGAGCATCACTTCATACAGGCCTTCCCATATTTTTTTGAATTCTTTGTGTTCACCATTCCTTAAGGCACTGTAATAGTCTGTAGCATTCATATACCACAATCTGTTCGGGCACTCTGTAATCACTGAGCACGCAGCTTGTTTCTGACTCTTTCTGATTACAAATAGTGCTGCTGTAAGTCTTTTCCTTCAGATGGATCTTTTCTTATTGTCAAAAAATATCCTTAGGGTATAAGTCCAGTACCAGGATCACTGGGTCAAATTGTATGGACAGTTTTGTAACTTTTCTTGCATAACTCTAAATTGTTTTCTGAAACAAATGGAGCAATCCACAGCTCTACCGGCAGTGAATCAATTTGTCCATTTTCCCAACTACTTCACCCCTTTGAATTCTTCCATCCTTTGCTACCTTTGCCAGTTTGATGAGTGTGTGGTCATAACTTAACAGTTCTTTTCATACGCATTCTATAATTTCTTTGATGGTATTTTAAATCTCCATTTAGACCTTTATCTTGTTTTTGTTTTCAGTTCTGGTTTTATTACATGAGACTTAAAAATCTGCAAAAGACTAATAACATCCTCAAAGGATGTTACAGTGAATCATCATTTATGCTTTACTTGCATTCAAGTGTTTGTACGTTACCCTGTTAAGTTTCAGCCACCTGGTCAGTTTGGATGTAAAGGACCCTGTATAGTACTAGATTTCTGAATAGGAAAAGATGAGATTTTGCAACCTCACTGAAAGCCATGTTTCATCATCGGGCTTAGTTTTGCAGAGAAGGTAATTTTAGGGTGCAAGCCAATCTCCTTTTGCTTGTTAAGCTTTTTAATTTTTTGGTGATGATTGTCTCATTCTAACATTTGGTGCTTTTTTAATACGTGAATGGCTTCCTTTTGGCTGCTTAAGATATTTTCTTTTTGATGCATAAATTGTGGAATTTCATCAACACATTATTTGTTGGTTTAAGCTTGGGGTTTCTTTCTTTTTTAGTAGTTTGCATATTCTATGACTTTGTACTCACCCCTTTGTTTCCAATATTTCTGGGCATGTTTCTTTTTTTTTTTTTTTGTCAAATGCTTTGTTAGCTTCTGGTTTGCATCATTCATTTCCATCATACTCTGAGTTATAGTTTTTTCCCCCATTTTTCCCTAACCCCCACCCCAGAATATCAGTCCCACAGGATATCCCCTCACCCCATCTGCTTTCTCCCATACCTTCTCCCATACCCCCTTTGAATTTTTCAGTAGGGCAAAGTGAATCTCTGTGCCCCAATGCCTGTATACCTTATTTCCCAATTATATGTAAAATAGTATTAATAATAGTATTTATATTTTTTAAACATTTTATTTTTAAAGCTTTGAATTCCACATTCACTCCCTTCCTTCCTTGTCACCCACCCTTACTGAGAAGATAAGCAATTCAGTATATGTTGTACATGTGTAACTATGCAAAACATTACCATAGTAGATATATTGTAAAAGACTGACTATATTTCCCTGCCTCCTATCACACCTCACACTTGGTCTATTCCTTACTTTGATCCTGTCCCTTTTCAAAACTAGGTGCTTCCAGCTTGCCTCCCCCCGTTTCCCTCCCACCCTCCCTTCCATCATCCCCCCTTTCATCCCCTTCCCCCTACTCTCCTGTAGGGTGAGATATCCTATTTAGTATGTATATCATTCTCTCCCTGATCCAAATTTGATAAGAATAAGGTTTTGCCTTTTTGCCTTCCTGTTCTTCCCCTCCCTTGTAACCCTTTTCCCTTGCCTCTTCTGTATGAGATAGTTTACCCCATTCTGTCTCTCCCCATCTCTTCTTGTTATATTCCTCTCTAACCTCTTAATTTCACCTTGTAAGTATCATCCCTTCTTATTAAATTCAACCTGTGCCCTCTATCTATATATACCTGTAAGCATATATGTATATATATGTGTATATATATGTATATATGTATATGTATATATGTGTATATATGTATACATGTATATGTATATATGTATATATGTACATATATGTACATATATGTATATACACACACACACACACATATATATATATACATTCACATATGTATTCATATGCCCATATTAACCTTCAACTATTTTCATACTGAGAAAAGTTTCATCAGTTACAGTTATTGTTTTTCCATGTAGGAATATAAATAATTCAACTTTGATAAGTCCCTATTCTTTTCTGTTTACCTTCTCAAGCATCTCTTGCTGCTTGTGTCTGAATGTCAAATTTTCTATTCAACTCTGTTTTTTTTCATCAAGAATATTTGAAAGTCCTCTATTCCACTGAATAACCATATTTTCCCCTAAAACATGATACTCAGTTTTGCTGGGTAGGTGATTCTTGGTTTTGATCCCAGCTCCTTTGCCCTCTGGAATATCATATTCCAAGCCCTTTGATCCCTCACTGTGGAAGCTGCCAAATCCTGTGCTATCCTGATTGCGTTTCCACAGTATTCAAATTGTTTCTTCCTAGCTGCTTGTAATATTCTCTCCTTGATCTGGGAATTCTGGAACCTGGCTATAATATTCCTAGGAGTTTTCTTTTTTGGGATCTTTTTCAGGAGGTGATCAGTGGATTCTTTCGACCTCTATTTTGCCCTCTGGGTCTAAAACATCAGGGCAATTTTCCTTGAGAATTTCTTGAAGGATGATTTCCAGGTTCTTTTTTTGATCATGGTTTTTAGGTAGTTCTATTTTCCAGGTCAGTGATTTTTCCCATGAGATATTTCACATTGCCTTCTATTCTTTCATTTGTTTGGATCTGTTTAACAGCATCTTGATTTCTCATAAAGTCACTAGCTTCCATTTGCTCCAGTCTAATTCAGAAGGAATGATTCTCCTCAGTGAGATTTTGAGATTCCTTTTCCATCTGGCAAATTCAGCTTTTTAAGGCATTCTTCTCCTCGTTGCCTTTTGGAGCCTCTTTTGCCATTTGAATTAGTCTATTTTAAGGTGTTATTTTCCTTAGTCAGATCAGTTGACTCTCATTTCATGCTTTTCTTGAATCTTTCTCATTTCTCTTCCCAATTTTTCCTCCACTTCTCTTTTTGATTTTTAAAATACGTCTTAAGGTCCTCTGTGGCCTGTATCCCGTTCATATTTTCATTTGGGGCTTTTGGTGCAGGATTTCTGACCTCCCAGTCCTCATCCTGTTCCATGCTTTGGTCTTCTTTGCCCCCAAAATAGGAGTCTAATGTTGCATTTTTCTGTTTATTTTGTTTCTTTTGCCTAGGCATGTTTCATTCAATTGCTTGACTCTTGGGCTTGTTGCCACAGTAGGACTCTGCCAGCAGACAAGGGAGCTTCCGTCCTAAATGCTGGGGTTTCTCAGTTGCCAGAGGTATTAGTTGGGTGCCCTCTCTGAAGCCTCCACATGCTCTGGCAAGCTGGTCACATACCTCAAGACCTCCACCCCAGACTGCAATCCAGATCCAAGAAGGGCAAAGCAAGAGTGATTACCCCCCAGACTGCTTGCCTGGTTCCCCTACAGTCTGCAGGCCAGGAGCTGAAGCTGTAACATGGCGGCTGCATAGCGGCTAATCGGTGGCTTCTCGCCCCCATGGAAAGAGGCCACATGCTCTCCCAACCAGTCCCAAAATCCATAGGGAACTGACCTCTCACTTTGTCCTAGGCATCTATGTGTTGATAATTCTGGAAACGCCATAGATGCTGGTGTTCTGGGGTCCCTCCAGCTGGCTGCTTGTCTGGCCGCCCTAGGGCTAAAAGCTCAGACTCAAGTGGTACTGAGCTCAGCTCCCAGAGTGCTGTGCTGGCCACTCCCTGCTAGGCTGCTGGCCTGTCCTCAGCGGGATGTTAGCTTCTCTGTGTCATTTTGTGGGTTCTGGAGCTCCAGATTTTTTTCAGAGTCCCCTTTTATATAAATTTCGAAGTGGTGGGAGCAGGAGCTGTGTGGAAATGCTGTTACTACTCTGCCATCTTGGCTCCGCTCTATCTCTGGGCATTTTTCTTATATTATTTCCCTTCATGTGACTTGAACATACCATAACTGTTCAGTAGCAGCATACCAAAATTACAGAATATATTTTCATAAGGTGAATAAAGACATGAAAGTTGGATTGTAAAAACTAAAGAAATTAAGCAGTAGAAAACATCATTGATGGCACTTCAAGTTGTAGGCTGTTGTTTATTAGTTCTCTGTCTACTTCTACTTCTATTTAATGTCTATGTTGCTAACTTCAAAATAATTTGGTCCTAGTATTTGTGTTCAGTCTTCATTACTGGAATTGTCAAGTGCTCTTTTGCAAATTGCTAAGTATTTTTGTGTTGGAGGTAAGCACATGGATTAGGACCTATGGTTTATTAGTGCTATGATTAGCTTATTATGGAAAATGTGGAATCTCATTACAAAAGCTCATTCTGATGAAAATAGAAATACATGAGAAAGTTGTACATCCAGGTCAAAGAATGAATAAAAAATAAGAAGAGAAAATCACAGCCTTGCCCCCTTCAGTCTCAAATTTCTTCATGTTTACCACTCTGCTCTATTTCTGTCACCTGCCTTCTTCCTGACCCCAACACCTAATGAATGCAATCTCTCTTGTTCTCATCACCATTCCCTCCTACTTCTCTCTAACTTCTTGTGTATCAGGTAAGCTAATAACAGGTTTGGATGTCCTTCTTCAAGTATACACGCAAAAAGTGCCTCTTTCTAGAAACAATACCATGCCTTTCTTGTCTAGCCTGGAAGAATGGAATGGGCTTTTTGGCTTTATGGAGATGAGGGAAGGAGTAAGGTAGGATCATGTAAGCCAGTGGGAGACAGATTTGAAGATAGATGGAGCCACTTTATAACTAGTTATGAAAGTAGAAGTGAAAAGATTTGATAACACGTTGGATATGTAGGGTCATTGAGACTGAAGAGTTGAGGATAATACTAAGATTGCAGTTCTAAGAGACTGGGAGGTTGGTGGGACCTCATCGGTAAAAGGGAAGTTATGGGGCAGGTTTGAAGAGAAATAGAATAAGTTCTATTATGAACATTCAAGTTTGAGCTAACTTTAGGATGTATAGTATGAAATACCCAAAAAATAATTGGTGATATGCGGTTGGAGCTCAGAAGAGAGTCTGGGCCTATATCTATAGAATTGATAACCAATGCATACATTGATGATCTGATGAGATCACCAAGTGAGACAATATAGAGGGAGAAGAAAAGAGGGCCCAGGACCAAGCCTTGGGAGACAGCCATAGTGACATAACCTTGATGAAGATCGAACAAAGGAGAATAAAAAGGAGACGTCAGACTGGTAGGAAAAGAACCAGGACAGAGAAGTATCACAAAAACTTGGACGGGGAAGAGTATCCAGGAGGAGAGGGGGTGATTGATAGTATTAAGTCTGCAGAGAAGTCAAGAGGGATGAAGACTGAGAAAAGGTCATTAGGTTTGGCCATTAGAAGATTGTTGGTAACTTTGTAGAGAGCAGTTTCAGTTGAATGATGAGGTTTCTCTACCTCTAACTTACTTAACATAGTGCTTGACACATAGACCCTTGAACAATGTTTATTGATTGATTTCATTAATCTTAAAGCTACATAGATAGACCCCCCTTTTAAGTAAAAGTTTAGTTCTTTTTTTAAAAAAAATTGTCATGAAATCTATTACACTGAAATGATAGAGGAAGAGATTGCTTGTAAGCCCAAGTCCCGGCCAGATCTTTTCATCTCTACCAGGTGAAGGCTCGTGAGTTCACTGGAATGTTTGAACACAGGGTTCTTGAGAATGGGGACTTTAAATTTGTATTTATTTTTACAAGCATTATCTCTCTTTTTTCCTCTCCAACAATTAAAAAAATACTCACAACACACTGTCCAGCAAAACAAATTCCCTCCTTGGCCATGTCCAAAAATGTATCTCATTCTGCATTTTAAATCTATCACCATTTTGGCAGGAGGTAGGTGTCATGATTCATCTAAGTCCTCTAGACTCATGGAATAATTGCATTAGTCAGTGCTTGGAATTCTTTCAAAGTTGTTTTTCTCTGAAATGTTGTCATTGTGTAAATTGTTTTATTTCTGTTCACTTCACTATCGTTCAAATCATAGAGATCTCGTCAGTTTCCTCTGTTCTAGAACCATTTCTGTTCTAGATCTAAGGTGAATACTATAATTGGTCTCCCCCATCCATGATCCCCCTCTACCTTTTTTGTTGAACTGGTTTTTTAACAAGCCTTTATGTGTCAGACATCATGCTTGGAACTGGGCAAACAAATGCTCCCAATAAATGATGGGAGAATTCCATGCATGTAGTACCACACCAGAGAACAGTTAGTTATCAAAGAAAGAAAGCTAGGCTGTCAACCATATGAAAAATGTTCCAAATAACTAATAATTAGAGGAATGATAATTAAAACATATTTGAGGTTTTGCCTCATACCCCTCAGATTGGGCAAAGATGACAAAAGTGGAGATCAACAAACTTTGGAGGGGCTGAGAGGAAAATAGGCACACTAAAGCATTGTTGGTGGGGCTGCGAATTCGTCCAGTCATTCTATAAAGCAATTTAGAATTGTACTTCAAGGAGTTACTAAACTCTGCATACAATTTTTAACTACATCACGACTAGGCCTATATTACCAGGAGATCAAAGAAAAAAGAAATCATATCATCAAACCAAAACTAAACAATATGTCACAAGAAATGATGAAATGGGGGCGGCTAGGTGGCGAAGTGAGTAGAGTGTCGGCCCTGGAGTCAGAAGGACCTGAGTTCTGATCCGGCCTCAGACACTTAACTCACACACAAACAAAAACCTAGCCGTGTGACCTTGGGCAAGTTACTTAACCCCAATTGCCCTCCAAAAAGCAAAAAAAAAAAAAAAGAAAAAGGAAAAGAAAAAAGAAAGAAATGATGAAATGGACATTTCAGAGGAAATTGGGAAGATCTTTATAAATTGATACAGAGTGAAGTGAGAAGAAATAGGGAAATAATTTATATAGCAATAACATTATAGAGAAAAATAACTTGAAAGATTTTAAAATGTTTATCTTTGTTCTTTTGGCCTCATAGTTTATTTTTGCGCTGATCAACCATGAATCCAACCATTCACCTCCTGACAGAGAGGTAAAGAACTTAAAATTCAGAAAGAGACATATGTTTTCCAAAATTTGTTTTGCTGTATTACTGTGTTGAAAGTTGTGTTTTTCTCTTCTTTTCTTTTTTGAATTTGTTAATTGGGGGGAAGGGAGGTAGTGGAAGGACAGATACATTTGATAAAAAATATTTTTTATTTGAAAAAAACAATATACTATCTTAAAAATGAAATATAAAAAGAGAAAACAACATCTAGAGAATTTTTATCTTGGAGGAAGGTGGTGGAATAAAAAAAGAAAGGAAAGACCAAGAGGATTCTGGACTAAACTGTTATCTTTGAAGAAGAAATATAAGGGAGAAAAAAATTCTGGAGAGAGAAAAACAACAAAAGTTTTAAGCAATTATTAAGCAAGATAATCAGGGTCCATGGTAAAAGACAAGGGATAAGATTTATATAAAGAAAACAAACCATAGGGACTAAGTGGTAATTTTAAAGAGAAAGAAAGAGTTCAAATTAATAACAGAATTTGATGAAGAATGTGCAAGCTCAACAATTATTACCCAGTATGTGAAAGGATTAGACTCATTATTTTTTTTCTTCTTTATATTTTCTCAAGTCTTGACCATTTTCTATCCCATGCAAGGCTGGTCCTACCTTGGGATAGAAAGAAGAGACAGTCACTTATATTTCTTTTTTCTTCTTTTTTAAATTAATTTATTTTTAGTTTTCAACATTGGCTTTTAAAAAATATGGAACACTTTACTAATTTGCATATCATCTTTGCACAGGGGCCATACTGATTTTCTCTGTATCATTCCAATTTTAGTATATGTGCTGCTAAAGCGAGCACAATTAGACTCATTATTATAGTAAGTGAAAACTCAACAGTT
This sequence comes from Gymnobelideus leadbeateri, assembly GCA_011680675.1. Taxonomy (NCBI): domain Eukaryota; kingdom Metazoa; phylum Chordata; class Mammalia; order Diprotodontia; family Petauridae; genus Gymnobelideus; species Gymnobelideus leadbeateri. The sequence goes on from WOXC01007431.1 coordinate 26,762, forward strand.
TGATGCATACAAGAAAAAAAGTGAACACAAAGATGAACATAGGATGAATGAAATGCAAAAACTAAATGTATTATACTTCAAGTAATTCCAAAAAATTAGGGAGTTGCAGACATGCTTTCACTCAAGACAACAACAAAAATTGATTGTGTCAAGAGAAACTAGAAAGTCACATTACACTGAAAGGTACAATGACACTGTCGCCATTAGGCATCCATGAACCAAATGCATCTTCATTCGTAAAGGAAAAGTCAACTGAATTACAAAAAGACACAATAGTTGAAAAGACTCGAATCTTTCTTTTTCAGAGCCAGATAAATCTAACAGATGAACAAGGACAAAATAGCAGGATGGATTGTTGGGAAAAATTATATTAGAAAACTATGGTGTTTAATGAGTTGGAATATTAAAGAATATACAAAAAGATCTTGCCATTACACAGCACTGTTATAAAAATTAATCATATGCTAGCATATAAAGAATTCACAAATAAATGTAAAAAGGTGGTAATATTAAACACATATTTTATAGACCATAACATAATACTTTAAAAATCTGTAAAAGAAACATGAGTGAGAGATCCAAACCCAAATAGAGACTAAGGAAAACAAAATGAATGAGTCAAAGGGGAAAAACCCTAAGAACAATAAATAATTAAGTTAAAGGGAAGAATATAAATGACAATTTACCAAAATTTATGGGATGCAGCTAAAGAATTCCTCAGAGGGAAAGCATTATCCCTGAAAGCTTGCATTTGAAAAAAAAAAACTGAGCTATCATCATACAATTAAAATTTTCTAGAGAAAACCAACAAATTAAGAAACTCCCAAACAAACACAAGAGAAGAAATGTGGAAAATCAGAAGAGAAAGATAAACCTGGGGAAAAAAACTCTGAAACTAATGAAGAAAACAGTGTTTTTATTTTAAATTGATAACACTATTATCCAACTTCATTCCCAAAGAATGAGGAAAATCAGTTTTGTGAAATATAAAAAAGAATAAAGTCACAACAAATAGAGAAGGAATAAATTATCAAGCATTATTATGCACAATTATATGCCAGCAAAATTGAGATTTCATGTATTTATTTAAAAGAAGTTGTAATGATGTCTTTAGTTTATGCATTACAATATTTTCTGGATATATTTTACCTCCTTGCTCCCAAGAAATTAGGCCCTCTTTGTACCAAAGGAAGAAAATTACAAAACAAAAATACAGTGACTACAAGTGATACCATATACAGCATCCTACCTCTGTTGTATACTGTCTCTCTAACAAGAGGAAAGAGGGAGCTCTATTGCATGTTCTGTTTTCTTGGACCATTATTACTTGTTCTGCTACTCACAGTTGGGTTTCTCTCTTTCTGATTACCTTCACCTGCCCATAATATACTTTTAAGCACCTACTTATTTACATGGTGTCTCCCTCACTTGGTAAGTAGGTGACACATTGGATAGAATGCCAGTCCTGGGGTTAGGAAGACTCATCATCCTGAGTTCAAATCTGACCTCAGAAACTTATTAGCTGTGTGACCCTGGGCAAGTCACTTAACCCTGTTTGGCTCAGTTTCCTCATCTGTAAAATAAGCTGGAGAAGGAAATGGCAAATCACTCCAATGTCTCTGCCAAGAAGACCCCAAATGGAGTCATGGAGAGTTAGTAGTAAAAAGAACTGAACAATAGCAACCAACAGAAAAGTAGATTGGTGGAACAGACACTACTCAGAAACAGTAAGAAAAAAAAAATACTTGCCCAGTGTTTAATAAACACCAGAATACAAATCACTGGGAGAACAGCACCCAATTCCCCACAAAAAAAACCTCCTAGCACAACTTGAAAACAGTTGGGCTAGAATTGTTTAGAACTCATTTTTGGACAAAAGGTCATATTACAAATAAATAAGAGGCAAACTAAAGGAAGTGTTTTTCACAATCATGGTTAGAGGGAGAATTCATAATCCAACAAAGGATAGAGGTGATTATAAAACACAAAACATTCTATTTCAATTACATAAAATTAGAATACTTTTGCAGGAACAAAATCAATGCAGCTACAATCAGAATAGAAGCTAGTGATCAAATTTAAAATTTCTGTGAAAAAAGTCTGTAAACACAGCGAATTGATACAAATTCATAAAATCAAGTACATTCCCTAATAGTTATGTACCCAGAAGATATCAATAATTTTAAAAGGAAGGGCAATCTATAAATAACCACATAAAAATGCTTCAAATCACTAACAATTAGAGATACAAAAAAAACCAAGTCTAAGGTATCATGTTGTATCTCTCAAGTTGGCAAAAATAGTAAAATATAAATAGTCAATGTGGCAGAGGTTATAGGAAGACAGAAAGCAAAGCTGTGAATTGGTCTAACCATTTTGGAAAATTATTTGGAGTTATGTAAATAAAGCTATTAGCCTGTTCATAACATTGGATATTGAGTCAGTAATACTGATTATTGGATATCTATGTTGTCAGTGACAAAAAGTCCCATATGTAGCATATATCCATCACAGAACATTTTGTAAGTAGCAAATTAATACAAAGTTTCTCATCCATTGGGTTATGGCTTGACAAAGTCTGGTTGGAGGAATAAAATGGGATATTACTGTGCTATATGTAATGACAAATCTTACGAATTAAGACAAACATATAAAGACTTGTATGAACTGACAGAGCAAAAAAAAAAAGTTGAGGGAACCAGCTGAATACGGTGCCTACAAGAATGTGAATTACAATCACAATAAAGACAACAGAGCTTAGCTTAAATGTAGTGATCAATGTTAGTCCTGTATGACTGATGCCGGACCATATCTCCTTGTTGGTAGAGCATGCTGTACACTCAGTTGTATGCATAACATGTCTTGCCTAATTATGCCAGTTTTTATTAGAATGGAAGGTATGGGGAGTGTATGATGATGTGATTTGTGTACCAAAGCAAAGTAAAATCAATAAAACAAAAGACAATAAGTCTATTGTATTTATGTTTTTCATTTGTAATTAAATACTTATGCTCATCTGTCTTTATTGGTATTTCTTTGATGTCAAGTAGTCTCCTAGATAGAAGGGGCATGTGTTCTCTTTGTATTAATTCTGTATTTAGCCCAGTACACTATGCCTATCAACCTGATAAATATTTCATCATGATGATCCTTCTAGATTCAGAAAGGAAATGCAGCTTCAGTTTATACCAAAACTAGAAAAGAATAAAATGGAGAAAGTGTTATAGTTGAAAAAACAGGAACTTAAAAGTCTACAGGGAAAAGAAGAGAGAAGGGTTAGAATGTTAACCACACAAACAATTTGGAAAAGCTGTGGCCCTCTCGAGAACTCGATCTGGCTCCCCAGAAGGATAATGAAATGGAAAAGCACAATCCACAAGATGTCAGGGAGAAAGCACTGCTGAGAACCTCTTTGAAGAGCTGTTGGCTCTTAGCGTCCTGGGAAGGGTACACACTTCCTCTAACGGTCTTTCAACATTTCTTGTTTTTTATTCCATAGTAAATGAGGACAAAGTTGAGGGAGGTGCCAATTAAATGCATTAAAGGGATAAAGAAAAGGAATTGAGCTCGAGTGTCCATTTTATTTCCTGGGCTCTTTTAAGAACAAAAGTATTTATTTAGGTCTGTATCTTTTTTTTTCCTTAAGTGAAATATGTGGTGGCTGGACATACTGTAATGAGCCAAATGATGGATTTGGTGGCTAAATTATTTTGGTAGCTCATGCTTGTCAGTCTGTAAGTGATATATAATCACAGAGAATATGCTTGTTGACGATTGACGGGAAGGAAAAAGGAAGAGAGAAAATCAATTGAGACATAATGACTTAGCTTGCTAATTTTACTAAGTGACTTAATAGTTACTGTAAGTTCCTCTCACATTCATATACCCCTTTCCAAAAAAAAAAGCATGATAGCCTTGGATAGTACCATGTACAGCACAAATAATTCCTGTCTTCCAATAGCAATATAACTAACAAAGACTGAAGGTCTGGGGAAACTCACTTGACTAAACTGAGAGGGGGTAGGTAGTAGCAGGGATTAACCATCCTATTGATAATTATAGGTATTTTCTTTACCACAAGCAACAGAATATACTTCTATCAGGCCCTTCAAAAATTATAATCCAGCCTTCCACCCTAAGCCTGGCAGCTAGAGAATCCAGTGTCTTCACTGTCTATCAAGAACAGTCATGTCGTCTCATCTATTTAATCATATTCAGATGTTATATGAAAATTTTTGTCAATATTACAACCAATTTTCCTAGCAGACATAAGACTGAGCTAGTTTCAAAAGGTAGGTTAAATTCATTCTGGACACTAGCTTATAGACACTGTAAACTGTATTATACTGGCAGCCTAGAATGATAAAAAGCAAAAAGAGATTCAGCATTAGAAAACTTAGTCTTGAAACTCCATTCTGTTACTAGTTTCCTTTTTACCTTGGACCTGTCTTTTGACCCCTCTGGGTCTTAGTTTTCTCTGCTGTAAAATGAAGGGACTAGAGTATTAGAGCTCTAATACATCTTTGCATCCTAAATTCTCCATCCTAGGACCAGAGAAGGGACATTAAAGATTGTTTCATTTCCCCATTACACCCCTTACCCAATTCTACAGATGAGGAAACTGAGGTACAGAGTGAGATTGACTCAGCCATGACTGAAGTAGCAGTGAATGGCAGAGCTTAGTATAGGTTTCCCGATTCCACTTCTTTCTAATATACTGCCCCATCTTCCCAAAGTGCCTAACTTACTCCCATGGAGCATATTATGCCCTGAGAAGATTTGAGAGGCTCCATTGACATTAACTGCCATTGACATTAAATGTCCTATGCCAGAGGGGTTTACTTGTAGCCTTGAGGCCACATGTGGCCTTCTAGATTCTTGAGTGAGGCCCTCTGACTGAATCCAAGCTTCGCAGAACACATCCCCTTAACGATTTTGTTCTGCAAAATCAAGACTCAGTCAAAAGGCCACACCCAAGGACCTAGAACTATGCCAACACTAACCCTGGTTTTAAATGGCATGAATAGCATGGTGACTCCTAGAACTAGAACCAAAACAGAGTTTAGAACTGTTTGGTTCACTCCATACCTGGTCTCTGCCAACCAGTGGCATGCTCACCTCCCAGAATGTCTGCACCAAATGCTGTGAACTCAACTGAGCTTGCTGCCCATTGGTACAGAATAGACACTAAATAAATGCTTTCTCGCTTCCTTTCCCTTCCTCTCCACTACATTTCTGATAACCTCCATGTGCTTCTCCCCCTTAGCACTATTAACACAGGTCTAAATAGGCATTTTGCTCTGTCTTTTGTATTTGTCTTAAATCTGAGTGATTAGTGAGATTTGCTGTATAAACACTTGGGTTCCTCCCCATGCCCACCCTTACCCGAATCCTTTGCCTTTCTGCTTATTGGATTCTAGAGAACTTCTCTTCATCTTTCCTGAGGGCAATGCACAGGGACAGAGAAAGCCTGGGGCTATAAGTATATGATGGTGTTCACATTACCTTAAAGCCTTTAGTCAAATGGTTTTTTCTTGGGTTTATTTGTTTCTTGTCTTTCTTCATGATCCCATCTGGGGTTTTCTTGGCTGAGATACAGGAGTGCTTTGCCATTTCCTTCTCCAGCTCATTTTACAGATGAGGAAACTGAGGCAAACAGGGGGAAGTGACTTGTCCAGGGTCACAAAGATAAGTGTCTGAGGCCAGTTTTGAACTCAAGAAGATGACCCTGACTGGCATCTGGCAAGATTGTGTTAGGTAGCAAGATACAAGCAGCTTTGCTGGCACAAAGGTGTAGAGTCGAGCATAACCATGGAGTGTCCATGGAAAGATGAAGTGAGTGACTTTTCCTGGAGAGCAGTTCAGGTCACCTAAGTTGCACTGGCTCAGGTTTACAGAGTTTGGATGCCCTGGGCCGATTAGAATTGCCAATGATTTTTGGTATTTACGTTGCTTTGGGGCTGGTTGTGGCTTTTTGCCTTAGTTCTACTGAAGATGGTGGTTGAGAATATGTGATATAGGTACCACATAGTTGTGTGTTGAAAAAAAGTGCCTTTTGTAAGAGTTCTGAATCTATGAACATGTGACCTTGAAAAAGTCACTTCCTTTCTCAGAACCTCTAGAAAATGCAGATGACAATGCAGACTCTTCCTATTTGAGGTTCAACTAATATAGTAGATTGTATACTCCTCCATTAGATTATGAACTCTTCCCATTAGATTATAAGCTCCTAGAGGGCAGGGGCTGTCTTTTGCCTATTTTTATATCCTCATCTCTTAGCACAGTGCCTGACACATAGTAGGCACTTAATGAATGTTGATTGATTGAGTTGGTAAAGCACTTTGTAAATCATTATATACTCTATCCTATGAATGTCAGCTGTTGCCATGTTTGTGTTTGGTCAGGGGGACCAGAATACAGAGAAGAAAGCAAAGTACTGTTACCAGTCTTTGGATGGGTTTGGAAATGTTGGGGAATTTACCTCTTTGCCCCATTCATCTTTTATGTTCACTCTATTTCTCTGGGTAGACCTTCACATCCCAGGAAGATACCCCTGCCTGCAAGGGGAACTCAACTGTCCATGGCAGGTTTCCATGAATACTACATGGTAATTTGCAATATATTGGCTCTAGTGAGAATTGATTTCTTCCAGAAAATAGGTACTGGTTCCATCTGAAAAAGTACTTAAGAGAGAAAAGGCTCTGATGTAGCAACTGTATATTCAAGTGATAAATAGACTGAATGCAAGGACCTGATCTTGGTGACAGTTTCGATGTAATTGATTGTCATTGTTTCACTTAATGGGCACAGCTTTCAGGACAAATTGGCTGGTGTGCACATGAACTGGCTGGGATAATGTGCAATTGTCATGTTTTGAAACTAACGTCTTGCCCTTTCAGTAACTGATTTCTATAATCTCTTTCTTAGAGCATCCTCCAGAATGAATGAGTGAGCCACAAAAGTGGGAAATGGGAAGAAGACTATGGCCGCAATGGATTTCAGGTAGGACCTTTTTTGAGATTTATAGTACAACCTGAGGTAGAGTGGTCTTGAAATTTATTGAACTTATCTTAGATTCTAAAGATCAGTATGGGCTCCTAGCCATGGGTAGCCTGCTTATAGGATTTTCCAACTTGACTCTCCTATTGATGGTCCTTGATCAAAAAAAGAATGTGGTCAACCTCACAGGAAGGACTTCTAGGGGTCTCTAATAATTGTGGTGGCATTCTTACCATGCTTCCCTGTTCATCAGTTCATCAGTACCACTTTATCCTCTCATCTTCCTCCCTTCCCTCTCTTTTCACCCACTTTTACCCACCTATTCATTTTTTAAAATAGATTAATTAATTTATTTTTAGTTTTCAAATTCACTTCCATAAGTTATAAATTTTCTCTAACTCCCTTCTCTCCCCTTTCCCCAAGATGGCATAAAATCCAATATAGGCTCTACATATACATTCTTATTAAACATAATTTCACATCAGTCACGTTGCATAGAAGTAATGGGAGGAACACGAGAGAGAAAAAACAAACAGAAAAAGAGAGCAAATAGTCAGCTTCGATCTTCATTGAGAGCCCACAGTTCTTTCTCTGGATGTGGATGGCATTTTTCATCATCAGTCTTTTGGAGTTGTTTTAGAATCTTGCATTGCTGAGAAGAGCCATGTCCATCAAAGTTATTCATCACACAGTGTGTCTGTAACTGTGTACAATGTTCTCCTGGTTCTGGTCCTCTCACTCAGCATCAGTTCATAGAAATCTTTCCAGGTTTTTCTGAAGTCCGCCTGTTCATCATTTCTTATAGCTCACATTCATATAGCACAACTTGTTCAGTCATCCCCCAATTGACAGGCATCCCTTCGATTTCCAGTTCTTGGCCATAGAAAAAGAGCTACTATAAATATTTCTGTACATGTGGGGTCTTTTCTCATTTTTATTATCTCTTTAGGATACAGACCTAGAAGCAGTATTGGTGGGTCGAAGGGTATGCACATTTTTATAGTCCTTGGTTACCCACCTATTCTTTCTTTTATCTCCTTCTTTCTCTGGTGTTTTGCTTCATCCTTGCCTATTCCTTAGACCTGCCCCACTGTTGACCCTGGAGGATGAGGCTCCATTCTAGGAGACAGAAAGAAAGTGGGCCTGAGAACCAGTCTTCAGGAGTAAAATGACTTTGTTGAAGTCCTTGGAGCTCTTGCATTGACAGACCATGTGTGTGATTGTCAAGGTCAAATAGCTTGTTGGCATTAGGCACGGTCTAGTGCACGGATTCTCAATGTGTCATTTGGGAGTAGGACAAGAAAGTGCTTTCCTCCATTAGTAGGGGCTATGAGGGGAAGGAGGGAGGCAAAGTATGAGTGGGAAAATGAGGGAGGGAAAGTAGAGAAGAAAATGAAGAAATGTCCAACTTGGGCTATCTTTGAAATTGGACAGATTCTAAAAGTTCCTGAAGATGATGCTTGGGAACAGGGAAGAAAGAGAGGCATTTGTAATGCTTTCTACTCTGAATTAAGTATTTAGTCTCTATTTTGATCAGCTGCTTCAGAGTCTCTTAATATTGGTAGCAGCCTGGTCACACATGTGGCAGGACACAGAATATGACTGTTTGGAAGGCCCAGGTTTGTCAAGCTAGCACCTGCATGTAAAGCCTGTAAAGTGTCCAGTTTGATGTTTCTGTTTTCCCAACAAAGACTGATGAGATTGAAGAACTGTCTGGGTGTGGCCCAAGACTTGCTTATGCCCCTCATCCATCCCTGCTGAGCAAGAGAGATACCAGGGCAGTGGTAGCATTTCCCCTGCACCAGCAGATTTGCAAACCAGGAAGCCTCTTTCTACTTTAGGGCCTGAGGTCAATTGGCCAAAGCTGATCCATTTTCCCTCTGTATGGCATGTCCTTCTGCATCGTTGTCATGATGGGGGGCAGTAAAGTACAAAGTCAGATTTCATCTGTCAGAGCACAGCATCATGATCCATCTTTTCCATTACACAATTTAACTCTTCCAGCCTTGCTCTTGTGGTTCCCTGAGCTGGTATTCAGGGAGCAGAGCAGCACCAGGGCAAATCACTCTTGCCATGACCTGAGGGAGGGGCACACCTCACACCCTTTTCCTTGAGGATGGTAGGTATCTGAACCTGGGGACCTCTTTAGCACCTCTCCTTTGCCCATCAGCAGCCTCTGTGAATAGCACAGAGCTCCCCAGAGTGTGGGGCCTGGAGCAATCACTGCCCTTGGTAGTCCAGAAAGGCAGCAGGGTGGACCCTTGCTGATGGTGTTGACCCCACAATTAGGATCTGGGTTTCCCCCCTCCCTAGGAATCGGTCATTTGAAGGGCTTCACCTAGCCCTTCCAGGTAGACTCATTGGTTGAAAAAGTGTGAGCCCAGTACAGTAGTCCCACTGTCAGACCCTTTTATTAGGACATGGAGGAAGAGCAGTGGACTTGAGCTCTGGAAGGCAGGAGAGCCTCATTTCTTAGCATAATGATCAGAGAGCGGAAAACAGTTGGGGCACTGTGGCATGAAAGTGATGTCTATCAAGTGTGCAGTTAAGCATTACCTAAATATAATAAACCACAGGCAGAAGCAGCCACCCAGTGCCACACAGGCAGATTACTGCCTTATCCTTTTATATTACAGTATGACAAAACCACTTTCAGAGAGAAATCGGGGCTTCTTCACAGCCCTTGTGAAGTTATTCCAAGCTTAGGCCTAGCCACATGGGCTGCATTGACAAACATGGATCCTTTAAAATCGAACTCTGTTCAAAACAACAACAACAACAACAACCATTCTTGCTGCTTCTCCACTTGACAAACAATCACTACTGGCACTGGTGACATGCATTGGCGCCAACTCTGATTCCTGGTTGGATGCTAATTTCATTCCTCATATGCTATTAAGCATTGGCAATGGGGAGGCTGGGAAGTTAACTCCTCTCAAGCAAAGCAAAATTTATCCTGGAAGAGACTGCTCAGATAAGGCCTCTAAGAATGGCCCTTTGGCCTTTAGGCCAAGAGGGAGTGCAGTGCCCTTCCCTGGATGCAAGGCCTCTTTGGGAAAGTCGAAGGCAAAGAGCCAGGACTGCCAAAGCCAATGAGCTTGGGGTGCTGCTTCTTAGCTGGGTACAGGGGAGAGCCCATACACTTGGGCTCAAGAAGTAAGACTAGGATTAGGGAGGTGGTGTGTACTTTGGGGAGTACCAGAAGATGCCCCCCTCCCCCTCAGAAAGCCTCTCCCTATAAGTAGCCAGTTGCTGATGCCTGAGTCAGGCCATTAAAGAACACTTGGTTGGTTGGATGTCCTTCATTTTTGTAAAGGACCAAAATGACATCACTGTGCTAGAGTCAAGTTCCAGTGTGTGGAGTGTGGCTGATCAACCCAATCTGAGCTCACAATGCTCTAGCACAGATGGGGCACAAATGGGCCATGTGAACATTGGGGGTGGATTCTCCAAATTTGTGCATCCTGCATTTCCTTTAAGTTGTTTCAATTCTGCTTTGCTCAAGAGCACAGCCCCTTCTCTGATGTGGACACACCATGCTGAGTGGTCCTGTGCCAGCGTCTCCCATGTCACACAATCAATTACAAAGTTCTGAAGAGAATCATTGAGAAAGTCCTTGTATCCCTTCTTCTGACCTCCATGGGAGCCCTCGCCCTGTGTAAGTTCTCCATAAAAGTCCTTTTGACCAGCATACCTTGGGCATTCCGGTCTTTGCCTTTAAGGAATTGATGATCTGAGAGCATCAATCCATTGTCAGTTGATAACCTCTCCCTTTCCCACCACTGGGAATGGCAAGCATTTTAGGAGGTTGCCAAGGGGGTCATCCTAGGAGAAAGGTACAGTCCCAAATAAAGGGAAATGGGAAGGTGTCCTAGGCAAAGCTGACTGGCATCCCAGGTCTGCCAAGGACCAAGGAGCAGCTTCTGTCCCGTGTCCTCCTTCTTCCAGGGAGGGCCTGTGTTCATACTCAGAAATGAGTATTCTAGGTTGTTCTGGGCTCACTTTGGCTTTTCTGCTCAATCTTTGCCATTGGGATCCAAGGCCTCCTGGGGCAGAAGGATTGGACCTGTGATTCACAAAGGAGTGGACCTATGGTTCACGAAGGAGTGGCCCTATGATTCAGTGATATGGGGGCTCCCGGATGAGCAAACCCCCGCTCCTTACGCAGGTTGGCTGACCCCTTCTCTTCCATTTCTGGTCTTTAGAGTTACTTGTAGTACGAAGAAGCCGAGTGACTTTCTGGGGGTTACCCAAGGCAGTCTGTGTGAGCTGTGAAAACTGCCCTGGGGTCTCTCTCCACTGTGCCACGCTGCCTGGCCTCTATCCCCCACCCCCATCATTCTCTGTTCTGAATTGCTTGTGATTACTGACAGACTCGGGCCTGCTCCTTGTCCCAAGCTTCCATTCCTAAAGAGAAATCATTAGCTGTGCGTGGAACAAGCTTCCCTTCTCGTTAGATGCTAGGAAGCCAAGCCTTGTGGGCAGCTGTGGCTGATTATCAGGATTTTCAAATTGACTCCACTGCTGAATAGAAGCAACTTAATTCTGTATCTAATTTTAATCTGCATCTCATGTCCGGTCCTGTTGTGTTAAAGCATTTGTTAACATTTAAAGAGGGGGAGCTGATCGTATTGATCTCTCGTGCTCAAATTGGCTAAGGTGATCAATTTGGCTTGTAAACTTTTGATGTTTAAATGCATTACCTTAATACCATTTAAGTGTGGTCAATTGTCAACCCCATTAACCCATGGTGTACAGCCTGGATTTGGAATTAATTCAGCCTTGCCGGGATGAAGGCCTCTGGAGCACATTGTAATAGTTCTCAGGCAAAGCCAGTGGGGTTGGATCTTGCAGCTTGGGACTTTTCGGATGAGCCTTCTTTCTTCCCTTGGACAAGTAGAACAAAGGACACAAAGTCTCCTCCTCTCAGGACACCAGCCCCCATCAACCCTGCACACTGTTTGTGATCATCCCACACCTGTTAACAGAGTCCCAGAATTTGGGAATAGGAAGGGACCTCAGTGGCCACACCCCAAAGGAATCTCGGCTATGACGCCCCCAGACAGTGGCTGGCCGGCCTCTGCTTGAACCCCACCCACCTAGGCCTTCATTACATTTTTGAACAGTTCTCATTGTGAAGAAGCAACTTTTTTTTCCTGCCTGGAACTGAGCCTAGAACTCCAAATGAGGTCCGATGAGGGCTGAATTCAGGGGAATTGTCACTTCCCCATTCCTGGAGGCTCAGCCCCACCTGATGTCAGCCATTACCTCCTGAGTTTTTAGAAAGGCCACCGTGTTGCTCTGACTTTGCTTCACGAGGACAATATGGATGATGAACTTTGTCAGGAAACTTACTAAAATGGCCAATCCCATTTACAATGTTGTCGTCATGTACTAATTTAGTAATCTTGTCAAAAAAGGAAATGAGGTTAGCGTGGCTTGATTTGGAGGCAGACTGGTTCTTTAGTTTTGCTGCTTTCCTATCCAGATGTTTGACAATCATCTCTTTCTACATTCTAGACTTTTCCCCAGTATTGGAATCAATCTCCTTGATCTGTGGCTTACAGTTTATCTTCTCTCCCCTTCTTGAAAACCCAGACACCATTTGATTTTTCTCGATCTTCACTCCTCCTTTAAAATCATGCTGAATCGTCTGTGATCTTGCTTCTTTTACAACTCAGAAGTAAGTCGAGATCAAGATGTGCATCTGGAGTTTGTCTTCAGTTTCTGCCAAATTTTGCCACATTTCTACACCTCCAATTCAATCTCTGATCTAACCACTCCAAGTTGGCTATATGCTTTTCCTTCTTATTTCATTAAAGTTTTTCTCTCTTCTCCTGTTTCTTCTAACACAAACTTTTTGTTTGTGTTAGAAGTCAGAAGTCAAAAGCCTTTTCTGGGCTTAATAGCAGCATCTGTTCCTTTCTGTATCACTATGGAACTCATTCTTAGTCATCTGTACGCCCACTTTTGAACTTGTGTTGGCAAAGTATGAAGTGAGAAATACTAGTATACTTTTAAATGCAACTCCTATTATATGTTTAATAACATTGCCACCACCTCAATCAGCTTCCCATTCATTTGGTAATCCTTGCCACATTTAGGATATTCTTTAATTTTTACTTTTGTAAAGTAACTTGATGAGAGGGATATAATTTGAATTACTTTTGAAATTTCACAACTTTGAAATAAACATCTAATTTGAGTTTATTATAGAGATGATGAGAGTGGAAAAATGGCCCAAGATGAAGTCATTGACATGAAGAAGGGGCTGATGAACAGTTATCACTCTGTCCTAGCAAATACTTTCTGGTCACCATACTCCTCTGCCTTCTCTGCCATAGTTGCGATAAGTATCCTACCAGAAATCAACTCTTATAAATGATTCTTTCTTGCCCCTCTCCAAAGGTGTGCTAGTAAATGTTTAACAACCAGCTCTCTGGAAAAAAAATAATATATGCCCAACATACTTTTAAATTTAATCTGCTTTATTAACAGTATATCCGCCAGACAATTGAGAAAACAATACGTCAAGCCTCTGATTTGTGGCATTTGCTGCTTTCTGAAGCGGAAATGCTCACACTAGACATTTACTAGTCAGCTCTCACAAGACTATGGGAACTGGCTCCATCATATTCCTGTCCCTCTCCATGTAATAATAGCCACTTCTTATCAGAAGGGCACTTGGTTGCTCATTCTTTGCTTTTGTTGTTCTAAGCTAGAATTGTGCTTTCCCCAGATATTTAGAGCTATTCTTTCCCTCTCAACGAACTTATATAAAATCCACCTAGACTTGAAATTCATTCAGCAAAATTCCATAGGAAGATGGAGTTTGAGAGAGCAGAGAGCCAAGTGGGGAGCTACCATAGGATATCTGTCCCTTTCTAATTCCCAAGTGTTTCTCCTTCCTTGTTTGGTCAATTCAGCGAGACTTAATCATGAGCTTGCTTTCCTCATTAGGCTGGTAAACTGGGGCCTGGGATCTATTGCTGTGGACTTATTATAATAACATTTCATTAAAACCATACAAGTGGGCTTTTTCTTAAAGGGATTCTGACCATCATAACCCAGTGTCTAGCTAGGCATTCATTGACTAAGGTCCCAGGGGCTGATGATGCCCTGCACCAATAGCTGTCCCAGAGCTTGGGTGTTTTTTTTTTTGTTTGTTTGTTTTTTGTTTTTTTTTTCTCAATAGGGAAACTGGCCTCCTTCTCACATTCCTTGGCTCTTCTTTCCCTTCTCTCAGCTATGTTGGGTATGGTTTTGTTTGTACCTAATCCAAAGCCCCTTGGGGGCCCTTCCTCATTTAGCCAGGAGGCTCAGTAAAGCCTCACTGGGACCCAGTTTCTTTGCAGTACTGCTAATTAGCTGCTTTACATTTCACCTCCACTGAACCCCATCTGATCAAAAGCTAAGCAGGGTCTTTTTTTGTTCCTCTCAAGTGATACTTTCCTTGTCAGGAACCCAAAGCTACTGGCCTCTCACTGCTCCCACAGCTGGTCCAGTCAGTGTGGCCCTTGTCACTGATGCTGCTCATAGGCCTTCTGGGATTTTTTGATGTTCAAAAAGTTGATGGGGAAGGAAAGAAAGTCCGAAAGGAGAGCCGGGGCGGCCAGGATGCTCACGTATAGGCCTTAAGCTAGTGCCCCACCTAGGCAAAGGGGCCCCGCTATTATTACTTTCCTCCGCCTTGTCTTCTGGAAAGCTGCCTCCAAGAGCCCTGCGGCAACCAGTGTGGGGTGGGGGGCAGGGTTGGTTGATTAAGCTGACGTGAAGAGGTTTAATGCAGGAATGAATCATATGTACCTTTGCATACATGAAATATCCATCCACATTCTCAAAGAGGCCCAAATGGATGTTCCTGCCTGGAATGCCTTGGGGTTAGGGAAGGACTTTGTCTCCTGTATGGAGTCCATCCGAGTGCTTTCCAGGGCACTGTGCCCACCTACCTTTCCCAGCAAGGGTTACCTGCCCACATAGGCCCTCCAGGGTATCTCACCTGCATGCTCAGACTTCGTTGCATACTTCTAGTCTTGCTAGGACTGTCTTGGGATTCTGGATAACATACTTTCCTTAAGAGTTGATCATTCTGAATTTGTTTGAGAAGTGTGTTAAAGACATCTTAGAATTGAAGAAATCTATCCATATTAGTAATCAGTCTATCTAAGAGGTGGTACCTCTATGAAGGATGGGGAGGAAAGGAGAAATCCTTACCCTAAGTTTGCCCCTCATTCTCCAAGCATTATCTGCCTGGTCTCTCTTTATCTGCAGCCACTCCAAGAGCTCAGTTCAGATGCTCCTTTCTCTGGGAAGCCTTCCCAGATGACGCCCCCCCCCCCCGCCCAAATTTTTCATTCTCATTCCATCCTCACATGACCTGGTATTTATCTATGTGTCTATGTTTTCCTCTCTGCCCCACCACCTAGCACAATAGAAACCCTTTGAGAGCAAGGAAATGTTCGTGGGTTTTTTGGTCCCTGGGTTTCTAGTAGGCACATAATTAGATATTTATTGAATTTCCTTGATGATACTCTTCGATTAAAGAACATAGATTTCAACCCAGGAAAGACCTCTGAGACCATCTCTTCTGCCACCTCCCCCAGTTTTTACAGGGGAGCGGGGTTCTAGTCACTTAGCCCAGGACGTAAAGAGAGTAAATAAAGCCAAAATCTGAACCCAGGTTCTCAGACTCCATATTTATCCTGTCCTTTCCACTAGACGTGACACTTCCTACAGTGTTTTTTAGCCTCAGTTACTCAGAATTTATGTAAACGTCAGCTCAGATCCTGTTCACATTACTTTATTCTCCCTGAAGAAATGACCAGGCAAGTTGCTTCCTAGTATAAATGTATATAAACTTTGAAGAGCTGTATAAAGGGAACCAGCCAGCAGTCTAGACAGGACTAGAGAGGACACATCATGAACTGCTCAAGAAATTGATCACATTGAACTTGTTGGCATGAAAAGTTGGCATCTTACTGGTAGAGTAATTTTTTTCAATTGCTATATTTGCCTGTAAAAAAAAAATGTACCTTGGGGGCATCTAGGTGGCACAGTGAATAAAGAAAGCACCGACCCTGGAGTCAGGAGGACCTGAGTTCAAATCTGACCTCAGACATTTAACACTTACTGTGACCTTGGGCAAGTCACTTAACCCCAATTGCCCTGCCTTCCCCCACTAAAAAAAGCAAAAAAAAAACCCAACTGTACCTTTCTAGAAAGTCATAATTCTTACTTTTTTTACTAATTGAGACTGTCCTGTGCCTCAATGAGGCTGAAATGAGGTTTCTTCAATAAGTATACATTGCTGTTTGTGCAAAGACTGAGCCATTTGGTAATCAGCCCACTTGGTCTGCAGATGAGCCAATAGGCCTTGCCTAAATACAGAAAAGCATTCAAGGCCACTCAGATACAAATTAAATGTTAACATACTTTAAAAGGAATGAATAAAAGAAAGTACTTATGAAACATTCAGACTTGAAAACCATGGTTTTCTTATGAATTAGGCCAAGAGAAAGAGAGCCAGGTCCCTTTTGGGCACTAGTGCGTTTATCCTCATAATCAGAAGGCAAAGCCAATAATCCAGATGGGTTAGAAGGAATACAAATATTTCTTTGTATTTCAACAAAGTTGATCAGCCCGTTCACAAATGGAGCAGTCTCTGTATATGGGGAACAAATGACTGTGTGAGCAGACAGAAGGCTCCCGAGTTGGGATGGCAACGTTTTGATGCTAAGAAAGCCACAGATGATGTCCGAAAGCCCATGTGCGATGATGTCCTTCACGCTTACTCCTGCCACTTGTCATGTCTGTGGCTTTCCCTGTTGATGTGTGTCTATCTCTTCCATTCCTAGAATGGACTTCCTCTTCACCCCCACCCCCACGTACACTCAAGCTGCTCCAGACATGCACATGGATTTTGTACACTTCTTCCAAAGTTCAGCTCACATACCACCTCCTATAAAATGCCTTTCTCATCCAAATGTGCACCCCTCCCCCCCCCACTGTTCTCAACTCTGAAATTACTAAGTATTTGCTCTGTATAGGTTGTTGTTCAGCCCTATTCTGTTATAGCTACCTCTTTGTGACTCCAGTTAGGGTTTTCTTGGCAGAGATACTAGAGTGGTTTGCCGTTTCCTTCTCCAGCTCATTTTACAGATGAGGAAACTGAGGCAAACAGGGTAAAGTGACTTGCCCAGAATCACTCAGCTAGTAGGGCTCTGAGTCCATATTTGAACTCAGGAAGATGAGTGCCCTACCCTAGGAAGGGTCTAAGTTAAGTTGTTCAATTGCTTAATGAAGAGGATAGCGAGAAAATGAACTTTCCTCCAAGACACAAAATGCATTCATACCTTTGTCCCTAACCACTAGGTTCCTTGAGATTCTCAAAAAAGCATGAGAGGGAGACTCACCAAATCGAAGCTGTGCACCCTTGGTGAGCCAGGAAGATTTGTCACATGGGATAGGGCAAGACCTCACCCACTGTCTGCCTTAGGGTGACAAGCGACCTCTGAGCTGAGGAAGGCTCTGGGGGAGTCCAAGAGAAGTCTTCTGGCAATCCTGAGAGCTGAAAGTGCTTTAGTGTCCTCTCTGAAAAGAGCTCATTTTCACCCAGTTTAACCAGTGGCTGAGAGCACAAAAGACTTGGGCTGCCCATTAAAGAGCCAGGCCAACAGATGGTTCACCCAGGCTGAAATGCCATCCCCCAGTAGAGCCCAGCCACTGAGTAGCAGCTGCTTTCCAGCAGCCCAGTGGCCTACTTGGCCCCATCTAGCCATCACTGATCCGGGTCACCAACTTGACCTGACCAAGCAGTGATTGGCTTAGTAAACTGAGATTCCCAGCTCAGCTAGTCAGCCAGAACACCACACTCTGGAAAGAACAAATTCTGTTGCCCTTCCCAAGGGTACCCCATGCCTTGTGAAGAGTCAGTCCAGTTGGAAAGCTGAGCAGCTTTGCCAGCCTGTAGCAAGCATGGGGACTCTCCACAGAAAGGGCAGCAAGGCCCTGGAGTTCTGGAGACATGCTTCCCACCTGTCAGTCTCACTCTCAGTTTGTGCCCACTCTTTCTTTTCATGGATTCTGTGTGTAGGAACCTTTGGTGTTGGGGAAAATGCCATATAAGTAAATACCTCTGCTAAAAAACTAGGGTCATCTACTGGCTGATCACCAAGGGGAAGCCCACTGGTGGTAGCTTATGAGCTAGTGTTAGGAAGACAGCCACCTACCAGGGTTAGCCCAAGATTTGGGGGGCCATCCTACCAATGCCAGAATGAATTGGGCAAATGAACCCTAAAGGAAGCATTACATATAGATATTATGAATTTACTTAGAGGTACACTTGTTTTGGGTAGCTAGGTGGTGTGATGGAAAGAGCACTGGGACTGGAGTCAGGGAGACCTGAGTTCAAATTCAGCCTCAGACATTTTCTAACTCTGTGACCCTGGTCCAGTCACTTAACCTTGTTTGCCTTGGTTTCCTCATCTGTAAAATGATCTGGAGAAAGAAATGGAAAACCACTCCAGTGTCTCTGCCAGGAAAACCCCAAATAGGGTCACAGAGGATTGGATGCAACTGGAATGATTGACAGAAACAACAGCAAGTCCCTTTTGTTTCCCCTAGAAACACAAGAACAAGGCTTTAAACTTTACCTTAGAGGTCATCCCACTCACCTTACATATAAACAAATTAAGTCCTAGAGAGGTGAGCTTACTTAGCCAACAGCACCTAAATGCACTGATAGAATCTGGATATGACCTCTGGTCTTCTGATTCCAAGTCCAATGCTCTTTCCACTGTACCACACTTCCTTCCCTCTTAGAATGTAAGCCACTTAAAGGAAAAGACTATCTGATTTTTGTCCATACTTCCTAGTTCCTAGACTTTAAGCCAGAAGGTCTTTGTATGCCCGGCCCCCAAGTCAGTGCTTATAGCAGGGCATTTAATAAATGCATGTTTGTTATTCATTCATTTGTCTGTTTCTTTGACCTTCCAGCCTTCAGTCTGTGATCCTCTGGGCCACCTTTCTCTTGTTTGGTAACAAAGCCACTTTAGTGGAAAGAAACGGGAAAACCACATGGATAGAACTAAAGTCGTGCTTGACTTGTCTCTTTTCTGTACTCCTGTGGTCACATTAGTCCAAACCCTCGAGTGACATTAGACAATTTTTGGTACTTTTATCGCCATTATCCTTCTGCTAAGAGACTGTTCCTTGATAGTTATTGCCGGGTTGGGGTGGAGCTGTGAGCACAAAGGCCCTCTCCAAACCAAACACCGGTGAAATCTGTGCTCTGATCAGTGGCCAGGCCTGCCTTGATTCACCATCAGCTGTGACACTGAGTGGCTAGTCAGCTCTGGGATTTCAAGGCCTACGCAGAGACTGCACAGAGGCTGGCGAAAGTTAACAAAGGTGAATGTCCACTGTCAGAAACTCCCTTTTCTTTCAGTTCCTTACTTCAGGAGGCAGCATTCAGCCTTCTTTGGAACCTTAATTGAAGCACGCTGGGTGACACATCTTTGCCAATCTCCTCTCTATGTTCAGACGTTTATCACTGCTCTACCTAGAGATTTCAAGAATGAGATCATTGTCCCTTCAGACATAACCCACACAAGTTAAAAGAGAATTTTCTAAGCGAGCGAAAATGGAAGTTCCCCAAGGAGAGTGTTTCAGAGAGCGTGGCTATGCACTGTGTGGCACCCACAGGTAGGTAGAAGGTGATTTCTAGGAGAGCTCTAAACTTCACCCTTTAGGTACTAATGACCTTACTCTTGGGACTCATTTCTCTAGCTAAGAGAGATCTGAAAAAGAATCTGAAAATATCTTCTAGGGAAGTGGAATGCCCCAAGTCAGGTCATAAATGGATACAGTGCTAGGCCTGGTGTCAAGAAGATCCAGCCTTAGACACCTCCTAGCTGTGAGACCCTGGACAAATCACTTAACCTCTATCTGCTTCAGTTTCCTCAATTGCATCATGGAAATAATGAGTACACCTACCTCCCAAGGTTGTTGTGAGTCTCAAATGAGAATAATTATAAAACATTTAACTCAGTGCCTGGCACCCAGTAAGCACTATGTAAATGTTAGCCAGTATTGTCATTATTATTAAAGAAATAGAAATTCTCACCCACTGTCTAAAATACCGTAAGCCTATGAGGGACATGGAACATACAGAGATGGTCAAGATGGAAAGTTGGGCTGAGATGGGGGAACGGACGGGGACTGTGTATTAGGCCAGGAATGCAGCTAGCATACTTTTATTGGAAGTTCCTAGGCCTGAAACTTAGTGGATTCACCACCTCACCTGGGCATAAACTACAATGTTTCTGTATGTCATTGCTTATGCTAGTTCCCCTCTCCAGTTGTGGTTTTTGTGATTTTTGCCTTTATAAGCACTGTCTGCACCCCCAATACTAGGCTGCCTAATTTGAGTGTATAATCCATGCAATCACGCTCTTGATCAAAAAATCCACACTTAAATTTACTTTGAACCCAGGTCTCCTCTCACTCTTATTCTCTTCACAAGAATACAAGACAAATCCAGATTATATGGAAAGTAACCTTACAGGGTTACTGCATTAGCAGGAGGGGATGCTTCAGTTAATTAAGTAGGGAGACCAAAAAGACAACAGAGTTGTCCTTGAAGCCCATTGGGAAGTTGAGATGAGAGGAGATTTGGGGGGACAACGCTAATGAATTCTGTTTCGGATGCCCCAAGTTTCAAATGCTTATGGGTCGTCCAGTTTGAAATGTCTATTGGATAGACATTATAATGGAGGGCTGGAGCTCAGGAGAGGGTCTAGAGCTGGATAAATAGATCTGGGCATCCTCAGTAGAGATAATCATTGGCCCCATGGTTGCTGAGGAGATGACCAAGGGAGAGAGAAAGAAGAGGGCCCAGGATTGAGCCTTGAGAGACACCCACCATTAGTTGCTGTGAAACACATAAAATGGAACTGAGGAGCAGTTAGTCAAGTAGGAAGAGACCCAAGCGCAAGCAGTTAGAAGATTCCAGAGAGGAGGAAATGTCTAGGAGGAAAAGCCTTGCAAGTTGTACTATGTCTTGATCCTACTTAAGTATCAGTTTGCCAGTGGCTTATACCCATGGTTCCGAGTTGTTACTGAATCCTATCTAAATAGTTCTATTGGGGCCTGTTGTGACTCCTTGAGGTTTAACATTGCTTTCCCTATAAGAATCAATGGCCTCTCCCAAACCTGATTCATGTTGTGCATTTGCAATTTCTTTTTTTTTTCTTTCCCCCATTTTGAGGAACTTCCCCTCCAGATTTCTTTTTTTTTTTTAAAGAGGGCAATTGGGGTTAAGTGACTTGCCCAAGGTCACACAGCTAGTTTTTCTGTTAAGTGTCTGAGGCCGGACTTAAACCCAGGTCCTCCTGACTCCAAGGCCAGTGCTCTATTCACTGCACCACCTAGACGCTCCTTCCCCTCTAGATTATAGAATAAGTATTACTACAATTATCGACTTTGCCTGGGCTACTGGGATGGGGGCTATGGGTGATGAGACTGAGAATGGGGAGCCCAATTCCCTAAGGAGAAGTCAGGTTTCTTGGAGCTGAACCCCAGCAAACTGCAATGCTTAGCAATTGGCCCCTTCTTAGTCTTCATCCTTCTCTGCAAAACGGGCCACTGCTGACCACCCTGGTCTCCTGGGTTGGGTGATTCGGCTCTGTCCTCATTCTCCTGCCTGCCTGCCTGCCTGCCTGTCTGCTCCTTTCCAATCTCCTTTGCTGCTTGATCACCCATGTAGGTGTTCCCCTAAGGCTCTTGGCTAGAACCTCATCTCCTGTCTATATTCTTTCTCTTGGTGACCTCGTCAGCTCCCATGGATTCAATGATTATCTCTCTGATGATGGTTCCCAGATTTGTACATCTAGCCCTAATCTGTCTCACACTCGCCAGCCCTGTTTTCCAACTGGATGTCACATACATCGAGCTTTCATACTCAATGTATGTTAGTAGTTCATACTCAAAACATACTGGTCTTTCAGACTTAACATATCCCAAACAAAGCTCCTTATCTTTACCCCCAATCCACTGGTCTTCTGAACTCTCCTGTTAGTGTTGAATGTGTCATCATCCTTCTGTTTACCTACATTGGCCCCTTAGGGTTATCCTTGCCTCCTTGCTTGTACTCATTCTGTATATTCCAACGTTTACCAAATCCCGTCCTTTCCCCTTCTACTGTGTCTCTTAGATACATTCCATTCTCTCCACTCACCCATCCACCACCCCAGTCCAGGTCCTCGACCCCTCTTGCTGGATCATTAGAACAGCCTCCTAATTGGCCTTTGTCCCCCAAACTCCCTCTTTTCAGTCCAAGCCATCCTCTACACAGCCTCCAGAGTGGTTCTCCTAAAGTCCACATCAGACCAAGTCACCCCACTGCTCCATAAACTGCTTCCAGGATCATATGTAAACTCCTGTGGTCTTTAAAGCAAGAACAGTTAACCCCTTGTTTCTTTGCAACCTTTGCACACTTTCCACTCCAAGCATACCGCTCAGCTTGATATTCTTACATGCCCCTCCCTCGTGTGGCTCCATGCTTTTTCCACTGGCCATCTGCTATTCCTGAAGTGCCCTTGCTCTTCACCTCCAGCTTTGGGAATCCCAATTTTATTCCGTCTACAGCTCAATCCTAGCTTCTACCTATCCACCCACTCCTCCCATAACTCCCCTGTATCAAGGTTGTGACTATTCTCTGTACACTTACACGTGTGTGGTTCTTCCCCCAGCAGAATGGCAGCTCCTTTCACTCATCATGGTACCTGGCATACATCAGGAACTTATTGGGCCATCTACTCTATTAGCTTGCATGTACTCTTGGGCAGGGCCTATGTCTTATTCATTGCTGTACCCTGCATAATACAGAATATAGGACCTTGCGTGTAAATGTTGAATGAATTAAGCTGCTTCCAGATCAGAGCCCATGCCTGCCTTTCACCCTTTTGCCCAGTACCACGGCAATGTTACCAAATGACAGAGAGCCAGGGGGTCACATGGGTTAACATGGGTGGCTGGTGGCACCTGGGAGGAGGAAGGTCTTTTCAGTAGCATTTCTGAGTTGGTTTTGTATCCTGATTATCACTGAATGGTTTTGCTTTGGCACCTTTGCCCAGTAAATGTGAAAGACAGATTCCTAAAGAGGAAGGAGATGATGAAACTGAAGGTGTGGACGTGACTTTCCACTCTAAAACTGTTAATGATCGAGCCTGCTGTGAAATGGTGCTTGGAGATCAAAAAAGCCCAACGAAGTTAGACTCAGTCTTGATTTCATTTCCTTCTCAGTGTGTTCTGGCTAAAAGCCCAATAGCAGTGCTCCCAGCAAGGCGTAAGGATGAACATACTCCTGTAGGTCTGCCTGCGTGTTAGCTTAAGTACCATTTTATGCCTAGCCCAGAGATCTTTCCACAGAAAAGTATTAACAGAGCATGGTTCCCTAGCGTGACAGAAGCCCTAGATTTAAGTAATTCAAATATTCCTGTGAAATGCAAATACAATTTCACTTATTAACAGGCACTAATGTCCTATAATCAGGGTATAAGTGTTAGAAAAACAATTATTTTCTTTGCGCCTAAATTCACTTATTTGCTAACTATTATTCCTAGCTATAACACATCCACCTTCCACATCCTCACTGAAATAATAGCAAAAGTAAGATATCACCATTCATTTTTTCTCGAGCTATGTTATGTCTTCCCTTTTCTTCCACAAAAGCCACAATAATAAATTCTGAACAGTTGCACAAAGTTTTTCGCCTTAGGGTTGAAAGCAGTGTATTGTGTCCTTTAAAATGATAATAACAAAGCCCTCTTAGGCTTTTTTTCAGCTGGCCCACTAATGGGATCCATTTCCCATGCTGTGAAACTGGGCCCCAGCCTCCAGCGCTTCCCCATCATCCATCCCCCAGCTCACAAACCGACTCCCAGGAACTGCACACTAGGCTCTTGGATGTGATTGGGCCAGGTTAGCTGGGGGGTGTTATTTAGAGCCTTTGGATGAAAGAGAGAAAATGTCGCTGTACCATCAACATGTGGGCCATGACACAAGCAGCTCCTGAAACAGGCCTTTTATGTGATCACTGAACCAATCCGGGGTGGCAGGGAGGTCACACAACCCATGGCAATTTTCTCATACAACAAATTGAAGTAACTTATTCATGATGGTCTCTGTTACGGTAAGGGAGAGACTGAAGGAGAGGTAGAAAGGCAAAGGTAGGGCCTGCACAGGATCTGGCAATGAGAATGCTTGGGCCCTTTCCACAGTCTTCATGCCCAGGCCTCTGTGGCTTGGGTGTGTTGGGGTTGGGGGGAGGGGGGCATGCCAAAGATTAATTAGCTGCATAAATGTTTGAAAGCTGACACTGAACTAAACCAAGTCCTTACAAGGTCACCCCACTAAGAGGACGGAGTGTGAGGAAGGGGTGGGGAAATGGAATGACCAAGGATTTAATGTTTGTTTACTCTTGCTATCTTTGTACTTGGAGAAGGAAAATTTAATTAAGGGATGTATCACTTTAAAATAAACTGAAGGAGGGAAAAAAAGCAAACAGAATTAGAAACTCTCCTTGATGGCCAATAATTCTTAGTGGGAGGCTCTCTGAGGAAGGGAGGAAATGGGAACCCTGTGGTCTCAAATGTTAAAACTGGATGAAGCCTATCTTTCCGGAAAGGAGACAGGCCACTGATCTCAGGGCCATCAGTGATTGCAACAGCAAGAAACAAGAATGGGCAAGTCAGGAGGGAAATGAGATCGGAAGGAGGTGGGAAATCGTTATGTTGGACATTGATAGCTTATTGCACTGATGTTGGGCTCAGTCCTGGGAGGTGAGGGGTGGGGGGTGGGGATGTGGGACGATGTGATCAGAAACAAGGGGAGATTATGGAACACATTGAAAGAGAGATGACTGGAACCTAATAAGTTCCACACGGTGCTTTCGATCAGTGAAATGCAGAGGAGGAGCCTACCAAAGTGAGGAGGGGAGAGGACATAATGGACCCCCACATTGAGTTAGAGTCCCCTGGTAAAATATGAGGGAGAAAAGGCAGAGTAATGTGCCAGCTGAGAGGAGTTCTGGAAATGAGATGGTACCCAGGGAGAGGTATAAGATTACTGGAAGAGATTTGTAGCATAATGGGAGCCAGGGCTGAGCTTGGCCCCACCCTGGCTTCAGTGGGAAGGTGGCAAGACTCCCCTTGGATGTGTTGTCTGTGTTTGATGCCCATGATCCCTTGCACAAGCCTAGCCTGAAGATGCCTCTCCAGGATGGCCCTGCTGGATTTACTCTATGCTCATATTAGCCTGGCTTCCAAGAAAATAATCAACAGCACTGGTGTTTTCAGTACAAAGGAACATGGGTTCCCTCCAGTACCTGCTGTGCTGTGGTGGCTTGTGTCCCTGACCAGCAGGCTGACCTAGGCTTGACCTCATTCTGACAAACTTGGCATGTTGGAGCTGTGACTGGAAAATTCAACTTCAGACCTTGATTAGAAGCTTATCTTTGCTTATATTTATTTTACATAGAGCAGTAGCAGCAACTTGAAATGCTTACCATGCATTTCTCAAAATCCAGATGACTAAATATATTGGTGATTTAGCTAGTTACCTCTTCTGAAATGGGCAGATAAGTAGGCCTTAATTACATAATAAGTTTCCTTGGAAATATCCCCATTCTTAAGTCAGTTAAGTCTTGACAGACTCTAGCTGGCAAGTTCCCATATGGGACTCCCAGATGGGCCACATGGGAACACGGCTGGCATTGAAAGGCTGAGAGGGTCCTGGGTTAGTTCTCTCTACTCTCCCTGGCAAGTTCTGTTACATGTGGCCCAGCCTTAGGTGAGGGATCTGAAAGGATCTGATGCCCTCTTTGGCTTGGAAGGAAAGGGCAGTTGTGTGTATTTTACTAGTAGTGAGTGAAGACTGAGCACCCCCAAAGGGGGGGCACCACATGAGTCCACCAGGGATGAGCCACCTGCCCAGTGTAGCGCATGGTGTCCAGCTGTCAAAATGGGGAGGTCTCATGAGCCCAGATCTGGCTTACCATCATGGAGGAAATGGCCCCATTTCTGGTACTTGTCTTCTGGTAAATCTCCTCTGGTGAGCACACTGAGGGAGAGGCCATGAGGCTTGGGGTAAGGAGTAGATTGTTGTCCGAGACAAGAGGTCTTGCTGCTGCTCTCAAGACCATGTCTTCCTTAAGATGCAGCAGGTTTTTCAGTACCCGTGGGCCCACTTGGGAGTTCAGATCCTGGCTCTAAGAGTCTTGTGTGTTAATAACGTTGCATGAGCTACCCAATTCCATCTTTATCTACAATCTTGGAGAAATTCTATGAGTTTTGCTTGTCATGTGTCTTCACTGGTTTGAAATGGCAGCCACTCGAAGAATGTAATACCCATCGGGAATGCTTTTGGCTTCATCACCCAAATGGCATAAATCAGTATTTTCCATTATTATGAATCCAACCAAAGCTGTGGGATAACTAGCCATTTGTTGGCTCCCTAGAGAGACTTTGGCCGAATTCAACATTTACAACATGCCTACTGTGTGTAAGCAACAGGGAAGGAGGGCGGATGCTCTGTCATTGGAAACAGGCTGACATTTCAGAAAGCAGTTCCTTGGCACATCCTGAGAGATTCAGCTTCCAAGCTCTACTCCCTGAATTTGGGGCACAAAAGAGACTGGATCTTAGAGAGTTCTAATGCCCCACAACCACGTCAGTGGGAAATGGCGCTTTGAGAACAAATGAAAAGAGATGCTGTCCCTTTTTTTTCTTACAGTTCTTAATCATAATCTGGTTATTTTCCTTTCATGTTAGCAGTCGGGGGGCTAGAGACAGCCATGGTTTCCGACAAGTTGCTTCCCCCCCTTGATGCACATACAAAGGTCTGTTAATATAGCATTAGAAGCAGCAGCCTTGTTCTGCAAAGAAGCCAGGGGAATGTTTTCCCGTTTGTTAGAGCACCACATGGGCTTTGCATACAAGCCGGGCCAGGAATAAAGGCTCAAATGCCCAGTCACTCTGGCTTGTCACTTTCTCCAGTTTGACAGGTTTTCTGTATTTGAAGCTCCTCCTCCATGATGCCAGCCTGCCCGGCTACCTGACTGACCACAAGGCCAGGAGGATGCTATTTTTCACCCCTTCTACCTTGGAAGACAGCAAAGGCTCATCTACCTCTTCAGAATTCCCACTTCACCTGTGCTACTGAGCAAAACCCTCCAACTCCCATCCACCCAACCCCCCCACCCTTCTTTTTCATGAAGAAGAAACATAGAGAGGCTGGTGCTATTTCAAGACAGCTGGAAAGTTTTCCTTTCCACAGGCTAGAAATGGAAGCTTTTGAGGATTCAGCTCCCTCCACATACACATTTTAGTCTGAGACCTCTGATTGAGTATTCTGTCATCTCCTTAGAGAAAATAAGGGGCTCGGCTTCTTTCTCATCCAAATCTGGGCCTCTCTGTATGCATTGCCAACCTCTCATACACAGGTCCAGGAACTTTCTTATTTGTGGGCACAGGAAATAGAATGAGGCTGTGGGTAAGCAAATCTTTCCAGCACAGGAATGGGAAATGAAAGTGAGATCGTGCAGTAATTAACACAGATGAAAATGGTTTCATGTTCTCCCCCAGACTTCTCGTGGGTGATAAATAGCCTTTGCTGGAGAGATTTTCAAGCTGGAAATCTTCATAGAGTTTGTCTCCATTTTGCAATGAAATTAGAACCCAAATATAAAGATGTCTGTTATTTATCTGTAGCATTTTGATTATAATATCGCAGCAGCCCAAGTCCCTGTGTGAACCTGGTGCTCAGCACACTGATATGAACGCTATTCTCCCCATCAAAGTGCATGGTTAAAACTC
Source organism: Gymnobelideus leadbeateri (assembly GCA_011680675.1). Taxonomy (NCBI): domain Eukaryota; kingdom Metazoa; phylum Chordata; class Mammalia; order Diprotodontia; family Petauridae; genus Gymnobelideus; species Gymnobelideus leadbeateri. The sequence continues at coordinate 54,634 of WOXC01007431.1, forward strand.
AGTCCTGGGGAAGGACTGGGAAGATCCAAATGCTCCCTTTCCTTGGCTGGGGCAGTGGGTACTACATTTACTGCCTGGGTTGGTTAGTTTTGCTGTACTGATTGCTTTGTTTTCTCTGTTACAAGGGCAGGGCAGCTGGTTAGGGTGGGGGAGAGGACGTATTTGGAAATTAAGGTGATGGAAAAACCAAAGATTTCAATACAATTAAAAAAAAATAAAATCAACCTGAAAAATGTGCATGGTTAGCTCCAAGCAGTGGACCTGGCCCAGTCCTGAAAAACATGCTGTTTCTTTGGTCCATAAATTTCAAGGTATGCACCAGGTCCAGGTTCCTTGGCCCCATCTTCACACGCCTACAGTGGAAATGACATCTAGGTCTAGAAGAACATTTCCAATTGATAGTGGTTGCGATTGTGTTGGTTTATTTAATCAAGGTAATTTAATCTGTGAAAAATTCCAATACTTTTGCAAAAGGCCACTGGATCTTCTGAGAGGTCCTCTCCAGGCACTAATGCTTCTTCACAGTGACTCCCCAAATACTCTGAGCAAGAAGACCAGAGAGCCATGCACTAGGGGAGCTTTCCTCATTTCCTGTGCCTTGCTTACACATATGCAGCTTCTACTATACCAAGAGTAACTTCCATGGCAAGAGCACCATGAAGCTATAAAGAAAGGAGATTCTCTCACTTGAGCACATCCCCATTCAAACCAGAGCACAAGCTAGTCAGCCAGAACTACTCTCATACCTGTATACTTTTGACATTTCTGAAGCACCTACTGTGTGCCAGGTGTCCAGAATAGAAATTCAAAATTGAAGCAGTACCTTCCCCAGAGGGCTCCCAATCTAGCTGGTGCAGAACAGATAGAAGGTATTTTAGGGGCAGAACTCTAGCAGAAGAGAAAGGGGAAGACAACGAGGATTTCTTAAGCACCTAGTGTGTGCAAGGCACTGTGCTAAGCTCTTTACAAATATCATCTCATCTAATCTTGGCAACAATCCTATGAGGCAGATGCGGTTATTATTATTCCCATTTTACAGGGGAAGAAAGTGAGTCAGATAGATTCAGGGTCACACAACTAGGAAGTATCTGAGAGATTTGAACTGAAATCTTCCTGACTCCAGGCCCAGTGCTCTATCTGCCACAACGGTGTGTTCTCAATGCCTAGTGTAGAAAAGCTGAGGCTTGAAGGCAGCCAGAGATTCTGTGAGGCAGAGGTGAAGAGGGAGTCCAGTCCAGGCATGGGGAGGCCATCACTGCAAAGGCACGGAGGTGAGAGATGGCACACTCTGCATGTACAACAGGAGGAGATTATAGAAGGCAGGAAGATAAATAGTATATATCAGTTCTGGAAGGATAAATTGAAGCCAGGTTGTGAGGAGACTGAAATCCCAAAGAGAGGAGCTAAGAGAGGTAATAGGAAACCTCAATACCCTTTTAGGAACCATTTGGCAATATTTTTACTATGGTCAGTCAATAAGCATTTATTAAGCACCTATTATGTGTTACACTTGTTATTTAGGAAAGATTCGCTGGCAGATGAGTGGAGACTCTCTGGATCAACTGGATTCAGGGGGACCCATCTAAGGGGTGATGGCAGCAGTCTAGAGAAGAAATGGAGAGGGCCTGGAAGTCTGTGGAGAAAAGAGATGGCAAGAGATAGGAATAGCAAGATTTGACAACTGGGTTTGTGAGGTGTGTGAGAGGAAGAAGATGAGGTAATTGACTTGGGTCCCTGGAAAGATAATTCGTGTCCTTGATGGGAAGATGGTGGCAAGAAGGGAGGGGGGAGGCACTGAGTTTGGAGTATGTTGAATTGGGATGTCCAGATAGGGAGAGCCACTAGACAGTAAATGACTGGGGAAGGGAACTTCTGAGAAAAAGTTGGGGTATACATATGAATCTAGGAACCATCCATATAGAGCTGGTTAGGGTAACTAAACACATGGGAGGTAATGAGGTCAGAGAGGGAGAAGTCAAAAGGAAAAGAGTGGGGAGGAGGGCACAGGACAGACAGAGACTTGGGGGCACAATAAGGATGGGGAATCACTAAAGGAGACTGAGAAGGAGAAATCAGACAGGCAAGAGGAGAATAATGGGTGGAGCCTTAGGAAAGTTCAGAGAGGAGACTGGATCCAGGAGAAGAGGGAGTGGCCAACTCTCTGAGGCTACAGAGAAGTCAAGAAGGATACAGATTGACAAAAGACCATCAGACTTGGCAATGAAATGATCGTTGGTATCTTTCAGTTGAGTGATGGGGTCAGTAGCCAGGCTGCAAAAGCTTGAGGAATGAGAAGAGAGGTCATGGGTATAGTCTGCCTGCCAGAGGCTGGAGTTAATTGGTTCTTATAACCTGACAACCAGCACAAAGGAACTCCATATCCTATTTTAAAATATATTTATAACTGTCAATTGATCACTGACAATTTTATAGAATTGACTATAGTGATCTCATGGCCAAGCTACAGAAGTATGGGCCAGACCATGTTCCCCCATCCATGTTCATACAAACCAGGTAATTGGTGTCTGCCTGGAGGGAAGTCTCTAGTGGAAGGCCACAGGAGAGATGGAGATCTTTGGCCTTGGGGCGATGAAAACATGGAAAGTGTTTGTGCAGCAGTCGAGTTATAGAAATGTATCTGTGAGGGCTATATATTGACTTAGAAAACCACAAATTAACATTATGTGTATTGTATTGTATTTTTATTTATTTTGTCAAAAATTCCCCAATTACATTTTAATCTGGTTTTGATTGCCCTGTGGAGTTCTGCAGCAGCATTTAGTCCTGAGTTTAACACCTCTGTTAGGAAGAACACAGAACCAGGTGGAGCTAGGCTGGATGACAGAATCACAATCATCTGTGAATGGGCTGAAACATAGGGCTAAAGCCTACCAGATGAAGTTATTGATGCTAATGAGAACCATCATATTGTTTCTGGGTTTACAGAGTGCCTTGATTTAACTCAGATAAAAATCAACTGGACTAATACGGACTAGGGTAGTCTAGGTTGATATCAGGTCACGTGAAAGGAATCCGCGAATCTGAGGTGAGTGCAAGTTTATTAGAAGGCAGACGTGTGATGCATCCATAGGCTTCATTTTGTACTTTCAAGCACGTTTCATCAGGGGGAGTAATCTTTCCACAGACACGGAGCTCTAACTTGTTAGATGGTCTTCAAGAGCTGCCCTGACTCTAAAACTTGCCATTCCCCAGACAACCTGGTGATGGGTGGCTAGGCATAGAGAGTCTATTCCCCAGGCCCCCACCAGAAGTCCTTGCTGCTCTGAGCTTGTTCTCTGGAGGCATAGCCTTTGCAGACCTATACTTGGGCTTCATCTGTCTTGGTCCAAGTGATGAGACCAAAGAGGGGCTGAATTAGAGTCACAGCATACCAGGGCCCACCTACTATAATCTCTTCAGGTTTCAAGAGAGAAACTGGGGGCCAAGAGGGAAGACAAACATTATAAGAGCAGCATGTTCTGGGAGCATCAAGGTCTCCGAAGGGGTTATAGTCCCAGCTCTGACCCTTACTAGTTTGGGCCAAGTCATCTCCCTTCCTTAAGCCTCAGTTTACCCATTTGTAAGATGAGGACAAGTAGGGGCACCTAGGTGGCACAGTGAATAGAGCACTGGCCCTGGAGTCAGGACTCCCTGAGTTCAAATCTGGCCTTAGACACGTAACACAAAAACTAGCCATGTGACCTTGGACAAGTCACTTAATTCCAACTGCTCTCCAAAAAAAGAAAAAAATATTAGGACAAGTACTGTGTATCCTCCTTGCCTCATTGGGCTCTTTTCCAGTTTTATTTTTTTTAAAGCAATTGGGGTTAAGTAACTTGCTCAAGGTAACACGGCTAGTCATTATCTGTGTGTGGGTGCTCATTTTCTGAGGCCGGTTTAGATCCCGGGTCATCCCAGCTCCGAGGCAGGCGCTCTTACTCACTGCGCCACCTAGCCGCCCCTTCCAGTTTTGTTTTTTAGCAAATTGGTTTTGCCAAAGGGTTTAATCTGTCAGATTATATTCAACTTCCTTCCCACAAAGATTGAACCCCATTTACCATGACATGCTTAGAAGAACACTGATTTAGCTTGTTTATCTGAGTAATTTCGTTCAGGAAGCTTTTGTGATTGCCTACTATGTGTAGAACCCTGATCAAAGTGTTAAAAGACACAAAATTGAGATAAAATAGGTATCTTATGGTGTTGACTCTTTGGTGGTGGGGGGGGGGGTGCACGTGCGCGCGCGCACACGACACAGAGTGGCACTTAATGAGTCCATTAACATTTATTAAGCACCTAAACTCCATCAGGGAAGACAACACACAAAACCAGTCTTTAGATTGGAGTTTGGGGAAGGGCTGGGACGTGGTGCCAATGCTCTCAGGAGGAAGTGGATCAGATGAATCCACCTTCCGATAATTATTGTACAATGTATCCCCGTTTTCCTCCTTTCCTTGGAACTCCTTTCCATAGGTCATCCTTCAGAAATCCATGGTGCACTTATGCCAGACACTGTGCCTAGGGTGGCGGTCCTCAGAAGGAGCCTGGGCCCAGTGTGGGCTTGAAGTTTCCTCAGGTTCTCAGCTCAGATCTCACGTTAAAGAAAAGGCTGGGTCACTGTTTCCTTCTTAAGAAAGGCTTTATTATGTCCTTTAAGCAAGAAGCTAAGAAATGAGCATGAGTCTTCTCCCCTTCTCCATGTAACAAACCAGAGGCAAAGCTTTCCTGACTCCCATGCAGTATTGACAAGACCGATCATCAGTGGTGACCAGTTGGCTCAGTACTGATTTAACCCCGCCCCCATCCTTGCCCCAGAAGCCCATCAATAGTGCTTTCATCCCACTGGCTTTTCTCTTAAAATGGGCTGTAATGTCAGCTTGGAAGAGAAATAAGCAGCCGTGTCTACATCCTAACATTTCTGACAATCCCAGCAGCCTCTGCTTCAGCCCAGGCCTCTGTTTTGCAGCAATGCTGTGACTGACTGTGAAAGCCACAGGCAAGCCAGTCTTGCTGATGCTGCAGGGCAGTGGACTGTGACAGTCACAGCCGCTGTGGCCACCGCTACCGAGGTCTCTGAATGCCATCGTTTTCCTGACCTCACTCGATCCCTTGGGCAGCCTCTCTGCCCTCCAGAAGTAGTACTCTCTGGCACACACCCAGACAGCTGCTTTTATTCCAGCCTAGGAGGAGGGAGATAAACACAGAAAGGGGTCATCTCCTTCATCCCAGGAAAGCTGCTGCAATCAAGGCAAAGTGCTCCTCTGGTCAGGAACAATGATGGATCTGTGGCAGAGGCCTGAGAAGTGAACAAGAAGCCCAAGGCTCTTGTGAACCAATGGGATTTCTGTCGAGTTAGAAGCATTGGTATCCCAGGCTCCATTTTGGCAGGATCCACCACAAAGACAAATAAAGGCCAGTTGGAAGTTCTGCTTCCAAAGGACGATAACATTTGTAACTGCTGCCCAATTACAGCAGGCTTAAGTACAATGCAATAATCTATTGATTATGTTAATGATGCCCCTAGAATTAAGATGAAAATATTTGCTAGTATTCTAATTTGTCAGATGTGCACATTGATTTGAAAAAAAAAATCAATCTTACATAATATGGGGAACATGCACGGGAAGGAGAACTTCATTGAGGTAGTGCTCTCCCATCATGCATCTAATATATTTCACTGTGGGTTGTGTTACATGACGTTCTAACCCCTTGACAAAGCACATAATGAACTCATACCATACAAAGAGAAATGATTAACCTATTTCTAATTACCTTTGGCAATCCGATTATATCTGAGTTCTTCCTGAACAATTGCATTTTAATTTGTGGGAGCAGAATCACTAAGCATGCTCTACCCCCAGAGCCACACAGTAGGAAACAAAGAAAGTCGAGGCGGTGGGGTGCTCAGGTTGCTGGCCTCTGAAACGAGGTTCCTCCAGCAGAGCACGGGAGCTTCTCTCCTGGCCCTGGGGACCTGCTGACTTGCTTTCTGCATGGATTCTTGACCCAGTTTGCATGCCTAGTTAGGAACTGAAATTGTTTGACACTGGCAAAGCGCCTCCAACTCAACTACCAGACAAGACCAAATGAGGGAAATGAGGCATAAATAAATTCTCTTTGTCCAGGCTATAGACACAGGGGTAGGGAGGGCAATTTCTAGTTAATCTTCCAAGAGACCTCAGCTGCTGTTCCTGCTCACAGTGAGACTGCTGGGAGGGATGTGAAGGTCTCAGGGCATTTCTTCCCCTCCCACCGAAGGGAATTGGCTCTGATTACCAGTTTGTGATACATGAATACCGGATAGGGATTCACATCAGAAGCCATATCCTGGGTCTCAGAAAATCATCTCAACCCCCCATTCTGTGAGAGCAGCCCAAAGGTCATGTACTATTTTTACTTTATTGGGAACATAGAATCCTTCCCTTTGCCCCCAGTTAACCAGGATTCATCTGCCAAGGGCATCATGAAAGCTGGTCAGGAGGCCACCTGCCTAACCAATCACTCTGAGTCCCCGTGGACTGAAAGTACAGGACTATATGCATTCAGTACTTGGCTTTCGGATTTGACTGTGGGCTATTTCCAAAGCTTGGTTAGAGAGGAGCAGCAGGCCGAAAGACCTTCAAGTACTTTTGGAGAATACAAAATGAGACTCCCAAGCCTTCTGGACTTCAGAGTTGTGACAGAAACCCCCATGGGGAGGAGAGAGAATGATGGAAAGCAGATACAAAGATCTCTAGTTGGGGAAGAGGGGACCACGAGGGAGGGGAGCAAAGGTACCTTCCGGAAGGAAGTTTTACCATTTTGAAAGGGGCCTCCTCAGGAAGTAAGTCAGTGTTTCCTGGAAGCGTGTGGCTAATTAGCACTTTGTACTTCTCTTACCCCCATGGATGAGTTTGAAGAGAAGGCAGGGAGCTAGTCAAAACTTATGTTGTCTCCAAGAGTGTTGGGACTATTAGGAGAACTGGATGGTAATTAGTTTCTATTGTTGATTGCCCAACTATCTGGTCAACTACCAATTCCTCAGCCATCTGCTTGGAAATTTCTAATAGGAGAAGATGGATCCAGGATTGCAAACATTTTCTGAATGTCTTTGGAAAATGGCCCAGCTCACAGTATGATTGTTTCCTCCTCCTTTTCTTTCCAGATTTATATGCAGCACAATATGTCCATCTTTCAAGAGAAATCCAGATCCAAATCATCAGAGATTTGGGGCTGGAGAGATGGTACTTAGGCAAAGTGAAGGTTTAATCAAAGCAAAGTATCCAATCACCCTAGGCAACTGCAAAGACATCTCCCCACCCAAAGCTTAGCTCTTTGGTGTTGTCATTCCAGATTTTCCTTTTTTCCTCCCACCTTCCCTTTCCCCCCCTCTGCTGGCTTCTTCAAGCTGCAGTAAATCATGTTGTGAAATAAGATGAGTTGAAATAGCAAAAGCATTAAGATTTCACATTCTGCAGCATAACAATCACCTGCCTTCTGCTGGAATTCAGGCTTGTTAGGAAAGCTCACAAATATTATCGTCTCCTGTGGTGGCAATTTTCTCTCCATCCAGAAAACTGACTTTTACTAGAGAGCCAACAGCAATCGAGCCTTGAGAACTGCAGCTGGGGCCCCTTACCCCCAACACTGACTTCTGCACTGCACGATGTCCATTTTGTATTTGTGAGTTACAGAAATGGCATTGGTATCTGAGGGGCTCCCTTAATGAAGTCATAGCAAAGATACTACAAGAGAGGATTTGTCTCACAAAGCAGGGCTATGCCTAGGATGGGGCAGGTGCTCAAGGCTGCCAAATGTGGCCTGAAGTGCAGCAGCACTTCCTTCAGAAGGAGGGAGGAGGAGGAGGGGAGGAGGGGGAAGAGGAGAGGAAGAGGAGGAGAAGGAGAGGGGGGAAAGGAAGAGGGGGAGAAAGGGAGGAGGAAGAGAGGGGGGAGGAGAAGAAGTGGAGGAAGAGAGGGGGAAGGAGGAAGAGATAGGAAGGAGGAAAAGAGATGGAGGAAGAGAGGAGGAAGAGGGGACTAAAGATGCCCAGATCCAAAGTGCTTAATGATATCTTAGAACACAGAATATGGTACCGGTTGTGGCCTTCACTGTTGTCCCCCTTGTCTTTCAGTTCAACCCTTGGTGTTTGAGGGAATGTTGAGGGGGGAGGAACATAGCCAATTCTCTAAGTAGCGGACCTGGAGAGGAATAGAAAGGGGGCCCCTGGGTACAGGACGCTTGATGTCTTTGGTCTGCATCAAGTATATGTTTACCCTCAGGGATTGAGAGGCCTCTAGGGAAGAGACATAAGCTTTTCCAGCTTGTCTTTAAGAGGCAAGATTCCCCTCCCCCCGGCAAAATGTAATAAGGAAACCTGGTTGAACAGAATGAGTGGAAAAGACTCTGGCCCAGTGTTGTAACTAAACTCCAAACCAAATACCTCCTCAGATCTGACACTTGGTAGATCATGGATCCTTAATGAGGGCTAATTACTGTACCTGGTTCAGGACCAGAAGGGGGAAAAGGTTATGAATTGACAGATCAGAGGGGATAATATGCTGATTAGGAACAAGTCTTCATTTCCCTAACAAGCAAACAGTCACCTAATTGGGATTTTGACCGAGAAGATTAACCTCCAAGCTCTGGTGGCACAGAGGTGATATTTTGATTCTCATCACTGAATCTGGAGACTGTGGATTGTGAATTCTTTCTCCTTGGCCATAAGTGGAAACTCAGGATCCTGGGAAAAGAGGAGGTGACATGATCTCCTGTTCAGCTGAAAGAATCCCAATAGAAAGCGTGATTCTCTGGGCTTTCAGACTCCCAGAAGCAGTAAGGATAACTCTAATAAAAGGGAGAGTGGTAGAGTGCACTGGAGGAGGAAAGCCACTGAGGACACAACTAGCCATGTGACTGTGAAGAAACCATTGGACTTCTCTGCAGCTCAGGCACCCGTGGAAGATCCTAAGTTCCAGTAAGGTTGGATCTGCCACAGCAGATCCCACATCCTTTATGTTGCCATACATGTCACTGTAACGTCTTGCTGGTTTTAGGTGGGCTGACCAGTCAGAAGTCTGAACTGGGATCACTGCTGGGGATATGCACTGAGGATACCTGTAAGCGTTGAGTATAGAGTCGGAATCTCCAAGCAATAAGGTCTCTTGATTATCATCTTCTCATTCATTCCCCAAAACAAAAGATTCCCCCTGAAAGTGACAGGGAAGCAGGCACTCTGGGCCTTGGACTGGTTTTTCTTCAAGCGGGTGTACATGGATGCGTGGGACTAGATGGACCCTGAGGGCCCTTCTTGCTCTCAAATTCTGTGATTCTATGATGCCTATATAGACAGATAGTCAAGCGTTTATTAAGGTCCTACTATGTGCCAGGCACTGTGCTAAATTCTGAGGATGCAAAAAGAGGTCCCTGACCTCCAGGAGCTCATAATCCAATGGGGGAGACAACCAGCAAAATAATGTATACAAACAAACTAGATAGAGCATGAACAGGAAATGTTCCCTATTTATCTTAAAAGAAGGAAGGCACTAGGACTGAGAAGAATTGGGAAAGGCTTCCAGTAGGAGGTAGAATTTTAGCTAGGACTTGAAGGAAGCAAAGATGAGAAGGGAGAGCATTCTAGGAATGGGGCATAGCCAGTGCAAATGCCTGGTATAAAGAAACGAGGAATCTTGATTAGAGAAATGCAAATCAAACTACTCTGAAGTACCACATCTTTCCAGTCAGATTGGCTAAGATGACAAAACAGGAAAATGATAAATGCTGGAGAGGATGTGGGCAAACTGGAACACTAATGCATTGCTGGTGGAGTTGTGAAATTATCCAACCATTCTGGAGAGCAATCTGGAATTATGCCCAAAGAGCTATAAATAATTTCATATCCTTTGACCCAGCAATACCATTTCTAGGGTTATACCCAAAGAGATCATTGAAGAGGGAGGAAGACCCATATGTACAAAAATATTTATAGCAGCTCTTTCCGTGGATGCAAAGAATTAGAAATTAAAGGGGTGCCCATCAATTGGGGAATGGCTAAACAAGTTGTGGTATATGCATGTAATGGAATATTATTGTTCCATAAGAAAAGGGGTGGAGATGGACTTCATATTTACCTGGAGAGGCTTATACAAACTGATGCTGAGTGAGAAGAGTAGAACCGGGAGAAATTTGTATGCAATCACAGACACAACATATGTGTGATGACCAACCATGACAGACTGGACTCTTCTCAGCAATGCAGTGATATAAGTCAATCCCATAAGACTCATGAAGGAGAGAGATGCGACATCCAGAGAAATAACTAAAAAGAACTGAGTTTGAATTCTGATGGAAGCAAACTACTTGATCTTTTTCTTTTCATTGTTTGGTTTTATTGCTTCTTTGCCATTTTTCATCCCATCTAGTACAATTCGCCTTTGTAACTTGATTAACGTCTAATGCGAAAGTACTTGCAGATCCTATACTGGATTATATACCATCTTGGGTGATGGGGGGAGGGAGGGAAGGAAAATTTGAAACTCAAGGATCTATGGAATTGAATCTTATAAACTAAAAATAAACAAAGAAAAAGAAATGGGGAATCTTAAAGATGTCTCTTGATAGGCATACTTTTCTCATTATATGTTATGTTCCCCCAGTAGAATGGAAACTCCATGAGAAAAGATATTCTTTTTTGGCTATTTTGTCTTTATAGCCCTAGTGCTCAGTACAGTGCCTAGCATATAAAGCATGCTTGATTAGTGCTTACTGGATTGGTTGTTGGAGTTCCTAGACTCTCTTTCCATCTGTGGCTGAAAGGCCTGAACTAATTTTTTTTTATTTTCCCCCAAACATCCCAACATGAGATTCAGCATGGTCTAGAGGTGAGGATGTTGGACTTGGACTCAGAGAGGCCTAAACTCAAATCCTGCCTTCTGTTCCAGCCATGTCACCCCCGGCCAATTGCTGATCCTCTTGGTTTTGTTTTTGCTTTTTGGAGGGGCAATTGGGGTTAAGTAACTTGGCCAAGGTCATACAGGGAGTAAGTGTTATCTTTCTGAGGCCAAAGTTGAACTCAGGTCTTCCTGACTCCAGGGCTGATGAGCTATTCACTGTGCCACCTAGCTGCCCCTACTGATCTTCTTTGTGGCAGTTTTCTCATCTATAAAATAAGGAGTTTGGGTTTGCTGGCCTTCTAAAGTCCCTTCTCAAATCCCAGTCCATGAGCCTATGATCCACTGTATGGCTTCTTCATGATCACTCTCACAAAACTTTATCGTGCTAAAGTCCTCGTTGTCCACCTGCCAGAGAAGAAGAGCTGTTCATGAGTCATTTGAATGAATCCTAGGGAGAAGTGGCTGGCCACCAGCAGGTCAGTTCCATTGTATGCTGCTCTCTTTGACTTGTAATCATGTTCATTGAAAGTAGACAATATTTTGTTAATTGTGGAAAAAATATAAGAGGATAGCCTAGCAAGTCACCGAGCACCAGAGGGTAGGTCTGCTTGACAACTGGGGAGGAGGCAGTGTGTACTGACTACAATTCAGCAAACACTCCAGGTACATGATTCACTTCCACCTGGCCTTCTGGCTGCCATACTGATTCATGCATACCTCAGTCTCCCTCCTCCAGGAAATACACAACTTCTGGAACTTTACAAACCAAAACATCTTCTTTGGCCATCACATGGAGTGTCTCCCACTGTGGTATAGAATTGTGTCCAACACCACTACACAGAACATAAGCCTCTTAAGCACAGGACCCACCTTAACTTTCTCATGTGCATCCCCATTGTTTAGGGCAGTTCTTGGCCTATAGTAAATCAGTAATGAACGATGTTTTTCTTTTCTTCATTCACTCATTCTAAGTGCCTTCTGTAGGCCAGCTATGTGCTAGGTTATAAAGACAAAATATAGGCCAGCCCTTGTTCTCAAAGAGCTTCCTTTCTGCTGGGAAGAGAATGTAAGCCCCAACACAGCACTCCTTGACTAACCATTCTCTACGTGAAGAACATACAAAGTCCAGCGAGTTTCTGACCTCCCATGCTTCACAGTCACATAGTCAAGGCACCTGTAGTCTCACAGTTGTCATGTATTCAAGTGGATTGTCCTAGAAAGTGACTGTAGTGGAAGAACCAACTGGAGGAGAGAAGGTCAGAGTAGACTTGGTTGAAAAGGTAGCAATTGTGTGGGGCTTTAAAGGATGGGCAGGACTTTGGTTTGGTGGGGGTGTCATTGCCCCCTTTCGAGAGTGAGGGCAAAGGCCTAAGTGGCAGGAAAGCACACATATCCCAGTTGGAGGCCAGAGAGTGCTCTACTTTGACTAGGGCATGAGCGATTGGAAGAGGAGTGGTCTGAGATGAGACTTGAAGCATCAAGTAGCACCCATAAGAGAAGGCTTTGAATGCCAATGGGAATGTAGCTCTGTAGTAATATGGAGGCCACTGAAGTTTTTTGATCAAATTGCTGCATAAAGACTTTTTTCTCAAGGCTGTGCTGGCTGGGAGTGGGGTGGGGAAGAGCAGTGCTAAGGAACTTAGCAAGAAGGCCATTGGAAAAGTACAAGCAGGTGATAAGAGGGGCCTGTTCCCTGTAGGAGCAGTGGGGATAGAGAAGAGGACTGGAGACTGATTGGATGAAAGAAGGGAGATTCCAAGCTAGCACCAAGGTTGCTGGCCTCCATTAGAATGTGAGTTCCTTCTGGACACTGTCTGTGTATTGGCCACTCTCTGGATCCTCAGCACAGTGCCTTGTATACAGTAAGCATTTAATACATGGCTGGTACAACCAGCAAAGACTAGGTAAGTGGGGACAGAGAGAAATAGGGAAGTGTAAGTAAAGGCAGGAATAGAAGTAGGTTGCGTTTTAGGGGATGTTGGGGGGGAAAGCCAAAGAGTCAATGAGATGCTACATTTGAGTTTCTGGCTCTATACTTTCATGCCATCACTCACCATTCCTTAAATATTTATTATGCACTTGCTCTGTTCAGGGAATTATGCTAGGCCCTGGGGAGATACCAAGGAAGGAGAAGAGGAGGCAGAGATTTCCCATAGGTGCTTGGAGTTCAGTAGAGGCAGGATTTGCAATGTCAATCTGGTAATCCCTGAGTGAGTAATTGCAGCATTCTATTCAAGGCTGCTGGGTCCTTTTGGAGGTAGCGGCAAGTTGCCTTATGCTCCTTCCAACTGGAGAATGATGATCTTCATCCCCTGCCTGTTTTTATCTTGTGCCCCTTGCTCGACTTTCCAAATGAATGAAAGACAAACAGCAACTTTCCAAGAATGTCCAGTGCCACCATGCTTATGCCCAATGTGACTCCTTCACACACCCACTCTGGGCAACATTGCCAAAGTACCAAGTTCACATCTCACCCTTGGGGCTAGCTTCGGGGCATTTTAAAGACAAAAACTGACAATTGAGAAATGCTTGTTGATAGACTGGTGGATCGGTGGATCTATAACCCCAGAGCCAATGGATTCTAGTCTATATTTGACAATTGAGACAGAAATATAATGAAAAGCTTAGTTTGATTTTTTTTTGCATTAACAGCAAGGCACCATCTTTAAATCATAGAAAATATGAAATCCCTTCAGTACTAGTGGCATTTTCATTTAGTTTGACAAAAGGAAAAATAGTATGTTGTCCTTTAATTCTCATCCAACACCTTATGAATGCACAAATAATCGGTGCTATTTAACAAAGCACCCAGTTCAAAGACAGTGTATCTTCTCCCAGGGAAAAAAAAGAAATGCCTTCCCAAACATCAATTAGAAACATTTATTAGTGGTATGCGATTGACAGTTCACATTTATTTCCAAGAAAATAGAATGATCCCTCTTCAGGCTGGAATGCTTAAAAGGTTGCAGGTAGGCAGAACACTCCAGAGTAATTGCTCAAGACAAGTGACCTTTGGATTCTAGCATTAGTCAGTTTCAGGATGAGAAAAGGAACAAGACTTATTCAAAGCTCATCCTTAGATTTCTTCTGTGCCCCCTCTAGTTTAAGCCATCAACATGTGCTATGCATCAGCATTGATTGTCTTAATAAATGAAGGATAATTAGGCATAGAAAATCACTTGGAGAATGATTACATATTGACTAAGTCCATCTGAATAGTGTCTTTATAGCTATATCTAGTTTTTTAGCTAAGAATATTGTTCTAGATGTACACACACATACATATGTATAAACACATGGACATATATACGTATACACATACCCCTTTTGGACTTGAATATTTCCATTTCTCTTTTTTAGAAAAAAGGATAACTTTTTTACATCACAATCATTTCCAATATACTCTCTCATTGAACCCTCTTATAATAATGACTATTCAAGCAACAATTCCTGACAGTGTATGTGCCATGCCACACCTGTGCTCCCCAATTTTCTTCTAAGATGTACTGTGTGTTTCATCTTCCATTCTTCAGAACCCAATTAATCTGATTTCATCTATTTTTTTAGTGTCTTCTATTATTGTGATCATGGCTGATAGTCTTCCCTTAATTCGACTCTCTGGGAGGTAACCTGGGGTCACGAATATTTAAGTTTGAATTCTGCCTTTGGCACTTAACCAATTTGACTATGACAAGTCGCTGAACTTCTGTGAGTCTCAGTTTCCTCATTTATAGACTCATAGAAATGATTGCCCCGGTAGGATTTCCTTCTTCCTTTCTCATATGGTTTAGATTTCTTCCATGAAATATCTCTTTTTTGAGAACTATTCATTCCATGTAGTTTGGAAGTTGTGATTGAGTGTTCAGTATGGCACCATCTATTAAAAATATTGTTCTTAAATTTTTGTGCATCATTGTTGTGGCTGGGTGATTGTGGGCTATACTTTTATTGGTACAGTGCTATTTCGAATTCTCCAGGGAATTTTGAGGTTTGGATTTATAGTATGGGTGTCTTTCAGCTATTATTAGTTCAGCTGGTTAAGAAACATTTATTGAGCACCTACTATATGCTAAGCACTGGGAATAAAAATACAAATAAAAGACTGCCCCTGCCCCCAAGGAGTTTATAGTCTAATTGGGAAGACAGTACATAATTGAAAACTGCAAAGTGGGATGGAGAAGGCCCTTACCTGATACAGGGACAGTATGAAGAGTTCTAAAGAAGTCCCAAAGCAGTGTAACTGTTGGGAAATCAGGGGAAATGTGTTGAACCCCACAGTTAATTTATGTTATGGGTAACAAGCCTTGGGTACAGAATTCTGTCCATTTGATCATGTCTTTTTAAATATCCAGTAGGTGCCAAATATTATGTTATCTTCCACAGTTTCTATCATTTACTTGCAAAGTCTACATCCATCAAATCTTAGCTCCTTAATAATGAGGTCTCTAATTTCTGGTAGTAATGACATGTCTGTATAGCTATTGTGAACCCCTCCTACTGTAAACAAATCTACTTGACTTTCAGTCATTTGTTCAGTACTGCTTTGTTAACCTGTTATTTATTAGTTGAGTTCATGTGGTTATCACCCACGGTGGACCTTGTGGTTCCTTGCCTGAATTTTCGACGTTTTAGAGCCTCTGTCTAGTGATAACTCCATATCAGTTACGTTATATTAGTCCAGGAGGCATATATCAGCCTTTTAGGAAAGGAAGCATTCATTTTTCTACAGATTGCTTGGGGTTGTTGGCCTGGTATTCTCTTAATACTGAGTAAGTTTTTGTTTGAATACTTTTAAGATCCATTTGTGTCTATGTTACTATTGTAATGGTATATGCTGAGGCTGGTATAGTAGAGGTAATTAAGTTTTCTCTGACTCAGTAGCAGTTGTAGGAAGTACCCATGAGAAGCCCCTGACTTAGAAGTTGGGGTGGGGATAGGGGATACATGACCCCAAATGCAGAGGTTTTGGTATTTAAAAAGAGTGGAATTGTCTTGCTGGAATCTCTTGCTTTTCTTCTCTCTTGAATGTTTTGGATGCATCTTTTCTGCATTTCCTATTGTATTTGAGGTGGGAGTAAAGAAAACAAAGTTGGGCCAGAACCTTTTACATGACATCTTGCTGGAAGTGTCTTCCAGTACAAATAACCCCAATGGCCATTCCAAGGATGCCTCTAAACTTTGCTGTTACATTGAGGACCCCAAGCATTTGTTAATCAGCTTTCTCTCTTACTGAAACCTCCTACTTACTGGGTATATAGTCTTGGGGTTTTACAACGTGCCTTGCCATTCTGTCCTCCTTCTTCCTTCTCCCATGATCCTCATTGATCCCAGTCTCCCTCCATGGAGCCATCCTTTGGCTTCTTTTCAAGTCATGATTTGGGCTTTGCCCTCCCCGTTTTGGTCCATCAAAACATGTATCTTGTGTCCCATCTCTGTGTGTTAACTGACTTACTCTTAATTTCCTATTAATTAGTTTCTGCTGAGATATCAATGGTGGCTGATGGTTTATTATTTTTATCTCTCCAAGATAAAATATGTTTTTGAACAGAGGTGAATGGCAGGAATTTCAGATACCCATGAATACATATTTTGGCATGTAGGAGGCATTTCTCATTGGTGAAATAACCAATGCATCAAATCAAATTAATAAATATATCTGTGTGTGTGTGTGTGTATGTGTGTGTGTGTATAAAACCTAAGATGTTTTGGATTCTGGGGGAAATAGGAAGAGAATAGAATCCCTGAACTTCATGGCCTTACAGTAACACTATCTCCCCCACTAGAATGTGATCCCAGTGAAGGCAAGGGCTACCTCATTCTTGTCTCTGAATCCTTGGTGCCTCCTACAGTGCCTTTGTCAGATTGTGTCTAGAGTATTGTTGTTAGTTAAAAGTGACACAGTTAACAAAATGTTAATCATCTAAGGAATGTCCAGAGAAGAATAACTAGTGTAGTGAAAGGTCTTGAGTTTGCTGTATGAGGATTGATTAAAGGAACTGAGGATGTTCACCTTGGATAAGAGAAACAATATCCAGGAACTCAAAAGGGCTGGAATATGGCAAAGAAATCAAGTGTGTCCTGTTGGGTCCAGAGAGCAGACCCTTGAGCAATGGGCAGGATTGTCAAAGGGGCCAAAGAAACAATGCACACTAAGGAGAATTGAGGGGGAGTTAGGTTTGGGAGGTGGCAGTCTGGATGATTGCTTGTTGGGCACCTTGGAGAGAGGATTCTTGTTCTCAGGCAGGAGTTAGCTGCAGTGACTTCTTTTTTTTACTTCCTTTTTCTTTGTCTTTATTAATTTGTTTGTTTACTTTTAGTTTACAAGATTCAATTCCATAATTCATTGAGTTTCAGATTTTCTTTCCCTCCCTCCCTCTGCCCCATGACAGCATACAATCCAGTATAGGATCTGCAAATACTTTCACATTAGACATTAGTCAGGTTACAAAGGCAGATTATACTAGATGGGATGAAAAATGGTAAAGAGGAAATAAAATCAAACAATAAAAAGAAAAAGATCAAGTAGTTTTCTTCGATCAGGATTCAAACTCAGTTATTTCTAGTTCTTTCTCTGGATGTCGCATCTCTCTCCATCATGAGTCTTTTGGGATTCACTTATATCACTGCATTGCTGAGAGGAGTCCAGTCTGTCAAGGTTGGTCATCACACATATGTTGTGTCTGTGATTGTATACAAATTTCTCCTGGTTCTACTCTTCTCACTCAGCATCAGTTTGTATAAGCCTCTCCAGGTAAATATGAAGTCCATCTCCTCCCCTTTTCTTATGGAACAATAATATTCCATTACATGCATATACCACAACTTGTTCAACCATTTCCCAATTGATGGGCACCCCTTTAATTTCCAGTTCTTTGCAACCACAAAAAGAGCTGCTATAAATATTTCTGTACATATGGGTCTTCCTCCCACTTCTATGATCTCTGTGGGATATAACCCTAGAAGTGGTATTGCTGGGTCAAGGGGTATGAAATTATTTATAGCCCTTTGGACATAATTCCAGATTGTTCTCCAGAATGGTTGGATCAGTTCAAAACTCCACTAGCAATGCATTAGTGTTCCAATTTGCCCACATCTTCTCCAGCATTTGTCATTTTCCTGTTTGGTCATCTTAGCCAATCTGACTGGAGAGATATGGTACCTCAGAGTTGTTTTGATTTGCATTTCTCTAATCAATAGTGATTTAGAGCATTTCTTCATATGCTTATAGATATCTTTAATTTCTTTCTCTGAAAACTGCCTGTTCATATACTTTGACCATTTATCAATTGGGGAATGACTTGTATTTTCATAGATTTGAATCAGTTCTCTGTATATGTTAGAAATGAGTACTTTATCAGAAACATAGGTTGTAAAAATTCTTTCCCAATTTCCCACCTCCCTCTTGATGTTGGTTACATTGGCTTTGTTTGTACAGAAGCTTTTCAATTTAATGTAATCAAAATTATTTATTTTGCATTTTATAATGCTCTCTAATTCTTGTTTGGTCATAAAGTCTTTCCCTCTCTACAAATCTGACAGGTAAACTATTCTTTGCTTTCCCAGATTGCTTACAATATCATCCTTTATATCTAGATCATGCACCCATTTAGACTTGGTTTTGGTATATGGCGTTAGCTAATGGTCTATGCCCAGTTTCTGCCATACTATATTCCAGTTTTCCCAGCAGTTTTTGTCAGATAGTGCATTCTTATCCCCAAAACTGGGGTCTTTGTGTTTATCGAACAATAGATTGCTATATTCATTAACTGCTGGGTCTCCTGCACCTAATCTATTCCATTGATCCACTACTCTACACCTCTGCCAGGACCAAGCAGTTTTGATGACTGCTGCTGTATAATACAGATGAAGATCTGGCATAGCTAGTCCACCTTCCCTAGCATTTCTTTTCATTAATTCCCTTGATATTCTAGACCATTTGTTTTTCCAAATAAATTTTGTTATTATTTTGTCTAAGTCTACAAAGTAGTTTTTTGGTAAATTGATTGGTATGGCACTAAATATATAGTTTAGTTTGGGTAAAATTGTCATTTTTATTTTATTAGCTTGATCCAGCCATGAGCAATTGATATTTTTCCAAATAGTTAGATCTGACTTTATTTGTTTGAGAAGTGTTTTGTAGTTGTGATTATATAGGTCCTGGGTTTGTTTTGGCAGATAGATTCCCAAATATTTTATATTATTATTAAATATTTTATATTATTATTAAATATATTATACAGTAACTTTAAATGGGATTTCTCTTTCTATCTCTTGCTGTGGAATTTCATTAGAGATATACAGGAATGCTGAGGATTTATGTGGGTTTATTTTGTATCCTGCAACTTTGCCAAATTTATTGTCTCAAGTAGTTTTTTACTTGATTCTCTAGGGTTCTCTAAGTATATCATCATATCATCAGCAAAGAATAATAGCTTGGTCTCTTCTTTTCCTAATTTGATTCTTTTGATTTCTTTTTCTTCTCTAATCGCTACTGCTAACCTTCCTAGTACCAGATTGAATAAGAGGGGTGATAGTGGACACCCTTGTTTCACTTTTGATCTTATTGGGAATGCTTCTAGCTTATCTCCATTGCATATAATATTTGCTGATGGTTTTAAATAGATGCTATCTACCATTTTAAGGAAGGCTCCATTTATTCCTATAATATCTAGTGTTTTTAATAGGAATGGATATTGTATTTTGCAAAAGCTTTTCTGCATCATTTGAGATAATCATGTGGTTTATGCTAGTTTTATTGTAGATATGATTAATTATACTGATGGTTTTCCTAATATTAAACCATCCTTGCATTCCTGGAATAAATCCTACTTGATCAAAGTGTATTATTCTTATGATAAGATGCTGGAGTCTTTTAGCTAATATTTTATTTAAAATTTTTGCATCTAAATTCATGAGGGAAATTGGTCTATAATTTTCTTTCTCTGTTTTATCTCATCCTGATTTAGGTATAAGGACCATATTTGTGTCATAGAAAGAATTTGGTAGGACTTTTTCACTAATTTCCCCAAATAATTGTAAAGCATTGAAATCAATTGTTCTTTAAATGTTTGATAGAATTCACTAGTAAATCCATCTGGCCCTGGAGATTTTTTTCCTAGGGAGTTCACTGATGGCTTGTTTGATTTCTTTTTCTGAGATGAGATTACTTAAGTAATTTACTTCCTGTTCAGTTAATCTGCGCAACTTGTATTTTTTATATATTCATCCATTTCACTAAGATTGTCAAATTTATGTGCATACAATTGGGAAAAATAATTCCTAGTTATTGTTTTGATATCCTCTTCATTGGAGTTACATTCACGCTTTTCATTTTTGATACCCATAATTTGGTTTTTTCTTTCTTTTTTTATCATATTGACTAAGGGTCTATCAATTTTATTGTTTTTTTTTTCAAAAAACCAGCTCTTAGTTTTATTTATTAATTCAATAGTTTTCTTAATTTCAATTTTATTAATCTCTCCTACGGCTTTCAGTATTTCTAATTTAGTATTTAATTGGGGATTTTCAATTTGTTCTTTTTCTAGCTTTTTCAATTGCATGCCTAATTCATTGACCTCCCTTTTCTCTAATTTATTCATGTATGCACTCAGGGATATAAAATTTCCCCTAAGAAGTGCCTTTAATGCATCCCACAAATTTTGGTATGTAGTCTCACTATTATCATTCTCTTGAATGAAATTAATGATTGTTTCTGTAATTTCTTGTTTGTCCCACTCATTCTTTAGGATTAAATTGCTTAATTTGAATTAGTTTTTAATCTATCTTTCCATGGACCTTTATTGCATATAATTTTTATTGCATCATCATCTGAGAATGATGCATTTAATATTTCTGCCTTTCTGCGCCAAATTGTGAGGTTTTATGCCCTAGTACATGGTCTATTTTTGAGTATGTACCATGCACCCCTAAGAAGAAAGTATATTCCTTTTTGTCCCCATTCAGTTTTCTCCAGAGATCTGTCATATCTAGTCTCTCTAAAGGGCAAAGGATCTGGGATTAAAACCAAGAATCACCTACCCAGCAAAATTGAGTATCTTTTTTCAGGGGAAAGTATGGTCGTTCAGTAGAATAGAGGACTTTCAAGCATTCTTGAGGAAAAAACCAGAGTTGAATAGAAAATTTGACAGTCAGACACAAGAAGCAAGAGATGTTTGAGAAGGTAATCAGGGAAAAGAAAGCAAAAAGAACTTATCAAAGTTGAACTATTTACATTCCTACATGGAAAAACAGTAATTGTGACTGATAAAACCTTTCTCAGTATGAAAATAATTGAAGAAGGGTATATGGACATATGAATATATATGTGAATGTGTGTATATGTTTATAGGTATATATGGATAGAGGGCACAGATTGAATTTGGTAGTTAGGGATGATACTTGAGGGGTGAAGTTAAGAGGTGAGAGAGGAAAGTGTCAAGAGGAGAGGGGGAGAGACATGGTAAGGCAAACTATCTCATGTAGAAGAGGCAAGGGGATGTAGTTGCAGGGGAGGGGAAGAACAGGAAGGCAAAAAGGCAAAAACCATGTTCTCATTGAATTTCACTCAGGGAGAAAATGACATACATACTAAATGGGATATCTCACCCTGCAGGAGAGTAGGGGGAAGGGGGATGAGAGGGGGGTAATGGAGGGGAGGGCATTCTGGGGGGAGGGGAGGTTGGAAGTACCCACTATAGAAGAGGAACAGGATCAAAGTAGAGAATGGACCAGGTGAGGGGTGGGATGGGTGGGAGGGAAATATAAGCAGTCTTTTACAATATATCTACTATGATAATGTTTTACATAGCTATACATGTACAACACATACTGAATTGCTTATCTTCCCAGAGGGAGTGGGTGACAAGGGAGGAAGGGAATGGATCTGAAATTCGAGGTTTTAAAATTAAATGTTTTAAATGTATATAAATACTATGATTAATACTATTTTGCATGTAATTGGGAGATAAGTTGTGCAGGCATTGGGACACAGAGATTCACCTTGCCCTAATGGCAAAGTCGAAGGGCGTATGGGAGACGAGATGGGAGAGAGCAGATTGGATGAGGGGACATCTTGTGGGACTACTATTCTGGGGTGGTGGGTAGGGGAAAATGGGGAAAAAATTGTAACTCAAAATCTGGCTGAAATGAATGATGTAAACCAGAAGTTAATAAAGCATTTGTTAAAATAAAACAAAACAAACAAACAAACAAACAAACAAAAGACGACCATCTACTTTCCTGAAAGATTATGATCTGTTTTGCCAGGTAGTTAATCCTTGGTTGCAGTCCTTCCTCTTTTGCCCTATGAAACATCAAATTCCAATCCCTCTGATTTTTTAATGTAGGGACTGCTAGGTTCTTTGTGAGCCTGACCGTAGTTCCACGATATTTGAATTATTTATTTTTGGATGCTTGCGGTATTTTTTCCTTAATCTTGTAATTCTGGAATTTGGCTACTACATTTCTTGGAGTTTTCAATTTGGGATCTCTTTCAGGAGGAGTCTGGTGAATTCTTTCTGTCACTGTTTTATCTTCTGATTCCAGGACTTCAGGACAGTTTTCTTTGACAGTCTCTTGGAGGATGTTGTCCAGGCTACTTTTTTCATCATGGTTTTCTGGTAGACCAATAATTCTTAAGTTATCTCTCCTGGATCTGTTCTCTAGGTTAGTTGTTTTTCCAGTAAGATAATTTACACTTTCTTCCAGTTTTTCAATCTTTAGGTTTTGTTTTATTGACTCTTAGTGCCTCATAGAGTTCTGAGTTTCAATTTGACTGATTCTAATTTTTAGTAAATTATAGTCCTATATAGTCTTATATAGTCTTCAGTTAGTTTTTGAAGGTCCTTTTTTAGGGAGGTATTTTTCTCCAATTACTTTACTCATTTTATTTTTTTTAAACAAATGCTTTATTAACTTCTGTTTTACATCATTCATTTCCGCCAGATTTTGAGTTACAATTTTTTCCCTGTTTTTCCCCTACCCACCCTCCCAGAATAGCAGTCCTGCAAGATATCGCTTCCTCCAATTTGCTCTCTCCCCTATCCTCTCACTCCCCTTCGACTTTTCCATTAGAGGAAGGTGAATCTTTGTGCCATGCCTGCACATATTATCTCCCAATTACAAGCAAGAGTATTAATAATAGTATTTATATGTATTTGAACATTTAATCTTAAGACCTCAATTTCAGATCCATTTCCTTCCTCCCTTGTCACCCATTCCCTCTGGAAGATAAGTAATTCAGTATGTGTTGTACATGTCTAGCTATGCAAAACATTACCATAGTAGATATATTGTAAAAGGCTGCTTATAATTCCCTCCCACTCATCCCACCCCCCACCTGGTCCATTCCCTACATGATCCTGTCCCTCTTCTATAGTGGGTACTTCCAACCTCCCCTCACCCCAAGGATGCCCTCCCATCCATCATCCCTCCTCTCATCCCCCTTCCCCCTATCCTGCTGCAGGTTGAGATATCCCATTTAGTATGTATGTCATTCTCTCCCAGAACCAAATTCAGTGAGAATGTGGTTTTGCCTTTTTGCCTTCCTATTCTTTCCCTCCCTTGCAACCACTTCCTCTTGCTTCTTCTACATGAGATAGTTTACCCTGCCCTGTCTCTCCCCATCTCCTCTTGCCACTTTCCTGTCTCACCTCATAATTTCACCCCTTAAGTATCCTCCTTTCCCAACAAATTCAACCTATGCCCTCTATCCATATATAATTGTAAACATATATACACACATTCACATATGGATTCATATGTCCATATACCCTTCTTCCATTATTTTCATACTGAGAAAGATTTCATCAGCCACAGTTATTGTTTTTCCATATAGGAATGTAAATAGTTCAACTTTGATAAGTTCCTTTTGATTTCTTTTCCCTGATTACCTTCTCAGGCATCTCTTGCTTCTTGTGTCTGGATGTCAAATCTTCTATTCAACTCTGGTTTTTTCCTCAAGAATGCTTGAAAGTCCTCTATTCCACTGAATGACCATATTTTCCCCTGAAACAAATTACTCAGTTTTGCTGGGTAGGTGACCTTTGGGTTCATTCCCAGCTCTTTTGCCCTCTGGAATATCATATTCCATGCCCTTTGATCTCTCAGTGTAGAAGCTGCCTGGTCCTGGGCTATTCTGATTGTGTTTCCACAATATTGAAATTGTTTCTTCCTGGCTGCTTGTAGTATTTTCTCCTTGATCTGGGGATTCTGGAACCTGGCTATAATATTCCTGGGCGTTTTCTTTTTGGGATCTTTTTCAGGAGGTGATCAGTGGATTCTTTCAACCTCTATTTTGCCCTCTGCATCTAAAACATCAGGGCAATTTTCCTTGAAAATTTCTTGAAGTATGATTTCTAGGTTCCTTCTTTGATCATGGCTTTCGGGTAGTCCAGTAATTTTTAAATTGTCTCTCCTGGATCTATTTTCCAGGTCAGTGGTTTTTCCCATGAGATATTTCACATTGCCTTCTAATTTTTCATTTGTTTGGATCTGCTTAACAGTATCTTGATTTCTCATAAAGTCATTAGCTTCCATTTGCTCCAGTCTAACTCTGAAGGAAAGAATATCCTCAGTGAACTTTTGAGATTCTTTTTCCATCTGGCAAATTCGACTTTTTAAGGCATTCTTCTCCTCATTGTTCTTTTGGGCCTCCTTTGCCATTTGAGTTAGTCTATTTTTTAAGGAGTTGTTTTCCTCAGCCTGTTGACCCTTATTTCATACTTTTCCTGCATCCTTCTCATTTCTCTTCCCAATTTTTCTTCCACTTCTCTTATTTGATTTTTAAAGTTCTTCTTAAGGTCCTCTATGGCCTGCAACACGCTCATATTTTCCCCTGGGGCTTTTGGAGCAGGTCTTCTGACCTCACAGCCGTCCTCTCACTCTATGCTTCGATCCTCTTTGCCCCCGAAATAGGACTCTGAGGTTGTATTTTTCTGTTTAACTTGTTTCCTTTGCCTTGGCATGTTGCCACTTAATTACTTGACTTTTGGGCTTGTTGCCACAGTATGGCCTGGTGCCAGACGGGAACTTTTGTCCTGAATGTGTGTGTGTGTGTGGGGGGGGCAACTTCCGTTTCTGGCAAGCTGGAAACCCACCCACAACCTCCACCCCAGATCACAATCCAGATCCAGGGAGGTTAAAGCAAGAGTGATTACCCCCCAAGACTGATCACTGGATCTCCCTACAGTTCGCAGGCTAGGAGCTGGAGCTGCCTCTGAAAACTACAAAATGGCATGTCTCCTCAGCGCTTTCTAGCCCCCAGCGGGGGAAGTTGAAGCATTCCCCAAATGCTGGTCCCAAAGTCCATAGGGCACTAACCTCTCACTTTGTCCTAGACATGTCTGTGTTGATAATTCTGGAATCACCACAGCTGCTGGTGTTCTGGGGTCCCTTCAGCCGGCCACTGGCCCTGCCACCCTCGGGCTAAAATCACGACTCAGGCGAACCTGTGCTCAGCTCCCTGCATGCTGCTCTGCCGGCGCTGCACTGGTTCTTTTGCAGGGCTGCTGGGCTGTCCTCAGCAGGAGGTTAGTTTCTCTGTGTCATTCTGTGGGTGCTGGGGCTCCAGAAGTTGTTCAGAGTACCCTTTTACATAGTTTGGAGGTAGTCTGGGGGGAACAGTTGCTTGGACGTGCTGTTTCTACCCCGCCATCTTGGCTCCCCATTTTACTTTTTAAGGATTTATTTTCTTCAGTGAAACTTTTTTCCAATTTGGTCACTGCCTCCCTGATTTGGTCTTTAAAATCTTTCTTAAGCTCCTCCAAGAATGCTTTTTGGGCTTGAGACCAGTTCATATTTCCTCCCGAAGTCTCAGTTATAAGTAAAGAGCCCATGTTGTCCTCTGTATTTGGTTGTTCTTGATCTACATAATAAACTCTGATCGAATTTCTTGCCTTCCCCTTCTCCTTCTCAGCTTCCTTCCTTCCCATTGTAATTTCCTATTTCCTAATTTCTCAGGCTGTGAGCTAAGGGCCTGGTTGTTGACTTTGAATGCTATAGCCTCTGGGTGTCTAGTTTGAGGCCAGGGTTGGAGCCTCAAGGAGGTATGCTGATGAACAAAGAGTAGTCTGTGGAGGAGGGATAGTCTGGCCTCTTCAGATTTCTGCCTCTATACCCCTGGGCTACAGCTCAGGCAAGCTTTTGCTGGTCAGGTGAGGTGGGGCTTGTTGGAACCCCTCCCCCTCTTCTCTTCAGACTCCTTGCTGCTTCAGTTACACCCCTTCTCAATGACTCCCAAGCCTGAGGCTATTTCCATTATCTTAGGTTTTCACCCTGGGTGGGACACTTATCTTTGGGTTTTCCAGGTCAAGGAGGAGGAATCAGAGCAGCCAGGGTTTACTTTGTCATTCTGGCTCCTGAAAAAAGAGGCAGGTGATTTCTAAACTTCCAGGCTGGGGGCTGATAGCCCCAGGAGAAGCCATTGTCCTCGCTGGGGGCCCTGAGCCCTCTCCTATGCAGCTCCAGTGATTCCTCCTGTTCAGTGGTGAGATGCTGGTGAGATGGCTATGAATTGCCCTTCTGGGATGACTTCTTAAACCGAGTCCTTCTTTCTCCATGGACTGAGAATTAGTATTTCCTCCTTCCTTCTGCTTTCATCATGCTGAGGCTGATTTCCAAGCACTCTGGTCTGAGACAAGACCACACATTCCAATCTAGGGAGTTCATGGAACCTCCTAATCTATCTTGATCCAGACTCACTTCATTAAAGGGGTTTGCCCAGATTTTAAAGTAAAGACCAATAACTCCATGGGCCTGATAAATACCTAAACACTATGTATACACAGTGGTTTAAGAACATCGAGGGTGTCTCTTCCCACCCCAACAAAGACCCAATAAGGAAGGATCCAGGAAGGGTCATCCTAACTCTTAGATTCCATCATTTTCAGTGCATTGTTTCCTGGATTGCCAACGGTTCCTTTTGGTACTGTGTCTTCCCAGGGATGCTATTATGTTCACAATCTCATGACCCGATGAATTTACCTTCTCAAAGGTATCATTAAAAAAACGACACAAAACTACTTTTTGTTCTGGGCCTTACTCATTCTAACTCCTTTGACTTCTTCAGTGGGTGATATGCTCAAATAATTTGCTTAAAAATGGGAACCATTTTCTAAACTTCTTTCTAGTAGTTGGGGGAGATTACGCCAGAAACATAGGTGTTTTATATAAACTGATGCTTTTACTGAAAATGGTTGACTTTCCATTGAGCAGAAATTATGAGGAATACAAAGGAAATTCAAACTTCCCAACATTTGTCAGGGATGATGAAACTAGATTAAATCCATGAGGGGTTTATGGAGAAGATTATCTAAAGTCTGTAAAAATTTGACAGAGTTCTGAATTTCTAGTTTAATCCTTCTCTGTTTTTGTTTGTATTTCATCCCCTAATTTCCAGTGCCAGTTAGGGTAAGCACAAGGGGGGAAAGTCTTGCTCATTTAAACTTATTGCACTAAAATACCTTTTCAAAGTCTTCAGCAAGCTCTCCTGAAATCACCCAGCATCCCCTGGGTTAGCCAATTGCAGCTCAAGTGCTCAGAATATCACTTATGACATCAAATTAAAGGACTTGTTAGAATAGTTCCAGTTGACTGAAGGAGCCCAAATCTTTGAGCAAACATGGCAATGTCCATCAGTGATGTACCTTCCCCTCCAAATGCCTTTCCTGAAATTGATGCTAAGGGTAGAGAGTACTGTTGTGGGGCTATTTGGAGACCCATGATCAATGGCCAAATCATGCAGGTCCAGCTCCACCACTTGTATTTCTATCTCTTTCCTGACTCACAGGATTCTCTACTGCACAGTTTACCTTGCTGACAGTGACAGTTATAGATTCCATTCCATGGCATTCCCAAGTCTCTTATTTGGAAATCTTTGTGCATGTCCAGTTTGGGTGGATGATCCCATAATGTAGGGCTAGAGAAGGTTAATTTTTCCCAAGCCTTGCAATTTCTGGCCTGAGATAAAATTTAAGCATTATGTTACCATAGCTGCTAATGTAGGCACATTGTACAGTGGTGCAGCCCCTCCCCACCTGCGTGCTCGCTTCTGACTGGCCTATAGGGTCAAGATGCAGCAGATCCATACTGTCCTCTCAACCCTGTTACTCCCACTCATTAATTTCACCCTAGAAACTACAGTTTCACACAAGCATTTGTGTGTGTTCATGCACACTTCCCACACACACACTTCAGAAAGCATATACAGAGATTTTTATTTATTTTAAAAATATGATAAATGGTGAGTGTAGACAGGCTTAGGATGCTTATGGTGATACTAATAAGACTGACTGACTCTGGCTTCAAGCTACATGCCCTGGAGCATGACTCCAGGTCCTCATTGAACAGCTGTTTGGGGGTTCAGACCCCCAGTACTCCCCCTGACTGGCACTAGAAATGGTACCTCGTTTTATTGTGCTTTTCAGATATTGTTTTGTTTTGTTTTGTTTTTAATTGAAGGTTTGTGGCTTTGTCACATTTGGACAATTCTCACAATATTTTGCACTTTTTCATTTTTATTATATCTGTTCTGGTGATCCATGATCAGTGATCTTTGTGCCCTTTTGGACATGTTTTGGAGTTCTATCAATTACCCCTATATAAAACAGTAAACTTAGTTGATAAATATTGTATGTATTCTCTGCTCCACCTATTGCTCTTCCCCCCCGCCCCTTTCTCCAGTCACAGCATATTCCCTGAGACACAATAATATTGAAATCAGGCCAATTCATAACCCTACAACAGCCTAGAAGTGTTTAGGTGAAAGGAGGAGTCAGTCTATATGGCAAACATCATTGTTATTTTTTTTTAAAGAAATTACCATAGCCACCCGAACCTTTAGCAACCCCTACCTGACCAGTGGCAGTCCCGAAGTTTGAGGCAGGGCCCTCCCCTGCTCTCTGAAGGCCCAGATGATGGTTAGCATTTTTTTAGCAGCAATATGTTTTTAAATTAAGGTGTGTACGTTATTTAGATATGATACTATTGAACACTTAACACAACTTTTATATGCCCTGGAAAACCAAGAAATTAATGTGACTCACTTTATTGCGATATTCACTTTATTGTGGTGGTGAAGAACCCAAACCACACTATCTTTGAGGTATGCCCAGATGTCAGTTACGGGTGTAGTGTGATATTCCCTTGAAAATTCTTTTGATGCCGGTGGTCATTTGGGGGTACCCAACAGAGATTTTGCCTCTTCAATCACATTTCCCCTTAACCCTTTCTAGTTAAAGAGTCCCATTTCCTTCACCAAGTTCTTGTATGCCTGGCCTGTGTTGGGTTCTGACTATTCCATTTCATTTCATTGACATGCCATCAATATCCCTTTCACTGTTGGTATGGCCCTGCCCCTTTGGCCATCACCTCCTGATTTCTTCCTCTGTTCTCTGAGATGTTTAGTACAGTCTCCTATCTCATTAGCTTTCTCTGATACAAAGTCACACTATTTAAAAGCTTGTTTGGGTTTTGTCTTAGCAAGAAATGTAGCTTGTCCCATGGTGAATGGATTTGGAATCAGGCCATGTGAGTCTGCACCCAGACTCTGTGTTTGGAAACCAGTACACAGGCCCAATTCTGATGTTCCCGAAGAAGGAAATTCTGCAAGGGGTATAAGCCTAAAAAAAGGGAAAACATTTGGGAGAAAGACCTTCAAGATTAAACTGAGGCCATGTAAATTTGAGCCCCAAGTTACATGGGCCACTTTGTGATTACTGAGGACTGTTACGTACAATCTCTCATTGGCTCTGCCCAACAAGAGCAAACATAATCACCACCATTTTATAGACCTTCCAATAGGGAATGTGCCTTAGCCAAGGGCGCTAGCCTGGTAAGTGACATAAGCAGGCCTTAGGCTCCAGAGAGTCTCTATCAGCTGAACCGACCTGGTATTTTGATGCAACAGCCTCCTCTAAGTGAAGAGATTCAATTCCTAGGAGGATTTCCATGACAGCAGATTAGAGCGTGAAACCAGCCACTTTTTGGTACACTTAGCAGGGCTGATTCTTAGAGGTCATGCATTCAATTTTGGGCAATTACTGTCAGTTTAAACGTTCAAGATGAAGGAAGATAGTGTGTAATTAATCAAGCAGAGAGGCCCATGAAGCTTTACCACTAAAGATTTAATGGAATGATGGACAGGGTGGGGAATATGGGAGGGAGCAGCCCAGAGTTAGCACTGGGGAAGGGGGGTGGGTAGCTGTGTATTCTTGGTGCTGGGTGCTAAACCTTTGTGCTTTTGATCCTTTGGCCGTGTGTTGGCCAGGCCATGAGGCCATCAGTCAGTAGCACCTATTGAATCTCAGGCACAACATTGTTCTGAATAGGAGATCCAGATAGAAGATTGGGGATTGAAATCTTTCTCTAAGGAGCTGGGGGAGAGACCCCTCAGTGGCCTCTGCTCCCTCGTGCATATTGCCAACCTCAAACTTTCTAGCTCTGGAAAATGAGGGCAAAGGGCATTTGGCCCTCTTGCTGCTCTGTATCTGCCTGGTGCACCTGGCTTTTTCCAGTAACATAGGACCTCAGAGCTGGAAGGGCCTCTAGTCCACATCATAGCTGAGTAGGAGACCCTTCAGCCTCTCAAATAAGTTCTCATCCAGCTCCTGTTTAAAGGGTGGACCTGGAAACAAAACGGTTGTGATTGGATATGGAGATCTTAGTGGGGGTAAGAAGGACGAGAGGTCATTCCAAGTGGAGGGAACAGCAGGATCCAAGGCCCAGAGGTGGGCGACTAAGATGCGGGGATGGGGAAGATTAATACAGTTTGTCTGGGATTGTAGGATGTTCAGAGTGGACCCGTGGAAGGTTAGGTAACTTGGGGCCAAATTATGGAGGCTCTGGAGCTTCACATAAAGGTGTTTGGACTTTATTTGGTCATCAATGGAAAGTTATTAAAAGGTTTGGAGTAGGGGTTTATCTGATTCATTTGATGAATTAATGAAGGAGGAGTTAATGGCTGATAATGATTTCATGTCATTCTTTCCATGCACCACTTGGGTTTCAAAGGGTCGTATTTGAGCAGGGTCTTTTGGGGATCCCTTAAATGACCCCACCTCCATTGAATATGGGTAAGATGAGTTCCCAGATGGCAGAATCTCTAGTTGCTTGTACAGCTCGGGGAAAATCATGATGCATTTTTCCATTGCCACAGAAGGAAAGATTCCAAAGGGTTAAATCACACAATTCAATATACCAAGATTAAAGCAATTATTGTAAATTAGCTTAATCATTCCTCTATGTGCCTTCAGAGGCAGGTTTTTTTTCCCATTGTCGCTACCAAATAAATGAAGGCTTGTAAATACAGATAAACTTAATTTTTAAAGGATTATCTATGCTGAAAGGTTCCAATGCTTTTAATTAAATTTTCCCCCTGTTGTATAAAAACGGATGGCTGTGTTGTGGCAGTGTGAGACGTCAGGAGGGCACAGATGAAATGGAGGCAGAATAATGGCCCACAGTGTGACATTTGGCTGGATTTGGATTTCTCAAAGCTAGTAGCTATAGTAAGGCCTCAGATCAGCCAGCACGAGCCTCCTTTTGCAGGATCTTCCCTGCTGGCATTTGGCTGACTACCAGTGCAGGGAACTGGCCAGAGGTACCTGGGATGCAGAGGGAGTGGGATGGAGCTGGAGGTCAGAGGAGGTGGGAGACATGGTTGCTCTGGAGGAAAGGGTGTTTGGCTCTGAACCATAGCTGAGATTTCCATCCTGGGGACTGAAGTTCACACCTAGGTGCTGGCAAGGGGGCTGGGGGCTGCCATTCACACCTCTCCGATGGTCTAGGCTAGGCCATGTTCACAGGCTTTCCTGTGCATCTGCAAGGCTAATTATATCTAGTTTCAGGAAATAGAAGGCTAGAGGAAATAGCTGAGAACCAGACTCCAAATTTCACTCGCAGGAACTCTGCTTGATTTTGTGTCTCTGCTGGGGATGGCTGGCTCTACACGTGTAGGAAGTAGCCGACTCAGGACAGAAGAAATCACGTCAGGGAAAAAAGGAAAATGAAAGAGTGCAGATGATTCAAGCGAGAGCCTCTTTTGTTCAGCTTTGGCTGCTGGACCATTGAGACGATCACTAATTGGGCCAATAAGGGGCCTGTGGGATTCCAGATCAAAGATGCAATTGGTGTAGCTCAGGGAAAAGAAGGTACAGGCATCTGATCCTCCTCAGTGACCTTGAAGAAGTCACTTCCCTCCTATGGGTCTCCATTTCCTCACCTGTCACGTGTAGGAGGTAGACTAAGGTCCCTTAGCTCCAAAGCTGTGCTCCAGAGGATATTCAGACCAAAGAAACAAACCTAGCCCTTAGTAAATAAACCTTTAGTAAGGTTTATTAAGGGTCTATACTGTGCCAGTCATGGGATTAAGTGCTGGGGATCCAAAGAGAAACTGCCAGTCTGAAGAGAGAAGGTGGAACTTGAGCCAGACCTGGAAGAGTCAGCCTTAGAGAAACAGAAGAGAGCAGGGCATTTCAGGCAGTTGCAGTGGTGTGAGCCAGGGCTAGCCAGCCTCTGGTTTTGTGTTTGGGCAAGAATTATCCTGGGCGTCCTGTAAGAAAGGGATAGTCACTGGGCCTGAGACTTTATTGGTACAGGGGACTCCCAGGTGAGGAAACTTACTCTACCATTACAGATGACTATGGAGAGGTTAAGTGATTAGTCCAGGAGCAAACTAAATCTTTGCCCTTTGCCCCCAGGGGGTTGTGAGGAGCAGTGTTATGAATCCAAACTAGAAAAGCTAAGTACCTATGGAGTTCTGTCACACATATTCATACATACATCCAAGACATTACAGGTGGACAGTGAACTGGGCCCAAAAGTCAATCAGAAGGAGTGGCTTGGATTGCATTTGGGATATTTCTCAGTATATTCAGTAAACCGAAAGCTTCTCCATGAAAAAAAGAAAGATGGGAGACTGATGCTTTCTTGCTGGAGATAAGGTGAAGGAAGATTAAGGGACTCCATAAGGCACAGAACATGGAGCCTGGAGACAAGAAGACCCGAGTTCAAATGTGGCCTTAGACACTAACTGTGGCCTTGGACAAGACAAGTACTTAACACCTAACTTTAACAACAGATTGTGTTGGGCCTTGAAAGGACTTTGGCTTTTATCTTGTTGGCACTGAGGGAGTTTTCAGCAGTGGGGGAGGATGTATGATTCATTGTAAGTCAGAAGACCTTGGTTTGAATCTCAGCTCTTCCCTGCTGTGTGACTTCAGCAAATCACTAAACCTCTCTGGGCCACAATCCATCATCTGTAGAATAAAAGGCTTGAGTCATAGAGCTCTAGGGCCACTTCCAGCTCCACCCACCATGTCCATTTGGCAGTTGTATAGAGAATGGATTGGTGAGTGGAGCAGCAGGAAGACCAATTAAGAGGCAATTATAATAATTCAGGCAATGGCCTGAACTATGTGAGTGGAAAGAAGGGAATGGATGAGGGAGGCTGCAGAAGTGGGATGGACAATGCGGGGTGAAAACCACATTAAGCCATTATCAGCTATTAACGCCCTCTCCCTCATTAATTCATCAAATGAATCATGGAAGGCCCTGCCCAGAGGAGATCAGTTCAATACTGGGTTTGTGATAAACTCACCACTCAATACTCTATCCGGTCATACAGCAGCAGGGAAGGGAAGGATTTCAGGGTTAAAAAGATGGCCTTTTATTTCCCGGAGAAACTTGGGGTTACTGAAAGCCCTGGGCATGCTTCCCACAGCAGTCCAGCCCCCTCTCCTCCCTCCTGTTGGCCTTTGGGCCCAGCTCACAGTTTCTCTATAAAGGGTCCTAGCTGTGCATACGTAGATAGCAGCAGCATTTCCAATTTGGGGCTCAAAGCTTCAAACGAATCAGGGTTATTGTTGCTCCCCTGGGTTGGTGCAGGGAGAGAGTGGCAAGAATTTAGTGCAGCTGCTGTTTTCTGTAGAAATACGGATACCCCCCCCCCCAAAGTCCCGAGGCTTTTGTGTTTGGCCCAGTTGAGGTCCCACATCCTTTGGAAAGGATCCAGAGGAAAATGAGAAAGGTTAGCATGGACTCATTGAAGGAATCCTCAGGTGTGTCTTACTCACACATGGAATGGGACTGCACCTGTGGTTCCCCTGTAGGGGTTTAGGATGATTGATTGGGAATGTAACATTTTGAAATCTCTCATGGGTTGGGGAGAGGAGGCCCACTAGTGAAGGGGAAAGGCCAGGCTTTCTGACTTGGTGAAGGAGGGCTGGCCAGGAGCTCAGTGCCACCATCTGCCCAGAGATTCCAGTGGATCGTTAGCAAAAGAGGAGCCAATGCCCCTGGATGACCCAGGCACCTTCCCTACTCATTCTAGGAATGCTCATTTATCCTTTGACCCAGTAGCTCCAGACTTCTTATGTTTCGAGTGCTGAGTTTCCCCTTGCTAAGCTGGAGCTAGAAGCAAGCTTTTATGCTTAAAACCAGCAACTGCAGTGATTTGGTCCCCAAGACATTTGATCCAAAGGAGGCTGGGCACATTACAAACAGGACCCACATTTACAAATCAGCTTGTGATATTTACACTTACAAAGGAGGAGAGGAGGGAGGAGGGAGGGGGGAGGAGGACTTCAGGATCGGTGAGGCCCATCTAGAAACCATTAGCATAATTGGAAGATGACCAAGTCTCTGGCTGTATACTGCAGATACTGGTCAAAAGCCTGACCTTGGAGGAAAGAGAGTTTTCCTTGTTGTCCAGCAGGGTGAGGTCCTTGTAGTTTCAGGACCCTTGGGCCATGGGTATTAGAGCTGGCCCCACACACTGGCCCTCCATTATTTGCCACACCTCTGTTTTTCATTGACCATGTTCTTTGGGAAGTAATTGTCCTAAAGAGATAATGGATACAAAAGGACTTTGAAAAGTACAGAGTGGCATCAAATGGTAAGTATTCTATTGTTCCACTTTGGAGTCAAATACTGGGAGAGGTTCTCCATAAGAGCTATGACTGCTCTTGAGGAGAAAGCATAAAGGATGAAAATTAAAGCTGGATTGAACCACTGAATCATAGAATTTAATACTTACTTAGCCCCTACCATGTGTCAAGCTCTGTGCTTTACAAATATCTCATTTAATCATCCTGGAAACAGAGGTGGGCAAAGGGGGGGAGGAGGGCTTCACAGGTGCCCAGGGGCTCACAGCTACTAGGTGTCTAAAGCAGATTTGAACTGAGGTCCTCCCAACTCCAGGCTTGGTGCTCCATCTACTGAACCACCCAGCGGCCCTGTGAATTATATAATCTTTGTTCAGGAAGATAGCACAAGGGTCATGTAGGACAGTCTCCACATTTTGAGAAAAGGAAACTAAGGATCACAGTGGGCTCAGCACTTGCCCAAGGTCACACAGTTTGTGGTAGAGACAAGGTCATATGACTAGCCATGGGAGCTGTTTTAGGCCTCATTATTTTGTGACTTAAGCTCTCTGTGATCTCATCTGTGAAATGAGCAGGTTAGGCCCAGAAGGTCCCCCCCCAGCTCCAGAGCTCAGGTCATCTGTGCATCCCCATTCATCCCTGGTGTCTCACATTGCCTGACTTTAATAGATTAGTGGTAGGATATTGGTGTTTCTGCCTTTGTTTTCCTGTTATTGCAGGGTTGTTGTGGGAAATGATTGAAATGCCAGTAAAAAGCTGGGTCAGGCCAAGATGTGCTATTATCCCATGAAAGGGTATTAGCTGGAGTAAAGCCATTTCTTGAACCTAAGTTTAAACTTGGGTGCCATGGAAAATGAGATTTTTAGTTTTTAAGGAAATTTAAAACTGTTGTCTCTCTGTTTCTTTACTCTGTGCTCCTTCCTAGGCACAGGCTTCAGTTTTCCTGGGAAAATCAGGCTAGCAATGATGGAACAGGCATAGCTTTTTAGATGGAGAAATGGGTCCCAATCCTTAGAGATTCTTAAACATTAATGAGATACTTAAAGCCTTGAGAACTAATTCAAGGTCTCCTGGCAATGCCAGGTCATCTTGGTGGAGCCTGCTCTTCATGACCACACAATCTCAGATGGCTCTTGTTCTCTAGACAGCTTGGCTTCAGGGGATGAAGGGTCCAGTGCCATAGTACAGACAGTAGAACAGTGGGCTTGGAGTAAGGGAGCTCCAGTTTCCAGGCTTTCCTCCAGACAAGAGCCAGTTTTAAATGGCTTGTGAGATGTCTTTAAATGTTTAACTGTGAACATTCATACCTCAGAAATTATTGCTTGATTGTCTAGACTTGAGAAAGTGTTAATGATGATTAAATCTCCAATATTGTGTGCATACTGTGTGTGTGCATTCCACACCCCCCTCCCAGAGTCTGGTTGTTAAACATTTACCAAACACCCCTAGTATTGCTCTCTAAACACTGCTGGAGCTCAGCAGGAGGGCAGCAGAAGGCTCTGGGAATGAAGTTGTCAGAATGAAGTCTGGGTGCCTGGGGACTATATGATGATATTAACAATAGCAACAACAATAAATGGCATTGATATAGTGCAGGAGGTTTGCAAAGTGCTTACATCTGTTAAATCCAGACCCTCACTTCATTGCTCCCTCAGTTTCCTTTTCTGTAAAATGAGGGAGGGACGAGGTAGACGATGTTCTCTGAGGTCCTTTCTTGCCTAAATGTATGAGTAGGGGAAATGGGAATTAGTGGGAGGCCTATCACAGTACACTGTCAGGTTGGTGTTTTCAGTCTAATAAGCAAGAAGTTTGAAAATGGGGAGACTCTCACTGTAACACAAGAGGAAACTGGTGAGCAACAATTCCTGTAACAATGACTGGAAAGTGTGAAAGAATTCACAGTAAGGAGGAGGAGGAGGAGGAGGAAGGGGAGAGCTATCACTGTGGCATCAGAGGAAGTAGGCAGAACTATGTCATAGTACAGTGGTGGCAGGGAGACATGAAAACCCCCCAGGAACAGACAGACTAGCACTGACATGAAAGGGGAGGAGTGGAGTAGGAAGTTCCCTATAGAATCCTCTCTGGAGGCTGGTGTGGGCTTCTGTCCTGGGGTCCCTGTACCCATCTCCCCCAACTTCTCCCTTAAAACCAGCTTGAGTAAATGCTGTTTAGGATGGCTTGGCTGGCTGCTGTTATTTCTTACAGTCTCTTATTCAATTGAATATTTCTATTTCCAGTCTTCTACTTAATTTTAACATCAATATTTTAATGGGACCCTGTCTGCTTTTTTAGCTTCCCTAGTAAGGACTCAGCCTAGCTTGGCCTGAAGCAAAAAGGAAAAGCCTTCTTGATTCCTACATGGAACCATAAGAAGGAAAACCTTTTTTCTTGAGCCCTGGTCAGCTCTGGTAATAAGCATGTATTATGAGCAAGGTCCTAGGGAGGGGCTGGGGCCTCTAAGGAGCTGACCTTCTCCTAGGTTTGTCCTGGGTAGCCCAAGCAGGTCGTCCTCAACAGGGGTGATCTTAAAGGCTTTCTCTTCTTCCCTCTCTCTCCTGCCATCCCAGCTTCCAAAGCCTAGTTCCTCTGATAAGAGAGTTAAGGTTGGCATGAGAAGGCGGCTGAGGCCAATCGCTTATCCTGTCCTCAGCAGAACTACAGAACTCTGGTTACAGAACAGCATCTCCTGGAGATGTGTCATCCTTCAGTCTCCAGCTACATGGAAATGTTTCCATATTTTGAAAAGTTCATTCATATCTGTGTCTTTTTTTTAATGAAGTGCTATATTACTGACAATGTAGTTCCCTATAGCTAGAGTATTCTGATATGGCCTAGGATTGGGCAATTCCATTTTTCTTCAGTGTCTTTCCGACCTATTTTGTGAATGTAAGGAAAAAATATGAGTCATTGCAAATCGAGTCCTCTCCAAACATGGAACCTTCCCTTTCGGCATTCCCCCATTATACTATCTTGGGCTGTTGGTCCTGTTGAGATTTTCCCAGACCAATGAGGAAATGTTTTCTTTCCTCCTTCTCATACTCCCTCAGCCTAGGCAACATGAGCTTGATCAGTGGTTAGATTCATCCCCCAGTTCTACTTGTGGCTTTTCCTCACACCTTTCTTTGGTTTTTGATCGTCCCTCAAAGCTTTAAACAAAGTCCTTCCCTGGGTCTTTTCATGTATCCTATACTGAGTGAAGACTGAGAGCTATTCGAGTTTGTCCCTTTACGTGAATTCCAGTGATGGAGCTTATCCAGATGATAGCACGTGCATACATTCACACAAATGTACAAGAGTTAATGTGGATCATAGTCGAGTTTATTGAATAGTAAGTTTGCATTATCACATGAAGGTTGTCCCCTCCCCTCCCCAAGCTATTCATGGCACTGACTGGATAGTTTTTATTCTTAGCTGAAATGAAAGCATCTGTCCACATGGTATCTACTAATATTGAAATCCTGTGCCTTGGCAGCTCTGCCACCAGTAACTTGGCACAGCCTGGGGGCTTGCCAGCCTCAAAAGAACCCCTCGATTGCAGAGGTAGTTGGTGGTTCTACTGTGGCCCACAGAAAGAGGCATAGAGTACTCATTAAATACAGTAGGCAAAAATCAAATCCAATTCAGTTGGTTTTCAACTGTCTGACGGCAACAGGACATTGAAGTACTCAGCAGACTTTGGCATAGCCAAGAGCACGCATTCAACATCAAAGCACGCATGCAGTAGTATGTGCACACAATGACTGGGTGTTTTTAGTGAAGACCTCAACTTGGCTTAAGAGTACTGAGAACGAATTAGAAAAAGTTCAGCTATATTTCTATGCAGGCACTAGCAAACAGTAGAAGGGTTTGGGGCAGTTTTCTGAGTGTTTGCCAGAGAATCTGCCTCATTGGGCCTGATGCTTATAACAGTGATATACTCAACATAAGATTTCAGTATCATTAGATTCTACGGTTACAGATTGTCACTCTACTGGTTCTTTTGTGGTATTTTTTGATCTGCATCACAGCAGCAAATAGTGGGAGTGAGATCACTGGGGCGTTAAGAAACAATACTTGGTAAATCATTTTGCTTGAACTTCACAACAGGCCCTAAAAGATTTGTCGTTTTTTGAAGAAGGCATTTGGGATTGTTCTGAATACAAATATAGAATCTATCAGTAATGGTTCTTTGATTCAGGTTTTTGAATACTAGAAAATAAGGCAAGTTCCTATCTTACAAAGGTGATATATGCACATGGTACTCCTATCCTCCTAGCATCACAAGCTCCATTGTATGGCAACATGTCCCCCCAGGAGCCAGGGTGACCACTGAAATTAGCACGTGCTGCAGCTGGAAAAGCCAGAGCCTGAAGCAGTCCCAGCATGAAGTTTCAGAAAGGCTTGGTGAGATCTACAACACAGGCACTGTATGTTTACAGAAATTAAGATAATGTTCTCTTATCAACCATAAAACTGATATGCTTATGAAAATCACAAGGTAAAAAGAGGAACAAGTTGTAAAAATAGGCATCTCAAGATGCTGTGGGAGGTCCTCCTCTGCCTCTGAACGTTTCCCATCCCACGCCCTAGTAAGGAAAGCTGGCGGGAAGGGATCAAGTCTCTTCTACAAATGGGTCACTTGGCTGGATGGTTTTCAAGTCGAAGAAGTGATTCTCCTTTTGACCTATGGACAACTTTATTTTTTTACTACTAGAAATCAGTTGTGTTGATGAGCAAACATGTAGGCCTTTCCACTTTAAGGACTCTCATACAATAACCACATAATTTACAAGAATGAGTTTCATAACCAAATTCCAAAAATGTCATGCCACACTTTTCCCAAATGAAGCCTAAACCAACATGCAAGTCTGGTCTCTTGAAAGGAAAAACAGGGATCCATTCTCTTTCCCTTTCCATTTTTTTACAGTAGGAGTTTCCATTTTAGTCTATGACTGGAAGAAAACTACGCATAAGAACACTTTTTAAACAGGTGACTTGAAGATCCTTTGTGAGAGCAGTGACCCCATCTGAGGAGAGAGGATTGCTTTTGATTTAAGTGGTGGAGTATGTGAGCCAAGGAGGGAGGCAGACAACTGAGCTTTCAGGCCCCTGTGTTTGCCTAGGGTAGCAGGCTGTGTCTGCACAGGTAGACTGCAGTGAGGAGAAGTAAGGCACCCACTACCTGCCTCCAAAAAGAGCAAATCCTGCCATTATTTGAAATGCTCACTGGTTCCATTGGTGAGGTTAACTGAACATTTCCCCATCCCCACCTGGGAGATCCAAAAAACTCTAAGTAACATAGGAAACTCTGTTGAGAACAGAAGAGAGGACTCCCCACAAAAAGCCAATACGTTCTGGGGAGTTTTGTGCCCAGAATAACAAGTCATCCTCCTTCAGGGACCAGGTTCTAAAATGTGCAGATGGGGAATATCTCATTTTTACATGTTGGATTAAGCTCGATGATTCCCTGTAGCCACACGTGTAGGTTTGGGGTAGACAAGGTGAGGAAATGAGTGGCCGATGGCTAGGGAGCAGAAGGAAAGGATTTTCTACTGCCTTGGACTCAGCAGGTCCTCTAATATTGCCCCATGTGCCATGACCAGGGAGCAAGGAACAAGGCAACCCCCAAGCAAGAGCAGGCAGAATCCTTTTTCTCTCTAAGACAGAAATTAGGATAATAGAATTTTTAGAATCATCCTTAGCAGAAACAGCAAAATGTGAAGAGCTTTATCTCAAAAATATCCATATAAAGTATCTGTATAAAGTATCCATATATATGTGCACAGTTAGAAAATTCCCCTTTAAATAAAGTTTAAAACACCCTCGAT
This sequence comes from Gymnobelideus leadbeateri, assembly GCA_011680675.1. NCBI lineage: Eukaryota > Metazoa > Chordata > Mammalia > Diprotodontia > Petauridae > Gymnobelideus > Gymnobelideus leadbeateri. Next base: position 95,191 of record WOXC01007431.1, read on the forward strand.
AGCTGATTCCATCAAAATTGGGCACAATTTTTTAAGCAGTAACAAACACTAGATTGATGAAAAGTTTAATTTCAGTGAAAGCACATGAATCCATTCGATTTCCCTGGGGACCAGAATCTAAATAACTTGACTTGTGCAAGTGCTAAGGTGGCTTCTGGTAAGCTGTGTTCTCAGTCTTCATGAAGAGGCACATTTTTGTTCTTCTGCTTCCTCACTGGGACCTCATGGCTGCCATTTTGCAGAAGTTTCTCTTTTCTTCTTCTCTATCTAGTGGCCGGTTTCTTCCTTTCCTCACCTGTCCCTCCTCAGCAGACCACCTGAGAATACACAATCAATGCAAGTCCTTACACTGAACACCCTGGTTGCTGACTCTAATAACTGTGTTCCTATTAGTACAATCATGGGGCTTTGGGATTTAGCAGTAGATTTACAGAGACACAGAACTGGTATTTTATTCACTTTCTTCTTTGTCACTCAAGTCCATGCTGAACTCTGCTCAAAATGCCGCTTGGCTTCCATTGCCACTCTCCAAGGTCTTTGGCCCACAGGACTCATGCAGAGGCGATGGCTCCATTGTGGCGGGAACGTGACCTTTCTAAAGGTGCTCGTCTGTTATCTGTAAGACAGAGAACACAAACTCTGTGAGCATTTAGACCCTGGCTATTCCATAAGAGCAAGAGGTTTTTCAAACAGTTCTGAAAAATCACTTCAAATGATCATGTAAATAAGGAACATGACTCACAAAGGCACTTGCAGCTGCTAGGCCAAGGCCTATAGTTCAACAATGGGCAATAAAATGATTTTCTGGGTAAGAGAAGTCAGAAGGATAAAAGAAAGGAGAGGCGACAGCAGATTCATTGGCAGAGATGTTCAAGTGAAAAGCTCATGGGATGGTCAGTCCCTTTTGTTAGAAAGTCTTTTGATGCAAGCTATTTTCATTCTCTCTATTGGCTGTCCCAGAGGGTACACCAGTGCGGGCTGAGCAGGAAGGAATTTGGCCTTTTTGCTCTTGACCTCCATGTCATTCAGACCTGCTGGCTAGCATTTGCCTGACTGTGTGACCGGAACAAATCCAGTAGGTTACATAGTCACTATGGGGACGAATAATGAACATCCCTCTCCTCCAAACATCACAGGAAAGCAAAAGTTTTAGAGCACTAAGATTTGCCAAAAATAGTTTTTGCTTTAACAGGAAACCACATTTTGATGATGACTACTATGTTATTATCACCTGTTTTATACCCAACTTAAATGCAATTGATGTGGGTGAAAATCCTTTTCTGACAAAAGCATAATATACTTCGAATGAGCCTAAGTCCCTAGAAATAATGCGACTAGCAGCACTTCCAGAAATGCTAACACTTTACACTTGTTAATTTGCTAATTCACACAACATCCCCAGGAGGTAAGCCCATCTCCTTCTATCCTATTATCTCTGCTTTAGTGATGAAGGTTACACAGCAAATCAATGGGATGATCAGGGTTATAATGCAGAGGTCATGCTTCTTTGGGAGCTAGCCTTTGGACATTGTTTCCCTCTACAGTAGGAGCCAGATAATGAAGATCAGAGGACATTGGACAGGATGTCTGTCCCCGAGGAAGCTCAGCTAGGGACCTCAGGCTTTGTTCTAGTGCCCTGATTTACAGCTACCAGGTCTACCCAGTTCTCCCGATTGAACCGTGATCTCTCTGGTTACTTTGTAAGGCCTAGTGTGGTTGAGTGGGTAAGTGGACTTTTTCTACAAAGACACATAGCTGAGTAATGTTGAGCCTTTTAAAGATGCCATTAACACATATGTTTATGTGTATATGTATGTGTATGCGATTGGTATCACAGCTATAAGTGTAGAAATAACATTCATGGATAAAATTATCTTTTACTTAGATGTTACTGGTTGGCATAAAGATTAGCTTGGGATGTTCTTTTCTATTCCTTTTGGCATTTTTGAGCTTCCACTTCTAGTCACTTCCTAAAGCTGTGGCAGATGGCCATCCTAGGGGCTACCTGAGTTGAAAGGATGCTGAGGTAGTGGTTCTTGGAGCTCTCTCCTACAGCTAAGTAAACACAGCATGTCCATGAGGAATGTAGTACCTTCACTTTCTACCATTTGGGGGGAAGGGACCAAGGCTAAGACTGGTACTTTACAATGCTAAGTAGGGACAGGCACAACAGGAGAATTAGCTGAGTGGTCACTTTTCATCTTCTTGTCTGAGTTAACAGTATAATTGGGGGGAGAGACAATTTGACACATGCCCAAGATCCACCATGGGTGGAGGCTGGCATTCTCAGCATGGTAAAGTACACTGCTAGTAAGAATATTTCACCTGCTGTGTTTATCATATCACCTGTGTTTCTACAGTAGAGCATGGAGGAAATTTCTGTGGACATTGTGGGTGGCCAGTAGATAGAGCTCTGGGCCTCAGGAAGACGTGAGTGCAAATCTGGCCTCAGACACAACACTTACTATCTGGGTGACCTTGGGCAGTCACTTAACCTCAATTGCCCTGCCTTCCCCCCTCCAAAAAGCAAAAAAAAAGTAATATCTAATTTAAGCTAGGGGAGGTGATGAGTTCTCTACTGAAAGCATAAAGAGAAAAGAGCCCAACATAGAGTGTTGAGGGACATCTTTGGCTGAGGGACTGACTTCAGTGCATGTATGGTGATGATCCACCAAAGCAGACTGAGAAGGAACAGTATTTAGGGAAGGTTACAGTGTGAAATGGGATCGAGAGCTCAAGAAGGATGAGAGCTGAGCCAAGTTCACCAAATTGTGCAATGAAAATATCGTGAGTAAACTTTGAGTGATGAGGTCAAAAACCAGACTGCAAGGGATGGGGAGGTGAGGAAGTGGGGGCAACCATAGATAGAGACAACTAGCTTTTTTCTGTGAAAGGGATAATTTGAGAGACTGGGGGAAACTTGGACAAGCTGCCAGAGGAGATGGAATTGGCCATAAGAAGGGTCATCGCTTTGTCAGAAATTGAAGCAAAGGAGGAGACACTGGGAACTTATGATGGATGGTCTCAATTTTGTCAGTAAAGTAATAGTGCTTTGTTGGGTGGGGTGGGGAGAAGAAAAGGTCTGGACAGCTCAATAGGATTTCAATTAGAGAAAGATAAAAGAATTGCCATGCAGTAGTGAGGGCCCAGTTAAGAAAGAATAGCATAAACCAGTAGTGGACCCAGTTGGCATACCTGTGTACCTTCCTCCAGGAATGTTCAGCAGAATAGGACTAAGATCTGAGAAGGTAAATGGCTGATGGTCACAAAAAGGTGAAAGAGGCAGATTAAGGGGAGTGAGGTACAGGGGCCTATGGAAGGATTTAGGAAGTTCTGTTCAGACAGACATCTGGGGATTTCTGGGGATAAAACATATAGGTAGGTGATAGTGAGATCAAGAGTACAACCATTTCTGCATGCAGTTGTGGAAATGGGGTGCCAAAGCAACTTCTATTTGGAAGTGTTCCCACATAAAAGGGCAGGAGGAGAAGTCATCTCAGAGACAATGAGGGCATGAGGTATGGAAAGAATCAATTTCAGCAGAATTGGGGAAATGTGCCCTGAATAGGGAAGGAAGCTCCAATGATAAATTAAACAATTCCAGTGCAATTCTCATCTCAATGACACAGTTACACTTTTAAACTAGAAACAGGTCATGCTGGGTAATCGATATCCTTCATTATGTGCAAAGAAATCCACCCAAGTTAAAATGAATACTTGCATTATGGCAGTGTCTTAGGTTTGGCGGGAGAGATGGAAGTTATTTTAATGAGGATGGTAATGGAAAGCAATAATATTAAAGGACTTCACAGACTACTGTGACTATAGACATACAACTCCCATTAACTGTAATAGGAGTTAAGCACATGTAATGATAACAAAATAGACCCCTAAATGTCTTTCCAATTGGAAATGTGGTCTAGGTACTTGCATGCTTTCACATGGAAAATTGTGATAGCAAAATTGATTTCACATTGAAATTGCCCAGGGTCTGGTGTGGACAGTTTCCCTAGACTAGGGAGTGGAGGAAACATCTGTATGATGAAAATCTTTGCTCTTCTCATCTTCATGTTCATTATTAGTTTGATTATTAAGAGAAAGTCTCGATAGTTGCAATGGATTTATTAATACAGTACCTTGTTATCAGCATGCAACTCTGCTGTGCTAGGGGAAAAAAGAATCAACATTTTCTATAACTGCTGCAGTAAGATTCCATCACTTTGCTCTGTTTCCTTTTTTTCTTATCCCTCCTGCCAGAGCAGTAACTGCTCTCCTGCTCTCTTAAGACCCTTTCAGTTTGCCCCCTTGCAAGTCTAATAATATTGAGGTACGTTCTCAGACAAACTCAATTATAGTAACTTTGGGAGACTGAAATAATGTGATCAAAGTAAAAGCACGTGGCACAATGACATAGCTTTAAGGCACTAAAACTTAATCCGTATTAAGCTCCAAATGGAGAAAATCTCTCCGCTTACTTTTATCTGCTCTAAACAAGATAGTTCCCAAACATACAGAACTAACTGCTGGGGATTTTCAATGACTATCATTTACATAATTGATAAGTGGACTTTAGAGAGACCATGCCTTTGGAATTCAGTCAAAAATATGACTCACAGGGGAAAACAATCTATTATCTAGTATTTCAGCTGTATAAAAAGTCTGCTGTTAATTATCTTTAGATCCAATGCAAAGCATGTTTGGCCTTTTAACAAAATGTCATTGTTTAATTTTTTTTTCAATTCTGAACTTGACAGAGATCAAATAACACGAGCATTTTGACATACAAAGTATAAAGGAAAAAGCACTGGACATGAAATTATTAATCTATTACACACAGCTTTCTTTTCCTTTTTGGTACAGACTAAATTCAACATATAACTACTCAAAACTGTCCTGCTTGCCTGTGTATCTTTTCAGCCTTCTTTTATGCATTAAAGAAAAATGTTTCAATAACCTTCTTTTCTTTTCTTTTTTAGCAATTGGGGTTAAGTAACTTGCTCAAGGTTACATGGCTAGTCATTATTTATGTGTGGGTGCTCATTTTCTGAGGCCGGATTCGATCCCAGGTCATCCCAACTCCAAGGCCGGCGCTCTTACTCACTGCGCCACCTAGCCGCCCCAGCCTTCTTTTCTTTTAACAGCCATATGGATAGACTGCTCTCTTCTCTCCAAATTAGAAAGAAAAGAAAAAGGCCAAACCCTTGTAATAATTATGCTTAGTCAAGCAAAGTGAAGTCCCAGATTGTCCATGCCCCCAAATGTCCATCTCATTCTGCCCCTTGAGCCCATCACCTTTCTGGCAATTGAGAGGTAACATAGTTTTCCATGATCAGAGTTCTTAGATTGTTCAGAGTTAAGTACTGCTGGTACTGTATAAATCATTCGCCGGGTTCTGCTCATTTCACCATGCTGATTGCTTCATACAAGTCTTCACAGTTTCTCTGAAACCATCCCTTTCATCAGTTCTCATGGCACTCCATTGTGGGAAATTTACACATATCCATGTAAGACATGGTATAGGCCTTAACTAGAATTGTGACTATGTGAGAGGAGAGAAGCCATTCCTAGATATGACTCTTGATCTGCCCACATCTCTCTCTGGGGTTCTAGTCACACACTACAAATGTGTATTAGTGCCTTCCACTTGTATATCTTGTTGGCAATTTAACCATTTGAAAGAGAACTTGTTACACCCTCCCAACTAACAACACTAGTATTCATATATAGTGACTTTAGGTTTGCAAAAATTTTTACAAATCTGGCCTCAGACACTTAACACTTACTAGCTGTGTGACCTTGGGCAGTCACTTAACCTCAATTGCCTTGTCTTCCCCCCTCCAAAAAGCAAAAAAAAAAAAAAAGTAATATCTAATCTAAGTTAGGGGAGGTGATGAGTTCTCTACTGAAAACATAGAGTGTTGAAGGACATCTTTGGCTGAGGGACTGACTTCAGTGCATGTATGGTGATGATCCACCAAAGCAGACTGAGAAGGAACAGTATCTAGGGAAGGTTATAGTGTGGAATGGGATCGAGAGCTCAAGAAGGATAAGAGCTGAGCCAAGTTCACCAAATTGTGCAATGAAAAGATCATGAGTAAACTTTGAGTGATGAGGTCAAAAACCTGGGGACGAGCTGCCAGAGGAGATAGAATTGGCCATAAGAAGGGTCATCGCTTTGTCAGAAATTGAAGCAAAGCAGGAGACACTAGGAACTTATGATGGATGGGCTCAATTTTGTCAGTAAAGTAAGAGTCCTTTGAAGGGTGGGGTATGGTATTATCTACCATAATTTGTTCCACTATCTTCCTTGGTTTCCTTCCCCACTTAATTTCCAATTCTTTGCTACAACAAAAAGAGCTGCTACAAATATTTCGGTACATTTCTTTTCTTCTCTCTTTTAACTCTTTGGGCTAGCCCAAAGAGGTATCTTTGGTGGTATCTTTGTGTCAGAGGGGATACATAGTTCCAAAGTGCTTTCCAGAATTATCAGACCAGTTCACAGCTCCATCAACAATGCAATAAGGTGCCTGTTTTCCTGTAGCATTTGCCATTTCATTTCCATGAGGCAGAACCTCAGAGTTGTTGTAATTTGTATTTTTCAATAATCAGTGGGTGATGTGGGAAAATGCCTTTTGTATGTTTTTGGGGTGCTTGGAATCCCTCCTTTGATCCCTGGGATATGATATTGGTATTTGATATTGGTGGAATAACTCTTTTTATTATATATATATATATATGTATATATAATATGTTATATAATAGATATATATGAAGCAAAGATTTGAATTTATTATATATTATGTATGTTATATATATTATATATATATTATGTATATATTATATTTGAATCAGTTCCTTGTATAACTCAGATATGGGACCTTTATGAGAGAAGATTTTCCCCACTTAATGGTCTCCCTTCAAATTAGTTTTGTTTGTGCATAAACTTTTACATTTTATGAAAACAAATTTGTTTATCTTCTGTGCTCCTCTATATCCCTTGGCTGGTTATGAGCCTTCCTACTTATCCATAGTTGCAAAACATTTTTCTTTGCTTGTACTGCTAATTTGTTTATGATGTGATTTTTTAGGTCTAAATCCAATTGGACTGTATCCAGTTGGAGCTTATCTCAGTATATGGTTTAAGATCTTGGTCTAAATCTAATTTCTGACAATGTTGTAAACTAAAAGTAAACAAATAATTTAAAAAAAATTTAAATATATTTTCTACTGGACTACTTTCTGGTTTTCCTTAAATAGTGAGCCTTTACTCCAGAGGTTAAGGATTTTAAGACTTTGCTGAGTCTTGTGTACCTAATCTGCTTCGTTGATCAAATTCTCTATTTTTTTAAACACCAAAGAGTTGCTGATTAGTGCTTTGTAGTAGAATTTGAGATCTGGTACTGCTAGGCCCCCTTCCATCCCACTATATTTCCCCATTCTTTTCCTTGAGCTTTATGACCTTTAGATACTTCAGGTCATTTCATTATTATGTTCTAGCTCTTTAAAGTAATCTTTTTGTAGTTTGGAATGACAATGAATAAGTAATTTGAATGAATAAAAAAAAAACATTAAATACTTTGTATAAAGCACCTTGGCTTCAAATAGAAAACCAGAGAGTCCCTACTCTCAAGCAGCTCACATTTGAATGGGGGAGATAAAAGGTATCGAAGGTTTTAGCTACAAGTCAGATTGTAACACCTCTTCTTTCAAGCCATTTCCATTGATGATATCATTTCCTGATGCTGAACCATCTGATAGTGCCAAGAACATTCTTTTCTGAGTCTTTAAGAGCTGTGGCAATAGCACCTGCAGTTGCTAGGATGCATCTCTTCAGGGGTTACTTCCCAGAATGATGGCTGGAGACACTGTCTCTAAACATCCGAGCTCCTGAGCCTTCCAGAAGAATCAGAAGGGAGATGGTGGTGACCAGTCTGTCACATGCTGTCTTAGCTAGGATGGGTCACCTGCTCCCTTCTCCAAAGGAGTTGTTTCCCTAGGTTAGGAGGACCTAACTGCGAGCAATTAAAAGTTTTCCAAGTGTTTAAGACTTTTAAGACTTTGTATTTCTGTAAAGAGTGTTTTATATGTATTCATATAGTTACTGTCTGCATTCTTAGGCACACTCCCAAATACTTCATACATTCTGTAGTTATTTTCAATAGAATTTCTCTTTGTAGCTCTTCTGGTTGGTTTTTGTTGGTGATCTATTGAAATGCTGATGATTTCTGTGCGTTTATTTTATATCCTACCACTCTACCTGAGTTATTTCACTTACTTGTTAGGAGACCCTTTAAAATGTCATATCATCATTTCCCCGTTGCTTTTGCTTATTCCCTCATTTTTCTTCTCTTCTTCTTGTAGCTAACATTCCTGGTGCCATATCAAGTAACAGTAGTAATAATGGACATCCTTGCTTTATATCCTTCATCTTACTGGAAAGGCCTCTAATTTATCTCAGCTACACAAAATATTGGCTCTTGATTTCAAGTAGATAGAGTGCTTGTCATATTAAGGCAAGGTACTTGTGCTTTTTAGTGTTTTTTTTCCCAACAGAAACACAAACTGAATTTTTGTCAAAAGTCTGTTCATCATCTGTTTATATAATCCTATGATTATCATATTTATAATTTTCCTTATATTGAACCAACCCTGAATTCCTGGTATAACTCCAACTATCTAATAGCATATCATCTTTTAAATGTTTTAGACTTTTTGCCAATATTTTTTATATCATATTCATTAAGGATATTGGCTTACAGTTTTCTTCCTCTGTTTCATCTCTTTCTGGGTTAGGTATCAAGACCATATTTATATCTTAAAAGGAGTTCGGTAGAAGCCCGTCTTTTCTTTTTTTTTTTTTCTGTTGAATGTTTAATGGCATACACATTCATTGTGCTGCCTAACAATTAGGCAAAAATTAGTAGGTAGAAAGACCCAAAGATAAGCACCTTCTTCACTATTTTGCCTAGGGCTGGTCATGCAGTCAGTATTGTAGTCAACCATGTGGGAAATTCTGACCTTACAAAGTTATCTTACAGATGTATTTATTACTGGCTTGCAAGGTGTACCTTGGTGGTGGTATTGTTTTTTTTTTTTAAACAAATACTTTATTAACTTCTGTTTTACATCATTCATTTCCGCCAGATTTTGAGTTAGAATCATTTTCCCCCCATTATTCCCCTACCCAACCTCCCAGAATAGCAGTCCCACAAGATATCGCTTCCTCCAATCTGCTCTCTCCCATACCTTCTCCCATACCCCCATCGACTTTTCCATTAGAGGAAGATGAATCTTTCTGTCCCAATGCCTGCACATCTTATCTCCCTATTATAGGCAAAAGAGTATTAATAATAGTATTTATATATATTTTTTTTTGAAACATTTAATGTTAAGACCTCGAATTTCAGATCCATTTCCTTCCTCCCTTGTCGCCCATTCCTTCTTGGGAGATAAGTAATTCAGTATATGTTGTACATGTCTAGCTATGCAAAACATTATCATAGTAGATATATTGTACAAGGCTGCTTATAATTCCCTCCCACTCATCCCACCCCCCACCTGGTCCATTCCCTACATGATCCTGTCCCTCTTCTATAGTGGGTACTTCCAACCTCCCCTCACCCCAAGGATGCCCTCCCATCCATCATCCCTCCTCTCATCCCCCTTCCCCCTATCCTGCTGCAGGTTGAGATATCCCATTTAGTATGTATGTCATTTTCTCCCTGAACCAAATTCAATGTGAATGTGGTTTTGCCTTTTTAGCCTTCCTTATTCTCCCCCTCCTGTGCACCCACTTCCCCTACATGAGATAGTTTACCCTACCATGTCTCTCCCCATCTCCTCTTGCCACTTTCCTCTCTCACCTCATAGTTTCATCCCTTGAGTATTCTCCCTTCCCAACAAATTCAACCTATGCCCTCTATCCATATATAACTGTAACCATATACACACACATTCACATATGTATTCATATGACCACACCCCCTTCCATTATTTTCATAGTGAGAAAGATATCATCAGTCACAGTTATTGCTTTTCCATATAGGAATGTAAATAGTTCAACTTTGATAAGTTCCTTTGATTTCTTTTCCCTGATTACCTTCTCAGGCATCTCTTGCTTCTTGTGTCTGGATGTCAAATTTTCTATTCAACTCTGGTTTTTTCCTCAAGAATGCTTGAAAGTCCTCTATTCCACTGAATGACCATATTTTCCCCTGAAACAAAATACTCAGTTTTGCTGGGTAGGTGACCCTTGGGTTCATTCCCAGTTCTTTTGCCCTCTGGAATATCATATTCCATGCCCTTCGATCCCTCAGTGTAGAAGCTGCCAGGTCCTGGGCTATTCTGATTGTGTTTCCACAATATTGAAATTGTTTCTTCCTGGCTGCTTGTAGTATTTTCTCCTTGATCTGGGGATTCTGGAACCTGGCTATAATATTCCTGGGAGTTTTCTTTTGGGATCTTTTTCAGGAGGTGATCTGTGGATTCTTTCAACCTCTATTTTGCCCTCTGGATCTAAAACATCAGGGCAATTTTCCTTGAGAATTTCTTGAAGGATGATTTCTAGGTTCCTTCTTTGATCATGGCTTTCAGGTAGTCCAATAATTTTTAAATTGTCTCTCCTGGATCTATTTTCCAGGTCAGTGGTTTTTCCCATGAGATATTTCACATTGCCTTCTAATCTTTCATTTGTTTGGATCTGCTTAACAGCATCTTGATTTCTCATAAAATCATTAGCTTCCATTTGCTCCAGTCTAGCTCTGAAGGAATGAATCTCCTCAGTGAACTTTTGAGATTCTTTTCCATCTGGCAAATTCGACTTTTTAAGGCATTCTTCTCCTCATTGCCCTTTTGGGCCTCCTTTGCCATTTGAGTTAGTCTATTTTTTAAGGTGTTGTTTTCCTCAGTCAGGCTGTTGACCCTCATTTCATACTTTTCCTGCATCCTTCTCATTTCTCTTTCCAATTTTTCCTCCACTTCTCTTATTTGATTTTTAAAGTCCTTCTTAAGGTTCTCTATGGCCTGCAACCCGCTCATGTTTCCCCTGGGGCTTTTGGAGCAGGACTTCTGACCTCACAGTCCTTTTCCCGCTCTATGCCCCCAAAATAGGAGTCTAGGGTTGCATTTTTCTGTTTCCTTTGCCTTGGCATGTTGCCACTTAATTGCTTGACTTTTGGGCTTGTTGCCACACTATGGCTTTAAGGCCAGCTAGAGGAATTTTCGTCCCGAACGTGTGGGGGGGCAACTTCCGTTTCTGGCAAGCTGTAAACCCACCCACGACTTCCACCCTAGATCACAATCTAGATCCAGGGAGGTTAAAGCAAGAGCGATTACCCCCCAAGACTGATCGCTGGATCTCCCCACGATTTGTAGGCTGGGAGCCGGAGATGCCTCTGAAAACTACAAAATGGCGTGTCTCCTCAGTGGCTTCTAGCCCCCAGGGGAGGGAGCTGACGCATTCCCCAAATACAGGTCCCAAAGTCCATAGGACACTAACCACTTACTTTGTCCTAGGCATGTCTATGTTGATAATTCTGGAGTCTCCACAGCTCCTGGTGTTCTGGGGTTCCTCCAGCCGGCTGCTGGCCCTGCCGCCCTGGGGCTAAATCCTCGGCTCACGTGGACCTGGGCTCGGCTCGGCTCCTGCGCTCTGCGGCTGCCGGCTCCCAGACCACTGCGCTGGTCCTTCCTGCAGGGTGCTGGGCTGTCCTCAGTGGGAGGTTAGCTTCTCTGTGTCGTTCTGTGGGTGCTGGGGCTCCAGAAGTTTTTCAGAGCAGAAGCCCGTCTTTTCTTATTTTTGCAATCAGCTCATATAAAATTGCAACCAGTTGTTCTTTAAATGTTTGTAAGAATCCACTTGTAAATCTGTATTGTCCTGGGGTTGTGTTTTTGCACATTAGGTTAAAAATACATTTGTTTTCTTTAATGAAGACTACATTTGGATCCCAAGGCAAACTTGCTTTCCATCAGGTTGTGTCTTTGGATAGCTCTTCTAAAGAGAAATGATGAGACACTAAATTGCTAGACTTGGAAACATCCACTCAGAGAGTCCTAGATCTCTGTGTATGTATGTATCTCTCTCTCACCTTAGTATCATCTGCTCTCATGTCCTTCTGTGACTAGCCTGGTGGACATTGATATTTCAACTCTAAGCTCTTGTTCTTTATACATACACAAGGTGTCCCAAAACTCTTAGGGCAATTTAAAGCTCTAACAACACACGTGTGTGTGTGTACATCTTTATTTCTTATATGCCAGATTGTGAAGTACAAATGTGGTCATTAGTGACAAGAAAAGTGAAATTTTCCCTCCTCACATTCAATAAGGCTTTCCTATCACTCGTCTGGGCAGAATGTTCTTCATTTACTTCATTTTAAAAGGAAAAAAAACCCTCAAAATGCTGCTATTTGCAGATGGCATGATTAACCCAAAAACCCTAGCTAGTCTACTGAACTAATTCTTATTGTTTGTCCTTCCTTTCAAAGAGGATCAATGACATGACATCAGACTGTGACATCTTAACTGGCCTATGAATTGGATTTAAATGAGAGGAGTAGTGAAACAAGAGTTCCAGGAATGTAGCAGGAGAAAAAAGGAAATCCCATTCAAAACAAAAACAAATTGTAAAAAAAATGCCAAGGTACATGCAAGATTTATATGAATACGACCTAAATAACTGGAAATATTGCTCATAATTGGGTTGGGCTCATGTAACAAAAATGGGGGGGGATTTAATGCCATATCAATTAAAACTAACACAGTATTATTTTTAGAGATTAGGAAAAAAAATCATCTGAAGGAACAAAAAGGTCAAGGATCTGTAGAGAAATAATGGAAAAAAAAGAATGAAGGGGGCCTAGGGGCCCTGGCTCTCTAATTGTATTCTAAAGCATCAGTCAGCCAACCAAACTGGTACCAGGTAAAAACAGAACAGATTAGGTAAATAAGACCCTGAGCAATTTGAATACAACAGTATATTGTTTGATAAACTCAGGGCACTAAGTACTAGGGTAGGGATTCCCTTTTTGGCAAAAATTTGGCATAGACTAACACTTTATGGCATACAGCACAATGCCACAACAGGGTATATCACCTGAATGTAAGTGCTCCTATCTTTTTTTTTTTTTTTGGAGGGCAGTTGGGGTTAAGTAACTTGCCCAAGGTCACACGGCTAGGTTTTTGTTTGTGTGTGCATTAAGTGTCTGAGGCCGGATCCGAACTCAGGTCCTTCTGACTCCAGAGCCAACGCTCTACTCACTGCGCCACCTAGGTGCCCCAAGTGCTCCTATCTTAAGGGGAAAAAATTCGAGGAAAAAGGTATTGAGATGATGATAGAAGACAAAAGGAATAATTTTGATTACATAAAAATGAAAAGTTTCTACATAAGAAAAGTAAATGCAGTTAGAATCAGATGGGAAATTGTTAATTTGGAGGCAAAATCTTCACAGCATTTATTTTTCCTGCAAAATCTATATATTGATAATCATTAAATATCATATTTTGGCCAAAGTTTGAATTAATCAGACTACTCTCTGCCTCATTTTACAAAAAAGGCTCTCTTTCTGTGTCAGCCCAGAGCCCAGGTAAGACTGGGAGTAGGATTTAACACAGGCATCCAGAGATCCTAAATTCCAGACAGACCCAGCTTTGTCTCGCTCTCGGAGAACCCTCTTCCTTATGTCAACCAAAAGAGGCCTACTTTATGGCTCTTAAGGATGAGACCCTCAGTTCATACCATTAGCTTGACTAATGGGACTTTTTCTTATTTTAAGATTTTCTGAACATATACCATGTTATGGAATATTAATGGTAAAGAAAACATAGATATTCTGAATCACAATTTCAATTGACACTTTATCATCTCTCTTTTTTTGTATTTATCATTTATTCAATTAAGAAAATTCCTTTCACATACAATGATTAAACCATTATGGGGATCATAAATTTGTGTGACTCAGCCACCCTGTATTGGGATGGTTCTAAAATGTACTTAATCTCTCTCACCCTTTTGTTCTTCAGTCAAGACTCTAGACCTGCATTTCCATGTACAAGTAGTAAAGCTAGCCTTAAGGGAATAATGAATAAATGTTGTAATTTTTATTACTGTTTGCTTGTCTCCTTTAACTAAAACCTTTGAGACAGGTCAACAATATCCAAGATAAACAAATGGAAAAGAGCCATTCTTCAAATGAAGAAATGCAAGCTATTAACACCCATATGTAAATGCTCCAAATCACTAAGAAGAAGAGAAATTCAAATTAGAACAAGTCTGTCCTACCACCTCACACCAGTCAGATTGGCAAAGACGACCAAAAATATGGAATTATGGTTAGCAGTTTTGGGAGGGTAAGTCCCCTAGTGTGCCATTGGTTGGGCTGTGAAATGTTTTAACCATTCTGGAAAAGAATTTAGAACTATCCACAAAACATTGCTAAAATAGTACAGAGTCTTTGACCCAGTCAGTGATATTATTATTACACATGTACCCCAAGGAGGTCAAGAACTCATAGGTCCAAGCATATTTATGGGAGCATTTTTCTTTGTATCAAAAGTGGCCATCAATTGGGAAATGGCTGAATAAATTGTGGTAGATGAATGTAATGGAATTTTACTGTATTATAAAAATTGAGGAACAAGAAGGGAGCCATGCAAACAATTTATCCAAATCATGCCACAAAAATAATATGAGGAGAAAGAAGCAAAGCACTGAGCAAAGCAGTGACCAATCATGACTTCAAAAACGGGGAATGAAATAGTGGCACAGGACCACATAAGCATCCTCAGACATGGCCAATGTGTGTGTTTGGGTTTGTTTCTTTTTTTTTACTATATGTTTTTGCTATAAGGAAAGGCTTCTACTTGGAGGATGATGGATATGAAAAAAAAAACACACAACCCCCCATCCCTGAAATACACACACACACACACACACACTGCACATAGCAAGAATTAAAGTGAACTACAAAAACAAAATTGTGTCCCCCCTAAATTGTACTCACTGTTTTCCTGTAAAAACAGTAAAGTCCCTTTGGACTGTAATACTGAAACTGTTCCTTGGAATCTTTACTGTGAGTTTGTTCCACGAAACTATGTATACAGATGTATAACAATTATTAGATTTAATATCTGAATGAACTCAGGTTCCCACTAGAGCCCAAATGCTTCAATGACCCCATTATTTTGCTTCCATTGCTCCCAGACCTGATCAACTTAATTATTCTGACTAATGAAACATTTAGGACATGAATTTCTGATTTGTTTTAATCCAAAAGGGACAGTGAAAAGTACTTCTCCTTAAAAAAAACCACAATGCAGGAGAAATGAAGAGTAGGAGTCAAGTCCAAGACTGACAGTATTTCATACACTTATCAGGTCTTGTTTATTTGCATTCTCCTTGAACCCAGCTCACTGGGCAGACAGTAGGCCTTTACTAACTGCTTATAGTTTAATCTGCTCTAAGGATGCAGTGACTTTCCTATTTGGATCACTCCTTAATACATCTTTGTGCTTTCCTTCTTCCAAGTAACACTCCAGATAAAAAACACCCTTTACCAGTAGAAGCCGGATCAGATGGTCCATGGGCAACAAACATACCCTCTTTTACACCTAGATACTTAAGGTTAATTTGTCAGCTCAAACAACCTGCATTGCAGCATTACCTGGGAGCAAGGGCTGCATCTCAGAGACTCGGACTTAGAAGGAACTTTGCAGGCTGTCTAGTAGCTGCCTGTATCTGAACTGTCATGCAGCCTTCATGGGCAGACCTCCAGTGTAGACCAACAGTGCTGCTAGGGAGCTCCCACACTTTTAGCCAAGGATGTTACTGGGTTGGTTTTTATTGGGGGGGGGCAGGTCAAACATAAGGCTAAGTTCTTTTCTTAGATGACAGCATTTTGTATTCCCCTACTCCACTGCCCATTCCAAGCCTTCTTTTCCCCTTAGGTTTTTCAGCCATCCATGAATATAGTCCCCTTATCCTCACTGCCCTTCCCTGTGCATTCTTCAAGCTGTCAAAATGTGGTGCTTCCACCATGAATAATACAGTGTGGTCTGCTTCAGGTGGAGAACTTGGCTTTGAATGTTGATTGCTCCTTATTGTGTTGTTGTAAGCTTGAACAAGTCCCAGCCTGTCTGGGCCTCAGTTCTTCATTACAGAATAATCTCTAAGTGTCCTCCTAACTCTCAATCACACAATCCTGTTAATGCAGCCCAAGATCATAGTAACTTTTTTTGGCTGACATACCACACTGTTGATTCTTCCCAAACTTTTGTTCCTCCCAAGATCTTTTTCAGGGACACTGTCATCTCAACATACTTCCCTTTCCCTCTTCTTGGGCAGATTTGGTGAACTTGTTTACCTCGATGACATTGCCTTGTATTAGATTCAGTTCATGGCTCTAGAGATTCTTATATTCCAAATTCTCCCACCTAGTCAGCTCTTCCCTATGATTGGAGAAATATGGCATCAATGCCTTCATTCAAGTAATCGATCAAAATGCTTATCAGAACATGGTCAAGGAAAGATGTTGCTATAAAAAAAGCAAACCACCTACTCGTTTCCACCTCAAATCTTCAGCTCTGCTCTCATTATTGGTGGCTTTAAAAGTACCTTCCACATTTCATTACTGCCAATTTTCAAAGTATGTTAATAGCTCCAAAGAAGTTCTATTTCTTTTCTACAAAACAGAAGAAGGAATACATAGAATAATGAATTTGAAACCTTTATAGCACCGATTTATTTCTCATCAGTGAATGCATTTGTCCTTAAAAAGAATGAAACTGACATCAAAGTGGTCCCCTTGCCCCTTGCCTCCTTTCACTAATGATATGTAACGGCTGCTGAGCCTGCAGTAAACGTGTTTATGTCCAGTTGAATTCCCATCATTTTACAATCCAATCTGATTCCTTTTTTATTAAAAAAAAAGGCAGTCCCAGGAGACCAGCAGCAGCTCCTGCTTCAAGGCATTTCCTGACATCAGCCTTCACTTTGCACTTCAACCTCAAGTCCCTGATTTGACAAAGAACACAGAGAGTCAGGAGAGGAGTCTTTTTCTCTGCCTCCTCTCCAAAGGTGCCTGACAGGAGTCAATAGCAATTCCTTCGAATCTACCATTGAAAAATGCCAGATGCAAGTCCAAGGGGAAGCTTTCTAGCTCTTCCTTAAAATGTTTTATTAAAGATCAGTGGAAGAATCCATTTGACTCAGTGGGATTTTTCTTCTTTCGTTCACCACAATTCGTTGTAGCAGTTGGCAGTTTAAATAACCGAAGTTCAAGACCGCCAGGCAGAGATGCTTTTTTTCCCCTTTGCCTTCTCTATAAAAGCAATGGATTCAAAGATGGAAAAGAAAGCAGAAAAGTCCTCTTTTTCCTAAAGGAAGTTCTTTCACAGTACAGAGCTGCTGTCATTCTTTCCATTTCAGATTGAGTGGCTACCAGAGTTTTCTCACTAGCCCCAACCTCTCCCTCTCCATGTGCACTGCATCTTCTGCTGCTGGATTTTTAATGTACTCAAAGCAAATTCACTTATAAAAGAGCAGTGACAGCCCCTGCTTGTAACAAGTACAATGTAAAATAAAATATCTTCAATATCATCATCATAAAGGCAGCCTATCCATAATTACTATTTTTAGGTTACATAAAATATCCACATTTTTTATTCATGCCTGGCCTAACAGTTGCAATTCAGCACTCTGCAATATTTAGATGGAACTGAATATGCTATGAGAAAACTTTGGGGGAAAAAACCTTGGAGCTGGCCCCGTCATCGGCGACTTGCTCAATTTTGTCTGTGAATTTGATGGTTTCCTGGGCTCCTTATGGAGCATCCAGGAAAGGCAGTGAATGAGAGTAAAGTCATGTCCACATTTCTAAATTGACTACTATTAAAATGAGCCCCAGCTATAACAAGAAGAGATTGCCACATCCCCAATGCCTAAGCTGCTGGAGGGAGGAGGAGGTGGAGAAAGGCTTCCCCTAGAAAATGGTAGTGCTTGAGCTCAATCTCATAGGACACTAGAGATTCTGAAAGGTAGAGGTGAGGGGGGAGGGCATTCCAGCTTGTATAAAGGCATGGTGATGGGAGATTGTTTTGTGTAAGAGGAATGGTAAGAAATCTAGTTTGTTTGAATCAGAGTACATACCAGTCATGGGTAATGTGCCTCTGTAAAGGTAGGGGTCAAGTTGTAAAAGGCTTTTAAATGCCAAACAGAGGGCTTGAGATCTGATCCCTGAAGTAACAAGGAGCCATCCTCTGATGGCTATTATATATATGAATTCCTGAATAGGGAAGAAAGAGGGCTAGCCATGTGCTTTAGGAAAATAATTTTCACAGTTGTGTGTGGAGTATGGACTAGTAGGAGAGAGACTTGAGGCAGTCAGGAGGGCCCTGCCACAGTTGAGGTCAGAGGCGGGTGGTGGCTATGTGAGCATAGAGAGGACAGGGGGCCTCCCCAAGGCCATCATCCCCAAATGTTTCCAGGTTCTATTTATAATTCTTAGATGCTGCTATTTAAGACTCTTTGCAGTCAGAAATATGCTATCTCGGGTTGTTCTTGGTCTTTGGGCCCATGTCTTTCCTTTCCTTAAACAAAACTCTAAAGTTCATATGGCTTACTCTAATGCATTGACAGTTGGGCGTGTGTGCCTGCCTAAGCGTCTGTCTCTGTCTCTCTTGGGGATGGGGAAAGGAGGCCCCTTCCATCTGTGCCACGCATAGTCTTTCTATCCTTAAAGGAGCTGGTTTTTTGTGAACTGTAACAACCAAAAACCTGCATTCTCTTGTCATGCTAAATGGCTCCAAACTTGCCTAGGCTGGCCCTCAAATAAGGGCATGCATCCCAGAGCCAGAGTACTTCCTGAGAAAGTCAGTGACAAGTGAGAAAAGCAAGAAAAAAGAGACAAATGATAGAATCAAAATCTTTATATAATCTCCAAGTTCATAGGTTACTTAGTTAGGAACTGGTTAATAGGCCAAAGATAAATGATTTACATATTTATGGGGGAAGGAGAAAGACTCAGGCCTGTTTAAGTCAATTTTTTTGCATAATATCAGCTATGGGAACTTTCAATGAGTTTATACATACACACACACACACATCTATCTATCTGCAAAAAGAAATTTTGAGGGGTAGGAGAAGTAATAGAGGATTTGAGAAATGCTTTGTGTTGGAGGTGGTATTTGGGCTGATCCTTGAAGAAACCTAGAGATTTCTAGGCATGAGGGACAGCCATTGCAAAAGCATGGAGGTGGGAATGTTGCTTTTGGATGACATCAAGGTGGCCTGTTTGGTGGTAATATGGAGGGTGTTACGGGGAATAATGTAAAGTCACTCTCAAAAGCTAAGTCTGAGACAGCTTGGGCTGGGCTTTAAATGCCAAGAAGTTGGGGGTTTTTGGTGTACTTGAGCAAAGTCTTCTCCACATTCCCTATTGAATTTCACTGTATTACATTCACCCTCATGACATAGCCTGTCAAGATTCTTTTGGACCCTGACTCTCATCTACTGGAGCTATTCCTTACAACTCTAAGTCATCTGGGAATTTAATGAGTGTACCCACTGTGCCTTTACTAATACAATTGTTCACTAGTAGCATTCAAGGACAGACCCCTAGGGTTAGGCAGTATCTTGCCATGTTAACATTGAACCAGCAACTCTGGGAAACAACTTGTCATCTACCTGTTTCTTAATCCATAATGAAAGTCTACCTAGGTTTTAGCATAGCTTTTGATCAAAAGCTATGCTAAAACCTAGATAAACTTTCCACAGCATTTTCATCTATTAATTTAGTGATGCTATAAAAAAAAGAACTGAGAAGTAAGTGGGAGGTGATGAAATAGAAGAGAATGTGTTGGGGAGGATGGTTGGGGAAATTAGGGGAGCCATGGAACAAGAGCTTCCAAGAACAGCAGGGTCAAGTGCAAGCTTTTTTAAATAGAGCAATGTTTGTAGTCATCTTGTGTTCTACAGTTTTCACTTAACAATTATATTTTAGATCAACATGCGTGTGCATTGACATAACCCGAGCACTTGGGATCTGTTTTTAGCAGTGCATGGTACTGTGTGAACATGCCACCCTTCGATTAGCCATTTCCACACTAAAGTGACTATCTTGGAAGACTTGTGTGGCACCACTGAGCCCACTCAGGAAGTGTGTGTGTGGCCTCCCAGCTCTGTCAATATTGAGTTGGATCATTTTGATTTATTTTTGCTACTTTAATAAGTATCTAAAGGGCCCCTTAAGGAAGTCTGAATTGGCATTTCTTTACTTGCAACTGGAGCTGAGCATTTTTCTATGTGGCTGTTTACTGTCTGGTTTTAGTCATGTGTCACCTGTATCTGCTTATCTCCTTTGGCCACTTAGCATCACCCTCCCTTCTGCAGATTAACCTTGACTCCTAAAGTCTGCCTGCTTTATGTGCATGGAAACTGTTGCCAGAGGTAATGGGCCAAAATCCCTGAAGTCTGAGTTGCAGAAATGGGGGCTGAGAATTTCCAAGCATGCGAGTTGGTATTTCAGCCTTAGGTAGTATGGGGCAAAGGGCCACACCCGAGCCAAGCCACATTTCCCTGAAGCCGGCTTCTCTGGTTCTCACAGTGGAAGCCTGTGAATCCATATCCAGAAATGAATATTTGCCCACAATGTTACAAACCTAGCGTCGTGGCTATCACAAAAGAAGTATAACATGATGCTCGGTAGCGAGGGAGACGAGATAAATACAGAGGCTCCCAGTGGGTCAGGACGGTCTTGGATCCACAAAGGCCTGATTGCAGTGCCTGGCCCTCACCAGTCCTTAATAAACGTGTGCTGAATTGAAGTCAATAGTTGTCAAAAAGAAGAGGGGAGAGAGCAGTGTGCAGAAGCTGTCAGGATGTGGCAGGGGCGCTAGGCTTTCTATAGAGAGCTTCATTTGGAGTCACAGTGGGAGGTTCCACATACGTGGTGCTTTAGTGAGGGAAAAAACCCAAGCCTTTCCCCATTCATACTCATAGTCTGTTTTGCAGCACAATTGTTCCTCTGCATAACATAGATGTTATTTTTCCTAAGACTGGTGACTCCTGGTGACCAGGGAGTGTGTCTTCTTTGGGTCTAGCCCCACAGCCTGTATGCCATATCATAATATTAGCATGCTTTTCTGCAGAATAACAGAGATCAAGGAAGATCAGAATTAAGGAAAGATTTGGCTACTAAGAGATCACTGGCAACCTTGGAGGGGGCAGGTTTTGTTGGATGACATTGGAAGCCAAATTTGCCATGCATAGAAATGGCTTTCTCATGGAGTTGAGCCACAAAGGGGAAGAGAAATACAGGACAACAGCGATGGATGGAGAAACTGGGGTATTTTTAAGAACAGGGGAGACATAGAGAAGGTGGGGATGAACAGTGAGGATGATTTGCTGGAGGAGTCAGGAGGGGCTGAGTTCAAGGGGGAAGGTAGTGGGTTTGTTCTGGCATGGCAAAGAGCCATCTAAAGAGTGAAGAAGAGAGTGGAGGAGGTTGATGGTATGAGTTGAGGTTGCTGTGGGAAGCATTTGTTCCAAGTATAGAGAGACATACCAGAGGAGATTGTACCTCTTCTACCATCCTGAGGATGGCTTTACCCTTCCACTAGGCAGTAACTGGGACTCCTGAGAATTCTCTTTCACAACGAACCTAATAGCCTGGAAGACATCAACCTATGAGTTTCCCTTATTTTCCCTGCTGAATGCATTACTTTTACCCACAGGGAAAGTAAAATTCCACATTTCAGCCTCGAGATCTTCCGGTAGTTAATTTCTGCCAAAATTATACAACCTGGAATGTCATCTTTGAACTGTTGGTCTTCAATTACCTTATGTTTTTAAAAGGGACAAACTACCTCTTCAAATGAGGAAGATATTGAGTAAAAATATCCTCCTACTAAATCACACTTCCCTCCATATTGTCTCTTGATTAGACCCTATCTCATGGTACCAATGAAGACTGAATCCTCATGGAGATCCAGACTGAGCCTTACTGCCTTCTCATCTCCTAGAAGATTCTAACTTGGAGGATTGATTTAGCAAATACCCCAAAAGGCATTCCCACATTGTCATTCATTTTTCCTATTTCCCCCCATGTTGATTTGCCTTTCTGTATGCCTCTTACATATTTAAAGAGTCTAATGTTTATCATTATTTCATTTTAAAATGTTTATTTCCTACTCTAGGAAGCCTTATTAATTTTTACAATACTCTTTTCAGTTTGAAAGAAAAATACAACGGATCTGCAGCCCTTTCTGAGATGTTTCAATTATATAGGGATTTATCATGAATTTAAAAAAAAAACAATTAGCAGATTTTTAATTTTCCCCGCTGACATTTCGATAGAAAATATTAGTGAAAAATCAGTGAAGAAAAAAGGTCTTTCAATTCTGCTTGTTACAGATATTTGATTACACGAGGAAAATCCAATGCGCTGGTCTCAGGGTCATCTATGAGCTTTTAATGATGATAATATATATTATATATGTAATGATAATATATGTAATAATGACTGATACTTTCTTCTCATCTGCTACTCTGCTGGCCCCAGTAGCTACCTTTGGTCGAAGGTATGAATAAGCCACTTTCCCCCATTAAGACGCCGATTTGCCACAAGGTAGTAAATAGGCATCTCTTTCCTCTTGCTTCCATGCAGCCCCCTTGCTGTTAGCTCCTCTCGTTCCCACTAGCCAACTCCCCAAGTGTTCCGTCTCCTCTGAACTTATCTCAGCGTCACTTCATTCAGACACAGAAAGTCAGTGTGTGCTTCATTTCTGTTCCTTTATGAAAGAGCAGCAGGAGCTACCCCTTTGTCTAGTGTATCGTTCTGGCCCCTTCTGGTCCCAGGGCTGCACAAGCAATTCTGGTATGTTTCAAACCAAGCTATCAAATGACACTATTGTGATCTGGAAATGTCTGGAGGGAAGGCTTGGCAAATGTCAGCAGAGCTCTAGGGCAAGGCAGACCCTTAAGGCATCTATGGATTACAGAGCTGGCAGCAGAGACCTGGTGAGGACCTGGCACCAGGCTCACAGGGGGTCAAAGGTTAGTGATGAGAGAAGCCAAAAATGGCTCAAGGTTGTCATTAGGGGCGTCCATGTAATGCAACCTCCCTTCTGGCCTCCTAATGATGCACGTTCAGCATATGCTAGGATGGGCATTTTCAGCCAAGCATTTTCCTTCGTGACAAATAAACACAGAAAAAAAACCAACAGGACAGAAAGCTGGTCAGACGAGTAAGTGAAAGGTCTTTTGTGCTCGACAACAGCTGGCTACATCAGAGACACCAGAGGTGGCAGCTGTTTTAAGGTGAGTTTGAAAGGAGAGGAATGATCTCCATGAAGACTTGCAAGTTTACCTGTACTTGTCGCTGTGAGGACTCCCCCAGCCTTTCAAATGGATTGTGCCTCTGTCCCAATGTGAACAGATACTGGCAGCCAACACACACAATGCAGGTGAGAAATTAATTTGGCCATGTGACTTACTGGAATGGCCTCTTCCTTGTGGAGTGTGCATTCTCTTAAGGTGCTGTGAATTAAGTAGCTGCTGCCCATGTGTGGCATAAATGAAATGACGTTAGGTGCTGGCTAACACGGCGTGTGATGTTGGCAACCCTACTGAGTTTGTGAACTCAATGAACAAAGACGACTTTGCTCGAATGCGGGCTGCTCCAGGCAGTCGCTTACCTGGCCACTCCATTAACTCAGAACTTAGGAAACGTAGAAATGAAGAAATACAAGGAAGCCAAGTTCTTTTTAACTAACTTTAAAACAGCATTCATTTTGCATTGGCTTGTTTTTTTCATTCAGAAACTGATGCCCTGGCTCTTAGCCTTTGTAATCGTCTCTGTTCTTCATTTTCATCATGTCTTTCTCCCCTCTTTTACCCCACCATCCCAGCAGATTCTTTAAAATAATGCCTCTCTGTACAAACAGGTCAATGCTCACCTCTCCAGCTAGCTCTCTCTCCTTGTCTCTCCTACTTAAAAACTAAAAAGGAAACAAAACACAAAACCTAAGGGAAAGGAAGACTGTAATTTTCCTCCAGTTTCTGGTGACAGCTTCCTTTCTGAGGACCTCACAGGCATTAAGCTGAGTGACACATTTTGGTCCAAACAGCCCCAAGTGAGTAATGGTGAGTCTAAACTTCAATATGGCACATGCCAACCCCTGGCCACCTTTTATAGCCCTTCTCTTTCTCGCAAAAACTAACCAGATGGGGCGGCTAGGTGGCGCAGTGAATAGAGCGCCGGCCTCGGAGTTGGGATGACCCGAGATCAGATCTGGCCTCAGAAAATGAGCACCCACGCATAAATAATGACTAGCCCTGTAACCTTGAGCAAGTTACTTAACCCCAATTGCTTTAAAAAAAAAAAAAACTAACCAGAAACATGCTGTAGTTTCATGCCTGCCTTCTCTGAACAATGGGCTAAGTGGAGAAGCCTGCAGCGTGCCTAAGGACTGCAGAGCTGGGCTCTGGGTTTCCTTTTATCCCACTCCTCTTCTACTGAAAAACAGCTCAGAGACCCCAGAACTGACCCCTTTCATAAGAATTCTTCCTACTTCCGTAGCAACACCATTTATGACAGTTAAATCCTATGTGATGTGCCAAGTAGAGTGTGGGTTACCTCTACCCAGTCAGCAAAGGGAACAGACCTTGTTCTGAGCAGCAATGACTAGCATATCATCAGTGTGTTTAGAGAAACCAGTCCTGCTAAGGCAGATGGTGCTGTGCATAGAATGCTAGGCCTCAAGTCAGGGAGACTTGAGGGAAAGTTTGGCTGCAGGTATTCGTTATCTGTGTGACCCTAGGCAAGTCACGTGACCTCTGTCTGCTTCAGTTTCCTTTCTTAAGGTTGTTGTGGGGATTGAGGGAGATCATATTTGTAAAGCACTTGGTCCAGTGCCTGGCCCATAGTAGGCACGTTTCCTTCTTTTCTCCCAGAAGCCCTGCCTTGCACACAGGTATAATAAGGAGAACAAGAATAGCTGGTCTCTTTGAATCATTGACTTAGTTCTTTCCTTAAAGGCTACTGTTCGATAGGAGCTCTGTGAGTCAGTAAGTCCTCACCGGTGCAGGCCCTAACCTAGGCGGCGTAGCGGCAGGACCTCTACTCAAACCAGGGGTCCTTGCCCATGAACAGCTGGAAATAATCCTCAAATAGTCTGTGCACAAACAAAACGAAAGGGAAGGCCAGGGAGTGTGGGACAATGG
This sequence comes from Gymnobelideus leadbeateri, assembly GCA_011680675.1. Classification (NCBI taxonomy): domain Eukaryota; kingdom Metazoa; phylum Chordata; class Mammalia; order Diprotodontia; family Petauridae; genus Gymnobelideus; species Gymnobelideus leadbeateri. Next base: position 120,407 of record WOXC01007431.1, read on the forward strand.
ACACTGGTGGGCACCAAGGGAGGAGCCCATGGTGGGAGAGAGAAAGCTCCTGTAGTGATCATTTCTGGGTTAACTTTAGCCTATACATTTCCTCAGACTCTTTCTTGGTGACCTTATCTGCTCACATGGCTGTAATGATCATCTCTGTGCTGATGGCTCCCAGGAGTCTCAGTGGCTCCCTATTGCCTCTAGGATTAAATACAATTTCTTCAATTTGGCCTTCACAACCTGGTGCCAGCCTGCTTTTCCAGTTTTACTCTACATCCCTTCCCTTTGCACAGTTAGGAGTCAGTCTAAGCAGCCCACTGGGTTCTTTTCGACCTTGGTTGTCCCCCATGCCTATTGCCCACCTGTCTAACTGCCTGCCCCAAAGCTCCTTTCTTCTGAGTCTCCTTCTTTCCTTTGAGGGCACTACCGCCCCACTACTCACCCAGGTTTGCCACCTGGTGCCATCACAGACTTCTCCCTCTCTCTCCCCCGTATACACTCAGTCACCAGATCTTGGACCTCTCACATCCAGCCCCTTCTGACTGGCCACCACTCTAGTTCATGGTAGGGAGGTCTCTCTACTCCAATCCATCTCTCACCATCTCTGAAAGTGATCTGGCTAAAGTACATATCTGACCTTGTCATTACTTACTCAAGAACTCCAGTGGTCCCCTATTACCTTTAGAAACAAACAGAACCCACCCTTCCCAACCTGACTCCAGCCTAGCTTTCCAGCCTCTGCTCAGGCATCAGCTTCTCAACGAGGCCTTTACTGACCTTAAGCAGCCAGTACCCACTGTACCCACATATGAGTACTACCTCCCCCATGTAGATGTAGGCTCCTTGTCTTGGCATGTCCAGAGCCCAGCCCACTGCCTGGCACATAAGTTTGCTAGCAATAAAAGCCTGTTGACTAATTTGAAAATGGATCAATCACTACATAGCCAAAATTCCAGTCACACTTTTCTTTGAAAGTCTCAGATACTAAACTACACTCCCCCTTTTTCTTTCAGTTCCACACACATTCATTGCTTTGTTATGGTTATAGGTTCTTAATGTAATAAGCCTGTTTGAAAGGAGAAGCAGTTTTGAACACAGCCTCTCAATTAGAGCTGTAGACACCATAAGCCATGTACCCACAAGCTTAAGTGGCTTTCATCTTTCCAAAGATGAACTCTCCTTTATAGAAGTATCTATCGGCACAAAGAGTGTAAACAGAATTCCATAAGCAACATAAACAAAATCACCCACAGAAAATAAGTGGAATGAGTTATTTCACTCCAAGGCACTGTGATGCTGACTATTGAAATGTGGTATATTCAATAGACAATGCTCACATTAGTATCAAATGAATTAAATGAACATAATTACATAATAATTACATAATTACATAACTAAATACATAATTACTTAACTAAAAAAAATGAAGAACTTGCCCCCCTTCCTGGTCACACTGAAGCAGAAACAGTGGCTTAGAGGCTCTTGTCAGCTCTTGCCTGGACCACCATAATAGCCTCTGGATTTGTAGCTGCATAAATACTGAAATAGTTTAGACCTGTCATTTCCACACTCAGGAAGTCTCAGTGGCTCCCTATTGCCTCTAGGATTAAATACAATTTCTTCAATTTGGCCTTCACAACCTGGTGCCAGCCTGCTTTTCCAGTTTTACTCTACATCCCTTCCCTTTGCACAGTTAGGAGTCAGTCTAATCAGCCCACTGGGTTCTTTTCGACCTTGGCTGTCCCCCATGCCTGTGTCTGAAATGCTCTCACCTCTGTTTCCTTCAAGGCTCAGCCTCCCCTAATTTCCTTAGTTGTTTTATGCTCACTCCCCCTCCTAGAAGCCACCTGAGGGCAGGGACTGTTATTTGTTTGGTCCTTCCTGGGTCTAGCACAGTGCCTAGGGCGATTCAGTGGGTAGGGCAGGATGCTGTTTATTCCGACCTAGCAATTGCTGCATGTGTGGATATGCTGGCTACTTACTGGGGATTGGGTATCATGCTTGGCTGCTGGGGGAGCCAAGCCTTATTAGCCAAGATGTCACCCCCCAGCCTCACAGAGCATATAGTCTAGTAAGTGGCTGAGGTGGCAACACAGATATCCTATCAAATTGTGAATTTAGAGCTCAGTACATTTGAGATTAACATGACTCAATCTGAGATTCCTTCCCCGTAAGCAAAGGGAAAGGATTTCTAGAAAGCAATGTATTCTGCTGAGGCTGTGATTTTGCACTTCCCCAGCTCTTTCTGACTGTGATTTCAAAGAGAAGAATCAAGAATCATTGTTATAGCCTCAAAAATCTGGAGCCAGAAGGGACCTTAGAATAGTTAGTCAATAAACATTTATTAAGCACCTACTATGTGCTAAAGGCTAGGGATACAAAAAGAGGCAAAAACAGTCCTCCCCCTCAAGGGGTTCACAATTGTATAGGGGAGACAAACAAATACAGGATAAAGATCAAAATAAAATAAGGAAGGCACTAGAAGCAAGAAGGGTTGGGAAAGGCTTTTTGTGGATAGGATTGTAGTAGAGACTTAAAGGAAGTCAGTGGGCAGAGATGAGGAGGGAAACTGTGCTAGAGATGGAGAGTAGCCAGGAGGCCAGTGTCACTGGATCACTACTCTGAATGCCAAGCAGAGCATTTTGTATTTGATGCTGGAGCCGATAGGGAGCCACTGGAGTTTATTGAGTAGGAGTGAGATGGCTGGACCTGCACTTTAGGGAAATCACTTTGGTGGCTGAGTGGAGGGTGGACTGAAGTTCAGGGATACTTGAGGCAGCAGATCTCCTGGCAGGCTATTACAATAGTCTAGGGGAGAGTTGATGAGGCCCAGACTAGAGTGAAGGTAGGGGAAGAGGACAGAAGGGGCTGTGTTCGACAGATATTACAAAGGTCAAATCAATGTCTTGGCAACAGATTGGCTATAGAGGGTGGGAGATAGTGAGGTGTTGAGGACAATACCTAGGTAGCAAGCCTAAGGGACTGGGAAGATAGGGGTGCCCTCAAAAGTAACAGGGAAGTTGTAGGGGAAAGTATGAGTTTCATTTTGGACATGTTGAGTTTAAGATGTCTAACAGGCAGCTGGAGATGGGAGATCAGGGGTAGATTTGAGATGCTAATTAACTCCAAGGAAACCGAGGAAAATCATCAGACGAAGAGAAAAGGACCCATCCTTGTTGGACACTATGGTTACAGGGTGTGATCTGAACGAAGATACCGCAAAGGAGACTGAGGAGGGATCAGAGAGGGAGAAGAGAGTGGCAAGGTGGAGCATTTATCAGAGGCTGCAGAGAGGTTAAGAAGAAGGGGGGCTGAGAAACGGCCATTGGATATGGCCATTAAGAGATCATGGGTAACTTTGGAGAGAATGGTTTCTGTTGAATGTTGAGTCAGGAAGCCAGACTGTCAGGAGTTAAGAAGAGAGGAAGAGAAAGTAGAGTCAAGTATTGTAGATTGCCATCAGCTACAAAAGGCACAAGAGAAATAGGGTGGTAGCTAGTGAGAATCAAGTGAGGGTTTTTTTTGAGGATGGAGGAGACATTGCCATGTCTGTAGACAACAGGAAATGAGCCAGAAAACAGCGAGAGACTGAAAATAAGTACTAGCTGAAGCCCCTCATTCTACAGGAGGAAATTGAGGGCCCAGGGAGATCAGGAGACAGAGACAGGCAGCAGCATTCTGGATTTGAACTCAGCTCCTATGCCTCCCCAAGCTGCTTCCTACTCTACCGGACTCAGGCAGCTCACCTGGGCCCCTCTGGCAACTCAATCTGGGAAGCCTATAGACCCTTGCTCAGAAGAATTGTTTTAAATGCATAAAATAATATACATAGGTTTACAAAGGAAACTAGTTATATAGAAATAGTTATCTAAATGATGTGTGTATAAAAATATACCTAAGTATTTACAGAAATAGATTTGAACATAAGGGCACATAAATGATCTCCCTAAGGTTACACAGCCCCACATCTCAGGGCTACACCCGGGAGAGTGAGAAGGTGATGGCCCTACCCAGAAGATGAACACTTTCTGAAAGCTTACGGTAGAGCTCTGTCGTGCCTAATGTAACTAGGGGTGGGGGAAGAAATAGATGAAAAGAAGACATACATCTTCGCGCCAATTTGCAAGTGTCTTTTCAACTCTGTCATTTTAATTGATTTTCTATCCAAAGACATAATGACAGAGATGTGACACTAAAAATAAAAAGTAATGACTACATTTTATTAGCGTGATTTAAGCAAACATTTAAAGGCAATAGTAGGTTCTGCCCTTAGCCAGGGGGCTTGAGAAATTATTGGCAAATCTTAGGAGAATGGCGTTAGACTCGGCAATTTCTTCAGGGGTGGGGGTGGGCATAGGAGGGATGCTTTACTTTTAGAATCAAAATTATTCAAATTTCATACAAATCAATTTCTGGTTTATTGTGCTGAACTTTTTTTTGATTTCTAGAGACTCCCCTTATACAATCAGCCATATGGATCTTCCATATATTAGGTCTCATTTGCATTTGAGAAACCTCTCTAAGTGGATGAAAATAGATCCACCCTCCCCACTACTGAGAGCGTACTGTATACTTCCACTTGAACTCAGTTAAAAAAGAGAGGAAATATTTAAAAGGAAAGAACAGCCTCTGAATTCAATTTATTCCGTTTTCCCCATTAAGACTAACTTGAAAATTGGATATCCAATTTACCACCGAGAGGGTATTCACATATTTCTGTTCAATCCCTCATTGCTTCTAAATTCACTCAAAAGGCAAGATTATTAATTCCTCCTGACAGAAAATCAAGTTTTAATGAGCAGCTGACAGCCCTTAGGAATTACAAGGCAAATTTAATACGATAGTTTTGACTAAATAATGTGCTTTTACATATATGAGGAACACATTATGCAGAGTAATGAACACATAGTAAATGTTAGCTTAGGCATTAGATTTGGGACAAGTGAATATTTTGATCAAAGGGAGTAAAAGGACCTCTTTCTTACTTGATACCACCCTCTTGCCACCCATTCCACTCTCTTTCTCCATTCACACACAGACAGATCATATAGTTTGGTATGTGACTATACAATATCTTGTGTATTTCCTATCTTCAAGTATTGGGCCTAAATCATGCCAGCTTTCTGTATTCCCTACAGCACCAAAGTCAAGTGCTGAGACTGAAAGAATGGGATGAACTGAAAAATTATTTTTAAATGGACTGTTTTATATATTTTTTATCTTGAGCCTTCTCAAGCATCCTTTAAAAATAAGCAGACCCTAAAGATTGTTTTTCTAAGAAAGAAAACATGAAAAGAATTCCATTGCAATCAGTTACGGAAACTATTAGAATACAGGTAAAGAAAATGTCATGGCTGACAATCAGGCATCTGTAAGGCAAGGTGCCCTTTGACCCCAAACTGTTAAGGTAATATCGTTCTGTTCATTTTACAGGAAAATTGACATCCAGTCAGTAAAAAATGACTGGTCAAAGTGATTCTTCTGTGCGTTTTTAGATTCCGGAGGCCCCCGTAGGGAAACAACATCAAAACAAAGATTGGTGCAGAAAAAGGGAGATGCAAAAACTTTGATTCTTAAATGCATTGATTTCATTTCTGTCTTTGTGTTTTCCTCAAAGAATACTGTACAACCAAAGAAACAGCTAGTAACAATTCTTTTAAAAATCTTAAATGATTGGGGTAGCTAGGTGATGCAGTGAATAGAGCAATGGCCCTGGAGTCAGGAAGACCTGAGTTCA
>WOXC01007432.1:0-185000 GCA_011680675.1 Gymnobelideus leadbeateri
AAAAAGCAAAAAAAAAAAAAAAAAAGACTGGGATGGAGGGAGTCTTACTTGAAAGATGATGACTCAAGAGGAATTCTTCCATCTTTTCCTTTCTAGGCCCAGTTCAGGTAATTCCTTATAAACAAGACACTTTCCATTGTGTTTTATTTACTATGAATGTACTTTATATCTCCTTATCTATACATATGATGTCATTCCTTTCCTTCCAATGCAATATAAGATCCTTAGAGACAGGGACTTTCTCCATTTTTGTCTTTTTAAAATTTCAATTTCGGGGGCGGAGCCAAGATGGCGGAGTAGAAACAGCTCTTCCAAGCCTCTCTGCCCCCAGATTCTCCACAAACTATGTAAAAAAGGACTCTGAAAATCTTCTGGAGCCCCAGCACCCACAGAACAACACAGAGAAGCTAACCTCCCGCTGAGGACAGCCCAGCACCCTGCAGGAAGGACCAGCGCAGTGGTCTGGGAGCCGGCAGCGCGCAGAGCGCAGGAGCTGAGCCCAGGTCCACATGAGCCGAGGTTTTAGCCCCAGGCCGGCAGGGCCAGCAGCCGGCTGGAGGAACCCCAGAACACCAGGAACTGTGGAGACGCCAGAATTATCAACATAGACTTGCCTAGGACAAAGTAAGAGGTTAGTGTCCTATGGACTTTGGGACCTGTATTTGGGGAATGCGTCAGCTCCCTCCCCTGGGGGATAGAAGCTGCTGAGGAGACACGCCATTTTGTAGTTTTCAGAGGCATTTCCGGCTCCCAGCCTACAAATCCTGGGGAGATCCAGCGATCAGTCTTGGGGGGTAATCGCTCTTGCTTTAACCTCCCTGGATCTGGATTGTGATCTAGGGTGGAAGTTGTGGGTGGGTTTACAGCTTGCCAGAAACGGAAGTTGCCCCCCACACGTTCGGGACGAAAATTCCTCTATCTGGCCTTAAAGCCATAGTGTGGCAACAAGCCCAAAAGTCAAGCAATTAAGTGGCAACATGCCAAGGCAAAGGAAACAGAAAAATGCAACCCTAGACTCCTATTTTGGGGGCATAGAGCGGGAAAAGGACTGTGAGGTCAGAAGTCCTGCTCCAAAAGCCCCAGGGGAAAACATGAGCGGGTTGCAGGCCATAGAGGACCTTAAGAAGGACTTTAAAAATCAAATAAGAGAAGTGGAGGAAAAATTGGAAAGAGAAATGAGAAGGATGCAGGAAAAGTATGAAATGAGGGTCAACAGCCTGACTGAGGAAAACAACACCTTAAAAAATAGACTAGCTCAAATGGCAAAGGAGGCCCAAAAGGGCAATGAGGAGAAGAATGCCTTAAAAAGTCGAATTTGCCAGATGGAAAAAGAATCTCAAAAGTTCACTGAGGAGATTCATTCCTTCAGAGTTAGACTGGAGCAAATGGAATCTAGTGACTTTATGAGAAATCAAGATGCTGTTAAACAGATCCAAACAAATGAAAGAATAGAAGGCAATGTGAAATATCTCATGGGAAAAACCACTGACCTGGAAAATAGATCCAGGAGAGATAATTTAAAAATTATTGGACTACCTGAAAGCCATGATCAAAGAAAGAACCTAGAAATCACCCTTCAAGAAATTCTCAAGGAAAACTGCCTGATGTTTTAGATCCAGAGGGCAAAATAGAGGTTGAAAGAATCCACTGATCACCTCCTGAAAAAGATCCCAAAAAGAAAACTCCCAGGAATATTATAGCCAGGTTCCAGAATCCCCAGATCAAGGAGAAAATACTACAAGCAGCCAGGAAGAAACAATTTCAATATTGTGGAAACACAATCAGAATAGCCCAGGACCTGGCAGCTTCTACACTGAGGGATCGAAGGGCATGGAATATGATATTCCAGAGGGCAAAAGAACTGGGAATGAACCCAAGGGTCACCTACCCAGCAAAACTGAGTATTTTGTTTCAGGGGAAAATATGGTCATTCAGTGGAATAGAGGACTTTCAAGCATTCTTGAGGAAAAAACCAGAGTTGAATAGAAAATTTGACATCCAGACGCAAGAAGTAAGAGATGCCTGAGAAGGTAATCAGGGAAAAGAAATCAAAAGGAACTTATCAAAGTTGAACTATTTACATTCCTATATGGAAAAGCAATATCTGTGACTGATGATATCTTTCTCACTATGAAAATAATGGAAGAAGGGGGTGTGGTCATATGAATACATATGTGAATGTGTGTGTATATGGCTACAGTTATATATGGATAGAGGGCATAGGTTGATTTTGTTGGGAAGGGAGAGTACTCAAGGGATGAAATTATGAGGTGAGAGAGGAAAGTGGCAAGAGGAGATGGGGAGAGACATGGTAGGGTAAACTATCTCATGTAGGGGAAGTGGTTGCAAAGGAGGGGGAGAATAAGGAAGGCTAAAAAGGCAAACCACATTCACATTGAATTTGGTTCAGGGAGAAAATGACATACATACTAAATGGGATATCTCAACCTGCAGCAGGATAGGGGGAAGGGGGATGAGAGGAGAGATGGTGGATGGGAGGGCATCCTTGGGGTGAGGGGAGGTTGGAAGTACCCACTATAGAAGAGGGACAGGATCATGTAGGGAATGGACCAGGTGGGGGTGGGATGAGTGGGAGGGAATTATAAGCAGCCTTGTACAATATATCTACTATGATAATGTTTTGCATAGCTAGACATGTACAACATATACTGAATTACTTATCTCCCCAGAGGGAATGGGTGACAAGGGAGGAAGGAAATGGATCTGAAATTCGAGGTCTTAACATTAAATGTTTCAAATATATATAAATACTATTATTAATACTCTTTTGCTTATAATTGGGAGATAAGATGTGCAGGCATTGGGACACAAAGATTCACCTTCCTCTAATGGAAAAGTCGATGGGGGTATGGGAGAAGGTATGGGAGAGAGCAGATTGGAGGAAGTGATATCTTGTGGGACTGCTATTCTGGGAGGTTGGGTAGGGGAATAATGGGGGGGAAATGATTGTAACTCAAAATCTGGCGGAAATGAATGATGTAAAACAGAAGTTAATAAAGTATTTTTAAAAAAAAATAAAATAAAATAAAATAAAATAAAATAAAAAAAATAAAAAAACAAAAAAAAAATTTCAATTTCATTCACTCATAGCCTAGCACAGTGTTTGATCAGATCTATGTTTTTCCAGAACTCCTGCAGAAGAAATTCCCTTTCTCAATGCAGATCAGCCCCCAATCCATAATTTGCAGATTCATATTGTTGCCTGGGGCACTGAGATATTACTTGCCCTTAAATGCCCACCATCACACAATCATTAAAGCTCCAAAGTGGGACCTAACTCAGACCTTTCTGACTATAAGGCCAGCTCTCTATTCAGTATACCACACTGCCTTGAAGAGAGTCGGTGTCTAATAAATGCTCATTGAATTGATTTAAACCTATGCCACTGTTTCCCTTCCCTACTGGGCTTTTAGAGCTCCTCTCCAACTCACTAGGTCTCCCTGTCCTCATCTAGAAAAGGCCTCCATGCTCTGACAAAGCTGAATAATTATTTCTTACTGTATATTATGTTTAATGGCTGAGTTCTTTCCACATAACCTTCTATTAACCCATATCCTAAATAATTCCATTTCAAAATAGACTATAAATCCATTAGGCTGCAGCGAATGCTCACATTGCATGCTCCATTTACAGATGCTACCACTGTCCTTGGTATTGGAAACCTCCTTTACTCTCCTTCTCACATATTTTAACTGGCTTGGGGTAGGGGGTGGGGAGGTGGAGAAGAGTGGGGGTGTCTCTGTTAGGTAAAAAGCCCAATATGGAGCTGTGAATATCCCAGAAGTTGCAATAATGTTTGTCTGTGCACAATACCCCAATTCCATGGCGCTCTAACCAGGCCCTCTTCTTCCCTTCATTCCCACGCAGCACCCTAGTACTCATTTATCATATAGGAACAACTCACCCCTCTAGTGGCGGGAGCGTGAAACTGCGGCTCTGCACATAGCTCTGCAGCTTTATCAGTTCAACTGGATCTATAGATTTTTCAAATAAGGTTTTCCTCTTTATGCTGGTTTGTTATTAAATATAACCCAGTAGAGAAATCTCTTTAAAATGTTAATTTGCTTTCTTATGTTTATACACAACGAAATGCCTAAAGCTATAAACAGACATTACTAACACTAATAGGTTTTTGTTTACACTCATCTCCATTTTTTCCTTGTTTAGACCCAAATAGAAATTGATTGGGAAATGGTTTCAGTATACTTTACAGAGTTAAATAATAATGAAAGAATAGCTTTTCCAATAAGCTTCCAATAAAGACTTCCATTATGTTAAAATCAATAAGTTGCAGGGGAATGAGAGCTGGGTATAGAGTGAAGGGACCTGGACTCCTCTCCTAGCAGTACAACTTACCACCTGTGTGACCTTGGGCAAGTCATCTAACCTCTTTGCATGGGGAGGTCAGTCTCCTCATCTGTAAAATTTCAGAGCTGGACTAGAAGACCTTCAAAGTCCTTAATTTATGATCTGATGATTCAGCCAAAGAAGGATAGAGAGTTAAATGTCTGATACTACAGAAAAGAAAGTATGGCTACCAGTCAATATTCATTGCTCCATTTGAGGTGATATTAAATTCATGAAGCTCTTGCCAAGTTAATTTTTTTTTGGGGGGGGGGTATGAATTTTCAATCCTAAATTCCATAGACTATTTTCAAGACATAAATACATTTGAAGAATTTCCACCATGCATGTGACACTATCACCCACATCCAGGCTTATCCGTGGTTCTGCCCCAAATTATGCTGACTTTCTTTTAGGAATTCTAAGGACAAGATATAGCCAAGGTTGTGGCTCTGGAACATGTATTGTAATTTGATTGCCTGAAAAAATGGTGAGCCTCTCCCTAGCCTGCATTAGTGTTGTCCTCCCTCTCCCCTTTTAGGGAATATATGGGCATATAAATTAAGAATATCCTAGGGCTTGATCCAGAGTTTTCTGCCAATAGGTTCTTTATTTCATTAATACTCAGTATTTCAGTAATATTAGAATAATTCTAATCTTATCTTTCAGATATGCAGCAATAAAAGGGATATAACAGCAGTGCTAAATGTAGAATTGGGATTGGATTTGATTCTTTTTTAAACTAAAAAGCCTTAAACACAATGCATCTATTGAACCAGACTTCCGAAATAATTTCACTATAATTCAGACACTGTGACATATTAGAAACTAAAGATTGTTATAGTGAATATTAGCTTTTTTCTTTCTTCTGCTGACATCATAGCAATTTATAAGGAGACATTATTATCTCAATAGATATGGATGTCACGCAGTCATTATCCCCAGATCATAACATGGTGGACCATTAATGACTCCTTCGGAGACCTTATGGTCTGAGATGTTAACGAGCGGTTGGGGAATCCTAAATCTTGGGACTGCTGGCAGGGTACTATGGACCATAGCAAAATCTTCTGAGCTATTACAGTGAATCCTGTCAATTTCCATTAAGAAGCTTCTTAATTCCCCAATCATTAACACAATGAAAGGACTTATTCTACTATACTGTAGTTAGGGCATGTCTAAGCCATAAATCCATGTTGTGATCTACCTTTTTCCTCCATCTCTCTCTAATATGATATTGGGGAAGGCAAAGATTTAACAATAAAATATTTTGGGGATCCAGAACTATAATTTCTCAATGTGTAAACCTCCTTCACTGATAGGGATGGATAACTCAACCCAAACTTTCAATCTTAGATTCTTGCCTGGGTCACAGAGATGTAAAGGAACTTGCTTTTAGTCACACACCTAATATGTATATTTCAGAGACAGGACTTAACCAGTTTTTTTTAAAAAAAATCTGAACTTAAAAAGAGCAAATAAAACTATATTTTCATATTATTAATAGAGAAAAAGAAAATTGTACATGAAGCTAGAGATCTCTCTTATGTATAGCTTGTTTTTTTAAGTTCATAAATCCAAGCTATACTTTCAGAATTGTCATGCTTGTCTGTGTTTTATTTCTGACTTTTCTTTTGCTGAACCCAGTTCTCCCTAATTCCAAGTCTTTATCTACCATTCTATGTTGTCTCTTTGAGTGCAGAATATTTACCTTTAAAATGTAGAGTTGTATTCCTTCTCAATATCCCATCCTAAAGTGAGATCTGAATGAAAGCTGAGACCCTTTGGGCCAAATGGGAAATTTTGAGTAATAAGCTATTATGATAGATCCAGGAAGAAAGGCATCCCTTTCAAATTCTGTCATTCTTTTCTTAAATATAACCACTAAATAAAGAGTAAAGCAGTTTTCTTATTGCTGTGTGGATATAAAGTAGCATAAACTGTAGTCAGGGAGTGGGGAAGCTGTGACCTCATGGCCATATGTGACTCTCTAGGTCCTCAAATGTGGCCCTGTGACTGACCACCCTTTCTGTGGTCCCTACTCTTAGGGAACATCTACTATACTGGGAGAGAAAAGAAATAAACACATGGAAAGTAAAATCACAATTCAAGACACTTTGCCAAGAAATGTCACAAGGCAGGACATGATTAATTGTGCAATGAGTGCTACAGACAGTAGGTGCCATGAGCTTGGAGAAGGGAGAGATCACTATGGGACAAAGGCAATTCCCTTAACTTTGACTCATTCATCTGTGCCCTGGTTCCTCTGCCTTTGGAATCACAGCATTAGAACTTCTGCCTAGACATCATCACTAAAATAACATAAAACCATCTGATGGAGTATTATTTTCCATAAGAGCAGATAATCAGCTTCACATTTAGGTAATAGAAGCTATAGAAATAAACAGATAACTAGAAGCTTGATTACTGTGAGTTTTACTTTTGAAAGTTTCTCAAGACAGACAGAAAAAAGGAATAAAAAACCAACTAGCAAGTGAAATTATGTGCTGTCACTAAAATTTTAAAAATGAAAAAAATTCAATCTATTGACCTGGATGGTACAGAAACTTAAACTTCCCTCATTTTTTTGATAATCCTAGACTTTTCATCTAAATTTCATTTGACCTCAAGCAGACACACATTTGGCTTATTACTGAAATTTCATTGCTGAAATTTCCCAGCGTAAGAAGTTGTCTAATCAGGAGCTAAATTTATAGAAAATTTCCATGATACCAAGGAAGAAATAAATGGCTTCTCTTTGAGTAGGACTCTTGGGAATTGAGTTTAGTTTTATTGTGTTACCCAATGAGACCCTCAAGTCTAACAATAAAAAATTCTACATACTATTAAGAGCTGACAATTACATTGAGTTTTACATACATTACTCCCTTTGAACCTGTTAGCAATCCCATAAGAGAGGCAGTGCAGGTATTATTACAGATGAAGGGATTGAGGCTCAGAAAGACTACTTGACTTGCCCAAGGTCACACACATATAATAAATTTCAAAGACAATTCAGATTGGGATCTCTTGATACCAGATTCAGTACAATATCTACTAAGCCATGTTCCTTTTCCACATCTCTAGAATAGGTCAGGACATACTGAAAATTTAGAAAGGGCCCAAAGTTTGCTGGAAGAAGTTAATAAGAAAATCCTGGATTGTAGCTTCTTTCATTTTGGATAATTAGAATTTTAATCAAATGCAGAACTGAGACTCTGGGATATTGCTTTGAGCTCCTTGGGTCCAATGATAAGCCACCCCACCCCAAGACTTTCTTCCTTTTATTATGCCATGTGTGGCTATGGAACCAGCAAATATGTCTATTTCCATTCAACCCTTTAGATAGTTTTAGAATGTCTGCACATTTTCAACTGCCAAGGACATTTTCATTTGCCTTCTCCTTCCTGGCCACACCTCATCCATTATAGTCACTCCTACTGCCTCCTACTGCTTCACTAACACTAACAGCTCTCCAAGTTGCTAATGGCTCCCCATAACACTAACTGCATCCCATAATACTAAGCTTTGAGGATATAAACATCTCCCTGGAGCCAGAGCCAGAGTTCATTTAAAACAAACAAAAAACAAATTCTGTGAGAAAAAAAAATGAAAAGAAAGAGAAAGAAGGGGTAGGAAAGAAACGAGAAGGGAGGTGTATTCATAGACAGTGTCTAGTGTTGAGACATACATGCCCTTCATCTTTTCTCTCTGATTCAATATTTATTCATTCAATATAAACATTTATAAAGTGGTTACCATATACAATGAATAGTACTAGATACTGGGAGACCATCAGGTTAAAGACTTTTGAGCTGGATGGGACCTTAAAGATTATTTTGTTCAACCACCTCATTTTACAGATGAGGAAACTGAGGCCTAGACTGTTTAAGTGATTTTTCCAAGGTCACAATCTCTAAGTAAACTCTACATAACAGAGCCAAAGTTTGTATCTATGGTTTTAGACTCTAAAATACAATGGTCTTTCCTTTGCATTACAAGTGCCTTGAAAGATAAATAAAGCAATCTCTGTCTTTAGGGTGTTTACTACATGGTACAGAATAAAACATAATATAAGATGCTGTAAATCAGAGTGTAAATGCATAATAATTGTTACAACAATCAAAAGGAAGTGCCATGGTATCAGATGATGGAGAAATCTGTGTGCTACAAAATGGGTAGTTTATTTAGGAAATCATAGTTATGTCTGGAGTGCTATCAGATATTTGAATAATCCCCAAGTCAAATCATTGAATCTAGCTCAGGAACTGAGTAGTTTCTCTTTTAAAGCCCCCTTTGCTCTGGCAATATGTCACATGTAAAATACATCTGCATTCTCAGTGAGGGCAAACCCCTATCTCTATCCTTAGATATGGGTGGTAAGTGTTTGTGTGCACACAAAGAAATATATTTCAGAGCTGTCGAGAAAAGATCCAGCATTAGCCCAAGATCAAATTAGAGATAAAAATCCAAATCTGTACCAAATGCAATCGCTTGAAGGGTAGATGTAAATTGGATAAGCTGAAGTCCTATAAGGCTAACAGGAAGGGAGGAATCAGAGGCAAGAAAGAAAAGCATACCAGGGGCACAAATCATGTCTATTTTAAATCACATCTGAAGTGAAAAGTAGACTGGGAGACATGTGACTGAACTGGGCTGGTGTCCTGCTTTATATAAAGGGCACTAGCTGCAGATACTTCCGGCCCCGTGGAAAGTGTTCAGAAGACAGCCTGATCCGGGGTAGTCTTGCTCCAACTTGGAAGCAGGGGCAATTAAGAGCTAGCCTTCACTCTGGCTGTGCAGTTGCAAGGTATTTCTAATATGGAAAGTTGATGGCTGATCCCTAAACAATAATAATAGCTAGCAGTTATGTAGGGTCTAATATTTGCAAAGTGCTTTACAGATATTCTCTTAATTGAGCCTTATAACAAACCTGGAAGTTAGATGCTATTATTATCTTTATTTTTCAGTGCCCAGGGTCACCCAGCTAATATCTGAGGCTGGATTTGAATTCAATCCTTCCTAACCCCAGACTCAGAACTCTATTTACACACAGAGACAGTAGAAATTACAAGATAAATTCTTCTACTTATCTGTTTATCTATGGTAACTCAAGAAAGGCAGAAGATATAAAATGATGCTTATATAAATTTGTATGTGTATAGGCTCTTATGTGTATAAGTTTGTGTATTTTTACTACTCTTTTAACCCTCAGAGGGGGATGCTTAGGGTACTCACACACCCATACACTGTGTCTGTGATGAGGTGGTAGGGTAATTAAAAAGAGGAGAGATTGTAGTAATGCATAGGGATGAGAAAGTATGGGGAGATAACAATCTGCATTGATGAAAGAAGTGTTCACACCAGAGAAATTCTAGATCAAATTGATGCATTAAGGGTGCACCCCAAGAATGTCAAGGTGTCACCTGAAATGATAAAGAATAGACGTGTGGGTTCTATTGTCCTTGGACGGTCTCCAAGTTGAAGGAAGGCCTTTATAGGGTTAATGCACCAAGCAGGCCTGCTCCCCATGAAGCAGAGCCCCATAGAGTGCTAGTCTACATGGGAATCAGAGCATAGGTAGCAGGCCCTACTCCTATAACAGAATCAAATGGCCCTTCTTCCTGTAGGAGGCAAAGGCAGTTATTGAGGCTGGGTGTCCAATTTAAATATAATTTTATGGAATAGGGGGAAAGGAGACAAGAGAAATGGAGGAGCAAGCATGGCTCTGAAATGCCTGGGATATCAGGTAGCCTTTATCATCCAGGTAAGCAAAGAGAATAGGAGGGGGGAGGGAAGAGTTGCACTGCAATTGGGGGTGCTTTGTGAAAGCAGACAGGGAAGTCCACAGTGGGGGGCTTCAATACATAGTCTTCTTTGGTCACTTTTCTGGCTGGTCACACCCTGCATCTTATCTCACATCTCACATTCAGCATCTTGCTTGCCCCATCTGCCTCAAGCTCTCTTTTCTACCTCGTCATTATTGTTCAAAGTTTCGGTGACCTAGGAGAAGTACAAGATCTCATGAGGAACAAATGAGGGATAGCTCACTCCTTCCTCACTTACTCTTTCCTGGGGGGAGAGGATGTGGTATACAGGTGAATAATGGTAGGAAGACTTGTCATTTGAGTTGTGCTTTAAAGAATTGATAGGATGTCTTAGACATCATAGGTGGCCACCTATTTAGTGTGACTTATAGAGTGCCAAAGGTTTTCCTAGGAGAGCTGTTCTCCAAACTCCTTTCTAATATCCCCACCATTCTTTAGGTTTTAAGATATTGAATAAGCTCCCCTTTAAAATGTAAATGAGTAAATTAAGATGTTAAACTCATTGGGGAATGGGGTAGAGGTAGAGTTTACTAAATTAGAGAATAGGAAACAGGGTATTCAGGGAATAGAATACAGAATAGGTAAATCTGGGTAGGGGAAGGTAAAAGAATCTTGTGGAGTATGGGGACTCTGCCAAGGAACGATAGAATCTTGGGTGAAGCAGGGGGCAGTCAGGTGGCCACAAAGTAGTAGTGGAATGATGTAGATGTAAAGCTCTCTCATGTAGCTCCCATATCTATCTCAACTGCCACCTCACACACCCCCACACATATATACCTGGGGAAAAACAAAATTTCCTCGAGAAACTGTCATTCCAAATTGTTTTTGTATTCCCTGGCACCTACCACATTGCCTTTGATATAATAATTATTTGCTGAATTGAATAGCTGGAAATATTTTTTATTGCTCCATAATTGTATCTGAGACTGACTCCTATCAATCCAAAGGATAAAATACATATTTTTAAAAATTTGTCTTTTAAAGCCCTTCATAGGTTGACTACAATCTATATTTCCGGGTTTATTGGTTGTTACTCCATTTCATGCGCTTCATATTTTAGACAGTCACGTCTACTTGCATTCTCTGCCCTGTATATTTCATCTCCCAAGTCCACACCTTTATATCAGTCCTTTTCATGCCCAGAATGCTGTTCTTTCTTAACCACTATTGATCACAGCTCCCTTCAGTGCTTAGAAAGGGAGACATTTCTTACTGATTTCACTAGTTCCTTCTCTCCCTTCTCTGAAATTTCTTTCTAGTTTCTACTTTAAAGAGATATTGTCTTTCTTGGTGCAAGGCATATTTTATCTCTCCCTTCTGTTCCTCTTCCCCTACTGGGAGAATATTAGCTCTATTACTTCAGAGACTCTTGGTTTTATTTTTGTATTTCTAGTACCCAAGTTTCTTACATGTATTAGGTATTTAATAAATATTTGTCCAGTGAATAAGGAAAGACTTGGGTTAAGGAAGCATTAAGCATGAAATGCAGTTACAAAGAACGTAGAGAGCAAGAGATTATCAATTTCTCTCTGGAAGATAGAGGTGGAATTCTCTCAGGCCATGGTGTATCTTTAAATTCAATGGGTCACAATGGAAGCAAGATTCCCATTTACTGATGGACAAATATAAAATTCTGTTAGGCATCATGGGTGGCTGTAAATCACACACACACACACACACACACACACACACACACACACACACACGACTTATATGTCTAAAGTGGCAAATTACCTTTAAATCACTATACTAAGTTGGAGTTGCCCAAAAGACAGAAGTCTGATACACAAAATCAAAATAAATCATTTTTGCTAACTTCTAACAGATTGAATTCCTGGAGGGATAGGAGAACAACATAGGGCCTGCTGTGAAATGGAAGGAAAGCGTCGGGGATATGTGATGAAGGTAAGCACTGATATACTAATGAGCCATTTGTACCTGAAGGACCAATTCTGCTCCCTCACTCTTTCAGTTATGGGAAGTTTCTTTTTTCTTTTATTTTTACAAATTTGGAAGAACTATACACAAGCCACAGTGATATGGATGGAAAGCAACTTATGCTGCAAAATGCTATCCAAGTAACTGCACCCATTTTAATTGATCAATGAATGGAGTCACCATTGTCTGACGGGGAACAAAGGAATGTTGGCACAATGGTGACATTAAAATTCTCTCATCTACAAAACACCAGCGTGTGTCACAATGCTGCAGGAGTTAGAAGGTAGTTGTTATTCATTATAGAATTTCCCAGGGAGCTACCACATTGACTCAGGAAAATTAGGTGTTTTATCTGATGCTAAGAATCCATTCTTCCTACTATATATCTACACGGGACCTTCTTTCCAAGGAACTCAAAGCCCTTTCAAACCTAACCTCATTAATCACTACTGCACCATGTGAGTGAGAAGGCAGGTGTTATTCACTGTAGTTGGAATGCTGAAACTCAGAAAAGTGAAGCTGTCATGTCCACAAGGAGAAGATGTAATAGGCCCAGGGTATACACCATGTGTTCTCATACCTAGTCCCATAAAGTCTGTCTTATCACATTGCTTCTTCCATAGCAGCAGCACAAGGCATGATATGCCTAATTTCATCAGTGTTACAAAGTACAATCTCCAATATCTGCACTTTTGCAATTAAGCAATACAAGAGTGGAGAAGTAAAATGAATTGGCTACCAGGCAAATAAGCAGGGGACAGAGCTAGAACCAGTGATTGGTGCGCCTGGGGTTAGTGGCATGAAATTTAACATCCGCTCAATCGTTTGGGGTGGGGAGAAAAGGAGCACCTGTCACACCATAGGGCCAGTGATTAGGAGGCTCCTGCCAGAGAAGAGAAGACAGGGAATGTGGCTGGACTAGGCCCAGAAGGAGATGCCCTGAGGTTTGGGGGTGGAGGGTGTGCTGCCATGGGAGGACGCTGCTATCTTGGTAGCTCCTTATTTTAGCTAATTATTTTTGCTACCTAATAGTTAATCTCAGTTGTTTCTGTGCTATTTAAGGACTGAAAGTGCTTCCTATGTGCCTCTAAATTCTAGTATCAGTGGTCCCAGCCTAATTATGAGTCTAGCAACAAAGAGAGGAGAAAGCCATAGGACTCCCTAGCCCAAACTCATGCCTGTTCCTCTTCATTTCCCTCACCCTTCCAAGTAAAAGTCGGTGTTGGTTCTATGAAGTCAGTTTCTTTTTCATGGCATAATTAGGGCCTTCAATCTAATAGTATGTCTAGAAGCTTCCTGACTTATGCTGACAGTCTCCCTCCCCCATCACCTTTACTTTTCCATGCTACCTTTTGTCACCAGTGTTCTGCTGTGAACCCCTAAAGATTTTCTAATCATCCCCAGGACACCAGTTGCTTTAGTAATTAGCCTTTCCCTCTACCTTTTTCCACAGTTCTCAATTATGCACAAATATCATGTGTTTAGCAACATATATGCATATCATATATACTAAATATAAAAAGCAAAATATATCTATGTACACACATATATCCATGGGTATACATGAATATATGTATATACATATATTTATATATGTAAATAAATGTTTGCATATGTGTCTCTATGTACAACACCCTCAAAAGCAAAATATATCACTCATCAAAGCAGTAATTTATCTTGAATTCTCAACTCTTTGTAACATTTTAAAATCTTGGGGTTAAGAAAAGGGAAATGGAGGGGGTGGGATACAGGAGAGTACACTGAGCCTTCAGTGTAAATGTTTCATAAGCATGCAGGAAAGTTTACCAAGTTTACTCATACAAGGATCTGTCAAGTTCTGAGAGTTCATTTACTCCTACTTAACATACAATTCTAGGGAATTCCATGATCTAGTTTCCTATCCCAGCAGAGGGACAGGTTATAACTAGAGGTCATCACCCTGACAGCACCCAGAAGTGACATCTGACAGCATAAGAGAAGAAAGAGGAAAACAAAAAATGAAAAAAGCATATGTAAGAACTTCAGAGGGGAAGCTAGATGGGGTAGTGGATAGCGTGCCAGGCTTAGAGTTAGGAAGACTTATCTTCTTGAGCTCAAATCTGGTCTCAGCTCTTACTAGTTATATGATCTTAGGCATGTCATTTAACCCTGTTTGCCTTAGTTTCCTCATCTGTAAAATGAGCTGGAGAAGGAAATGAAAAATCACTCCAGTATCCCTGCCAAGAAAACCCCAAATGGGGTTATAAAGGGTAGGACATGACTGAACAACTAAACGACCCTAACAACAAAGAACCCCAGAAGCACAGAAGTCAGGACATTTAGCATAGAATAAACTTCTTTAATAAACCTGGAATTCTTTGTCTTTTTTTGTGTCATGGACTCCTTGGCAGTCTCATGAGATCAGTAGATCCCTTCTCAGAATCATATTTTTACATGTATAAAATCAAATACATTGCATTATAAGAGAAGTCAATTACACTGAAATACATTGATCAACATTCTTGCCTTCTCAACAGATGGGGGAGGGGAAGAGAGAAGGAAAATAATTTGGAAGAGAAAATAAAATAAAAATGAATTTTAAAAAAGGATTCATACCCCCACCCCCAGGCTAAGAATCCCTGCTTTAAATAATTCACAGACCCATCCCCCATCCATCGCTGTACCTGAACAGAGTATGTTCACAATAATTATAATATTCACATAGTCTTTAGCATTTGAAAGATGTTCTTCACAAAATTCCTATTAGATAGATAATTCAAATATTATTTCATGTAATTTGGAGATTAAAAAAGCAACATAGACTCACAGTAGTGTATTGACTTGCTAGGGTTAATGATACAAACACACAGGGTATCCCAAAAGTCTGAGTGCAGGTTTAATCTATTGAAGACACCCCCCATATGTATGTGTATGTATATGTGTGTAGTGTGTATCAGTATACACACATACACATATATACATATGCATATCTCATATGTAATAGCTTTGATATACAAATACAATAAATCTTTAATATTTTTACTACCCTTTCTTCACTGTACTATGGGTTGCTCAAACATTCTCTGTATAACCTAATAAAGGATGCATGCTCTGTTGGTTGACTAAGGTTCAAAGGGTAGTTATTAAATCAGTTCTGACTTTTGGTTTCTGTCTTGATACTTGTATCCCTAGAGTCTGGGACATGGTAGGTGCTTTAAAAAAATATGTATTTATTGACTGATGGATGGAAAGTTTGAGTAGCTTGTCCGTAACTACAGATGGACACCTCAATTAAAAATAAATTACTCCCCCTTCTTTATAGTTTTTATATAAGCCCTTTTCTCTTCCTTCCATTTTAAGAAAACTTTGCTGTCTGATGAAACTACAATGCAAATCTACATTCAGGAGATTCCCACCTACTGCTGCATCACTCATCCCCAACCCCATCCTCCTCTTTCCCTCAATAAAAGGAACATGTTTAGACCATCAAAGTCTTTAGTTGTTTGGCAGTATTACTGACCTATTTCTGAAGTTTTGCTATGGTCATTCCAGCCTAAGTGACCTGCCAATGACCACCCTGAAGCCAAGGTTATAAGCAGTTACAAAGCAGAAATATCTGAAAATGCAAGCCTCAGAATCAGGGAACAAACAATAATACTTGATCATCTCCCTCACCAATTCATATGTTAGAAAGTTATTAGCAGAGGTAACATTTGAGCTAGACCCTCTCCCAAAAGGCATATAAAATAATAGAAAATGGCAATTAGACTTGCCCTGCTTCTCTGTTCATGAACATGGGATTGTATATCAACATATGCCTATATAGGCAGGGAGATTTGCACCCTGGCAAACTGAACTGGCATTCACTGGGGGCCAAAAGCAACCACATCAAACTTTTGTTTAGACCACCTAGGTATAGAACGTATATCCCTGTGGGCATAATTCAATTACAGAGGAGGCAATAACATATGGGCATGAGCATGGTGTTGCGTCCATGCAAAGGGGAGCATAGTTGATCTTGAAGATAGAAAGGACTGGTTACCCCACTCACCTTGGCAGATCTCAGCATGGTGCTTTTTTTCTCCCACATGTTATGACTAGACTCTTGCCAGTACAAAACAGAAGGTAGGAAAATATGCAAGATGTATGTCAGAAAGATGACTATCAAGGCAGTTAAAATAAGTATTTGGTACTTAATGAAGGTAAGTTTCAGTTACCTGGAGAACTTAATTACATGATGTGCCTTATTCCCCAGTGGTTCCAATCCCACAGGATGTTACTATGCATCTATTTTTCTACTCTTATTAATAAGTTCTTAACGAAAAGGAAGAGATTTTCTTTCTCCTTTTGTCCCTCTATCTAGCACCTAGTTAAATGATCTATACACAAGAGGTATTCAAAAATATCGCAGAATAAGTGACTGATTGACTCCAGTACCCTCCATTTTCCAGTGAGGAGAGAATGGGTCATCTTTGCAATTCCTATGCTCTTGGATACCCTTTAAACTTGCACTTTTGCCAGATAAGGGGAAAAAAGAGAGCAATTCTCAAAGTCACTGGCATTTATTGAAAGCCAAAGAAATTAGTGAGCTCTGACATTTACAGGTCTTAAAATATAAAGAAGTTGAAAGTAGCTCCAGCAAGGTTCATGTCTAGAAGGTAATATAATGATTGGTGTTAATTCTCTGATTATTTCAATGTTTGTTATTTCAACAGCTGAAATTTTGCTCCCCCTTGAACAGCATGGTCTCACTGTTTCTTTTAAACTTGTCCATTTCTAAACTGAGCTGGAAGTTTCTGGGATAGAACTATTTCCTTGGAATATATGAATAAAACGAATCATTCACAAGTGAGCAAAATAAAGAGTAACCAGTTCTTCTTTCACTATTCCCTATGAAGGAGAAAAGTTAACCAGATAACCCATAATGATAGATTAAAAAACAACAATGCTTGGGTGGGCACTTTTGTACCTGTATTTATGGGGTTTGCTGGTGTCCTAGAAGGGAATATTTTGAGTTAAATAAGAGGATCTTGGCACCAGGGCATGCTGCCTGCCTCCAGGCCCCCACTGGAACATAAACTCAATAATGGGAGACTTAAGGAAACTGAGTGGAGTCAGATTCTTGGGGAACTACTCACCTGCCCTAAAGACACCGCACCCCATCCATTTGGTATGAGATAACTGAAGATCTACCTCTAGTAAAATCTAAGGCCTTTCATAAGGCATGATCCCTTTTGTACTAGGGCAAGCCATTTGTGCTACAGATCTAGCCAGAAGCATCTGGGAGCCCAATGAAATAGTTTAAATTCTCAGTGAAACTCCCTAAAAGAGTTTCAAGCAGTTGTCATTGACCTCAAATAGCACTGAGCACAGCAGTAGCACACTTGCTTACCTGACTACAATTATGTGACTGGTAACCTTCTGACTATTGTCCTATTTACCCTTCCTACAGAATATCCTGATGTCATGCCATCTCTTCAAACTCCTTTCAATGTAGTTAACCATTTTTTGTCTTTCTATCCCTAAGGTTTAGCATATAATAGGTGGCTAGTAAATGCTTATGGATTGAATACACACCTACTATCAACAGACCAGAGTAGGGGGAGAACTAGAATATGAAGATTAACACTAATATGGCCCTTGTCCTAATGGACCTCCTACTCTTTCTGAGTAAGGAGCATCTCCTCTGTCTCCCCCCACCTTGATCCTTTCTACTTAACTACTGGTCAGCCCAAGCCCCGCACACCGCTTAGGCTCTTCTCTTGAGGTGCCACCAGATGCCTTCTAAACAACTTCACTGTCATGCTGTAAGGACAATAGTTAAAGGAACTCAATACAGCTGTAGGAAACAGTTGAATTCCCTATGAAGTACTTTAGTGCAATTTGAGTTGGAAAATCAAGGTTTAGCTGGGATACTTAAGGAAAAGGAAATAGAATTATCCTTGCTTATGAATTTTAGGACTAGCAACCACTCAGTTGCTTTTTAGAGATAAATATGTATGAGAGATTATATATGAGAAAAAATATTGAACCAAAAGTGAGCCTGTGGCCTTAAGAAGGATTTAACTATTGTCTCAGAGGCTAATTTCTGGATGGCCATTCACGGAAAAGCAGCCAGGTGGGGAAGATTCCATATGTTTGTATATTTCCTATCTGGGTATCTCCAGTGGCCTGACTGTGCTTGGGTCAGTCCTCTTAGAATAAGGGATTGACTAGAAGGTAGAGATTTTGATGAGCCAGGTCTGCTTATATATTACTGTTCAGTTCTGAGACTTGACCCTCCAATTTGAAGATCATGTTTGAGAAGCCTGGGTATAAAAAATAATGGTGATGCTTTAGGAGTCCTCAGACACTAGAGGAAGTTGAAGAATCTCTCATCTAAGATACATATAGTTTTGTTCCCAGGTAATAGAGAACTCGCTGAAGTCCATGGTCAGAGGGTGGCTTGAAATCGCCATGGGTATTAGGGAGGGGAACCCAACAACAGCTGGGACCCAGTGCCTTTCATGAGGGACTGATTGAAGACCCCTATTTTCTACCCTAACAGATTTACAATCTGATTCCCTTTCCTCTACAGTCTTTTATCCCAAATCATATTAATGTAGAAAGATACAAAAACAAAATATGTGAACACAGATCCTATATATACTTACAGAGCTATAAGAACACTGAATAAAATTTAAAACCTAATAGGTACCCATAGCTTGTTCATATTTGTCTTTTTGTGGATTTTAATGATGGGGAGAAGGGATGAATTAAGTGTGTGTCAGCAAATGTCTAATGAAAATTCACCTGGGGAAATAAATCCTCCTCACATTCACCTAAAGAGGAAACTTTATTCTAGGATCTAGATCTGCACCCAGGCAACTGAGGAAAGGGACTTGGACTTGAGCCTTTAAGGGGAAAAGGTCCCTTGGCAACATGTTTACATTGGGAAAGAGGAACTCAAAAGTTTAAAATTAGGACCAGTAAATTTGAAGTTAAAGGTGGTATCAGATTTCTTTTTAAAGTAATGGAAAGAAGTTCCCACAATGAAATGTTGTGACTCCAAAAGCCATGTGGTCTCTATCATCATTAGTGTTTATACAGAAGATTCATGATAATATGGTGGGTATGTCAAAGATGGGGTTCCTGCATTAGGAAGGACATAGGTCTAGATCAGTGATTCTTAATTTAGGCTCTTCACGCTGCCCCCCCCCCCCCAAGAAGTGGACAAATATCAAAAAAAAAAAAAACTATGAACCTGGGTTGAAAAATGGAATCTTTATTTTTCTTAATTCTAACTGAATTTTAGCATTTCCTTCAATGATTTAAAAATGTTATTCTGAGAAGGGGTCTTTAGGCTTCACCAGACTCCCAAAGAGGTCCATGGCAAAAAAAAAAAAAAAAAGGGTTAAGAACCACTAAGTCAGATGATCTCCAAGATCCACTGATTCTATGATTCTACTTCTTGGCTCTTAACTGGCCCATTTATAAGACTCATTTACTGGTCATAGAAGATAAAGGGGGAGAAGAAAGTCCCTTTTAAAATGAGAACATATGAATTGTAGACTCTTAGAACTAAAAGAGACTTTAAAAGATATCCCAAGACTCTTATTTTCATTCATTTTTAAAATTTTGAGTTTCAAATTCCTCTACATCCTCCCTAAGACAGCAGTTTGATATAGACTTATACATGTGCAATTATGAGAAACATATTTCCATATGAATCACATCCTTAAGAAAGACACAAATACACAAAAATAAACAATGTATAAAATAGTATGATTCAATTTGCATCCAGATTTTATCTAGAGGTGGATAGCATTTTTCATCATGAATCCTTTGGAATTGCCTTAGATATTTGTATTCTTGAGAAAAGCTAAGTCATTCACAGTTGGTCATCATACAATATTGCTTTTCCTGTGTACCATGTTCTCTTGGTTCTGATCACTTCAATCTGCATCATTTCATGTAAGTCTTTCCAAGTTGTTGGGGTTTTTTTGTTTGTTTGTTTGTTTGTTTCTGAAACCATCCTGTTTGTCATTTCTTATAGCACAATAGTATTCCATTGCAATCATATACCATGATTTGTTCAGCCATTCCCATTTGGTGGGCATCCCAAAGAGTTTTTAAAAGGAAAATGAAAAGGACCTATTAATTACAAAAATATTTGTAGCAGTTCTTTTTGTGGTGGCAAAGAATTAGAAATTTATTGGATATACATATGACTATAGATAGCTTTGATTTCTCCATCTAAAAACTGCCTTTATATATCCTTTGACCATTTATCTATCTACATATTTGAGAAATGAGGCCTTTATCAGAGACACTAAGAGTCTCATATTCAAAAGAAGAAATGTTACAAAATTAAGGACACTATAATTTCACTGGTGATAGAGAATTCCCAGATATTCAAAGTCCCTCTACTGCTAGAGCTCTCATCTGCTTTGCAACTAAAAGTCTTAAAAAGTTGCCTAAAGTTGTTAAAGGTTAAGTCAATCACTTAGGGCTACATAGATAGTATAAGTCTGATACAAGACTTGAACACAGGACTTTCCTAGCTTTGAGACCAGAGATCTCTTTAGTACACCATGCTATGATTCTCAAAAATAAGTAAGCTGATTTGTTGAACATCCCACAGTTGGTTCAAGTTGGGCCTAGAACCAGTATTCTTTCCATTATATCACAAACCTTCTCAGGACTTAAAGAGTAGGAAGAGGAAGAATTTAAGGAAGTATTCCAAGGCTTACACCAGGCTCTTATTATATACTCTCTAAAAGAAAATGAAAAAAAAATAACAAATACTACAATATGGTAGTTTAATTTCAGTTCTGCCTTGAAATGAGGCAATAGGTGTTATCTAGTGAATTAGGAACTAATTAAATGGACCTAAATAATACAGACATTGTATATTTTCCTTACCCCTCCAGTGAGTTCTCTTTTGACCATTTCTCTGATCATTGGGACCATTTCCAAAAGGGTGAAGGAAAAGGGGTTGGGGAAAGTCAATTAGTAAGTTGAGGGGTAAGCACACGAGTTTAGCACCATGCTAAGTGTTAGGGATACAAAGAAAGGTATTTGCCTTCAAGAAAAGTACTTGCCTTCAAGGAACTTATATTTTAAAGGAATGGGCTACATATGAATAACTAGGTGAATGCAAGATGTCTACAGAGTAAATGGGAGATAATCTCAGAGTTGGAGGAACTAGCAGCTGGGGGTGGGTTGGGAAAAGAGGCAATCCTTCAATCATCTCTTTTGTTATGAGGGAAAGATGTTGTTGGGAGGAGATCCAAAATCTTGTCTAAAATGAGATTTGGGCATTATTTATGGATTTCATTTACCTACCTTATCCTTGCCCTCCATTAGCACCAATCACTGAGGGTTGACTGCCTGTCTTACAAAAAGATCTGCTTCACATGCATATAAACAATATGCATAGCTAATGCATCACCCTATAACTGAAGGCAGTGGAGGGTAACATCCGTATGAAACTAATTTGGAAATTTCAGGAGACGTAGGGCATTTGCTTACTGGTCTTAAATGAAGTAAATAAAACCTAGCAAACAAGCTTGAAGCAAAGACAAAAACAGGCTGTGATGAGACCAGCAGGCTCACCCTTGAAAGAAACCATTTTGCCTGAATAGGTCTTGAGCCTGAACGGTAGATGAAAGAGCAGATAGAAGAAAAATCTCTTTCACCTCTTCGGAAGGAGACAGCAGGGCTCAGTTGGTATGGGTGAATGAGAAAACTCTTTTGGCTTTTCAGTGAATGCAGAATAAATGTCACTTTCTTTGGAAATGACCTTTCTGCTATTCTCATCTTTGTATATAAAGTTGCCGTGTGAGAAAATCCATGCCTATGAATTTTATTTCTGAAGGTACAACAGAATCATTCCATAGGCATTTTAAAGATGGATGGACAAAGAGGCATCCTAATATTAGGAGAGAGTTGCTTTCTTGGGCGAGCTTGAAAGAATCAGCAACCTTAGATTCTCATCTTGAGAAATTCCATGGGGAATTTCCAATTTGCATAGGATAATAATTTGGACCCAGGTTCTTAATTTACCTTGTAAGATGGTGCTGACTGGGAGGGGAGTGAGAATTGTTTTGTTTCATTTTGAATCACCACAGAAAATAAGCAACATATTACCTGCCCTAAGTAACTTATCTTTGTTTTTTGTTGTTGTTTTGTCCATAAAACACAGTCAACATAAATTCCCTTTGGAGACTTAGGAATTGGTGTATTCTTCACTAGGAATAATGAAAAACACTCTTTATAGGAGAATTGCCACAAGACACATATCAGGACTGGCTTGCACTTGTTAACAGGTAGGTACAAAAGCTAGCCTGGGTTGAAAATACTCCACATCATTCCAGGGCTACTCATACAATGACAAAAGCAATCATGTTTTTTGTTTATTTGCTTTTAACTCAGATGTCCTACAAATGGATGATTGTTATAGCAAATCACTATGCACCTTAGAGCAAATGAAATTTATAGTGGGATGTAATTCATTACAAAATTTCATCCCTAAGCTCAACAAGGGAGGCAATTTATCTTAGGAGTCCAACTAAAAGATGGTTTCAATTTGAAGTTCTCACTGTGGTCTAAATTAATAAGTAGTCTACTATTTTTCCCACACTTGGACCATCTTATTCCCTGACTGGTGGTGCATCTTTAATATTTTAATGGGAAAGACTCCTATGTTGTCTCCTGAAAATGACATCTTTTATCTGAGTCTACCACCGAGAGTGAAATTTCAGACAAAGAAGGACTTTTGAATGGGTATCTGGACACAATAATATTCAAGTGGAATTATAAAGTTAACAATATAGATGTTTCCTCCAGTGAAGATCACAAACCATTCCTATGAATTGTTAAGAAGGGATGGCTTGTGATCTGCACTGGAGAAAATATGCTGTGCAAATTTTTGAAAACCCTGTGTGATTTTTGCCCATCTCTTCTCCTGTTTCCCACAGAGGATTCACTAATGTGATGGGGGTCTTCTCCTCCTTTCTCCTGACATTTTGAGGGTACCAAAAGAGTACATGGTATTGGGTCTCCTGCCATCCATTAATGAATGACCCATCCAACTTATGTTTCTAGCACACATTTCTTTCATTTCATCTTTTCCTTTGATTCTTTGTAGTTCTTTGACATATACTGCACCCCGCTTAAACCTACTTGGTTCCCTTTATTGCCATCTGGATATGTACTTTTAATTCTTCAGAGAGAATGGTTTTCCATGATTTACAACCATTTAGACTCCATTAGCATCATATATGTCACACACAGGTGGGGAACATGCAGCTTTGAGGCCACATGTGTCCTTCTAGGTCCTTAGGTGTGGTCTTTTGACCGAGTCCACATTTTACAAAAGAAATCATTTTATTAAGCAGATTTGTTCTGTAAAGTTTGGATTCAGTCAAAGGGCTACACTTGAGGACCCAGAGGGATACATGTGACCTCAAGGCTGCAGATTCCCCACCCTTGGTAAGATTTGCAATAATTAGATAAGGGTTGATCTATGGTTTACCTTTATACTTCAGTGGAACTAGGACTTCATAGATATCTCTTTCAATGATATAGAGAACATTGATACCTTCTTATCCTGTAGGACTCAACTATTTCTATGTCATTTATGTCCTTTCTCCCATGTCTCTTGATAAGGGGTTACGTTGAACATCCTGGAAGAATTTCCTCTTACTGTCTTAGTATAACTTAGGCAGATGGTCTAAAAGCTGATTCTTAGCTGTACAGACTCATTTTCTGCCATTATCATTGTCATTGAAAAAAGAAAAAGAAAAGAAAGGCTAGGGCCATTTTGTACTTTTTGTTATTGTTGTTTTATGGACTGTTATGGATAAATGATTTCTCACAGTGATCAAGCTACAAGGGCTGAGCCTTTCTTTGCAAGGATAAATAACTTTCCTGGGATCACATAGCTAGTAAGTGTGGGTAGGAGAGATTGAATTAACTAAATTGAATTAACTAAAATCTCCTTGTTCTCTATCCCTTATGCCACATAGATTCTTATATTAAATATGAGCTTTTAAAATCCGAACCTTATTTTATGGCCTGATGCTCAGAATGCTAAATGCTTTTGCATTATATATGAATGCATTTTAGCTAAACATATGTGATGACTCATGGGATTTGGAGTCAGAAGACCTGCGTTCAATTCCCTACTCTCCTACTTGCTATCAGCCTCTCTATGTTTCAATTTCATTCCCTAAAATGGAAAGGATTGGACTATATCATCTGCAGGGTTCCTTCTGGCTCATGATTCTCTAAAATACTAAAAAAGAACTTGTAGTTTTAAAGCATTTTAGAAACATTCATTTATATGAAAATAATTCATATTCATTTCACATTATCTTGATCTACTCATTAAAGCCTCAAGAGGCTTTCTATGTGGTGAGAAGATCACTGGGCTGGAGTCAGGAGACTTGGATTCTGATCCTGGTTCCTTCATTAATGAATCATGAGATCTGAGCCAAGTCACTTAATCTCTTTGCAGTTTCCCCTCTGTTAAAACAGGGATTTGGACAACATGATCAATTTGGTCCCTTCCAGGATATTCTATGATTCTGTGACCTTGGCAAGACATCCTAGCAATGTTCCATATTGTGTGAATTCAAAAAATTAAAACAGCTTTGTTAAAATGGGTTTACCCTCCAAGTAGGGGTTGGCCTAGATCAGTGCTGTCAAATAGTAGTGGGAGCTACTAAACCATGCATTAGTATCTCTACAAGCCACACATTGCCTTATAAAACTGTATGTTTCCATTCGTTATATATGAAAACATTATAATCATATTAAAAACTGCATTTTAAGTTGATTCGGACTGCACTCAGGAAAGTTCTGGGCCACATGTGGAAACATGTTTGACACCTCTGATCTAATGACTCTGGATTCCAACTCCTTTCTGTCCTGAAGTTGAAACTCACAAGGTTTATTTATATTTGACAAATGCTGTTTGTCAATTTGCATATGTTCATGGTTCCAGTCCTTGTGGCTGTCTTCCACAGTTCACTCCAGACACATTAAATATAATTGGGACAGGTTTTCTTATTTTTAAAAATTAAGATTGTATTACTGCCACATTTATTTATAAAGTTTTTGCCTACATTTTTTATTCCTTTTCTTTTTCCAGTAGTTTATGCTCTCTGGTAGTTTTGTCACATTTGTTTGCTCTATAGATATACCTTCCCATTGGTAATGAGTTTCAATCCAGAAGCACACAACATATACATGTGCAAAAGATCACTATGTGAATACACTTTGCATGCTTAGCCCTGTTCAGATCTCATATATAACTAAGATTACCACTGCCTCAACCATTTCCTCTTCCCTTCTTCCCAAGCTCTCCTAGTAATAAAGAGAATTTGGGATTTGAAATGTGTCTTGGCATTAGTAGAAAAAAATGTAATATTTCTCTTCAATGATTCCTAAGGATGAAGTGTTGGCATGAAATCATAAGTAGTCAAATTTCTTTTTTTTTTTTTTTGCTTTTTGGGGGGCAATTGGGATTAAGTAACTTGCCCAAGGTCACACGGCTAGGTTTTTGTTTGTGTGTGCATTAAGTGTCTGAGGCCAGATCCGAACTCAGGTCCTTCTGACTCTGGGGCCGGCGCTCTACTCACTGCGCCACCTAGCCGCCCCTATAGTCAAATTTCTAAGAAGGCATTTTCAGGTTACAAGTAGAAGAACTGATGTACCAAACAGTGGCAAGATTTTCAGAGGTACAGTTGAGTATGTTGGGACAAATGAATTAATTCAGCCTTATTTGATGTGTGTATGCAACATTTTTATGCAAATAAACATTATTCCCTTATACTTACAGTGCTTTTAAGTCCCCTCACTCTGGATCTCCTGTAAGCTATTCCATGTTCTAACTTGTTTGTAGGTAATGCTTATTCTCCAAACCATAGTTGACAAGCTCCTATGAAAGCATCTTATTTTAATTTTTTACCAATAATGCAAAAAGTATACTTAATTTATAAGTGTTTTAATTAAAAAGAAATGAAAATGCAAAGTAATAAGATAACATTTCCTTCATAAATTTTGAGCTCACTTTTCCATGTATATACATTTAATGAAAAGAGTGAAACTTTGCACTGCTCTCTCTAGTTTATTCATAAATTATTCACCTACCCACAAGTCTTGATAGGTAATATGTTCCGTGTTCTTCAGATTTTATTATAATATCTTTCTTTATTTAGTTCATGTATCCATTTTGATTATATATATATATATATATACACACAAATGTATGTATGTGTAAATATGTATATATATATATATATATATAGTGTGTTGATGTTGCCCTCACAATTACATGTTAAAATGATTTTTGACATTTTTTAAGTTTTGAATTCCAAATTCTATCCCTCCTTTTCTCCCTACCTTTCCCTCTCCCTGAGATGGTAAGCAATCAGATATAGACTGTGCATGTGCAACTGTGCAAAACATTTCCATGTTAGTAATTTTATTCAAGAAGATTAAAACATAAGGAAATAATAAAAGAAAGAAAATGAAAAATAGTACCCTTCAGTCTATATTCAAACAATATCAGTTATTTCTCTGGAGGCAGATAGTATACTTCATCATTAGTCCTTTGGGATTATCTTGGAACATTGTATTGCTGAGAATAGCTAAGCCGTTCACAATTCTTCATTAAACAATATTGCTGTTACTGTGTACAACATTCTTCTGGTTCTGTTCACTTCACTATGTTTCAGTCCATGTAAGTCTTTTCAGATTTTTATGAAATCACCCTGCTTGTCATTTCTTATAGGGTGATCATATTATATTATAATCATAAACCACACCTAGCCATTTCCCAATTGATGGGCATCCCTTTGATTTCCAATTCTTAGCCATCACAAAAAGAGCTGGTATAAATATTTTTGGACAAATAGGTTCTTTTCCCTTTTTTGGATATCTTTGGGATATAGGTGTAGCAGTGGCATTGCCGGATCAATGGATAGGCATGGTATATGTGTGTGCATAGACAGAGAGCACAGGGTGAATTGAATATGAAGGGATGATATCTAAAAAATAAAATTAAGAGGTGAGAGAGGAATATATTGAGAGAAGGAGAAAGAGAGAGATAAAATAGGGTAAAATATCTCATATAAAAGAGGCAAGAGAAAGCTATGACAATGGAGGGGAAGAGCAGGGAGGTAAAAGGGAATGAGTCAACCTTACTCTCATTGGATTTGGCTTAAGGAGGGAATAACATACAGACTCAAGTGGGTATCTTACGCTATAGTAAAGTAGGGAGGGAGGGGATAAGAGGGTGGAGATGATAGAAGGGTGGGCAGATTGGGGGAAGGGGTAGCCAGAAGAAAATACATTTGAAAAGGGACAGGGTCAAAAAAGAAAACAGAATAAATGGGGAGTGGGATAGGATAGAGGGAAATATATATCTATGTAGTCTTTCACAACATGATTACTATAGAAATGTTTTGCATTGCTGGACATGTATAGCCTATTGAATTGCTTGTCTTCCCAGTGGGGGTGGGTGAGGAGGGAAGAAGGGAGAGAAACTGAAACTCAAAGTTTTAAAAACAAATATTTAAAAAGTTGTTGTTACATGCAACCAGGAAATAAGATATACAGGCAATGGGGTATATAAATCCATCTTGCCCTACAAGAAAGGAAGGGGTAAGAGGGTAAGGGAAGGGATATATGAGAGGGCAGACTGGGGAAAGGAGTAATCAGTATGCTTGCCATCCTGGGGTGGGGGTAGGGAAGAGCTGGGGAGAAAATGTGGAGCTGAAATGAATATTGAAATGAATACTGAAAACTAAAATTTAATTAATTAATTAATTCCGAAAAAAAAAATCACTTCAATTTATATTTGGATCAGTATTGTACAACCACTACACAATTATAGTCTGACTTGCCATTTTAATAAAGTATTATAATCATAAAGAAAAGGGTAGGCATAGTTTTACAGCTCTTGGGGCATAGTCCCAAATTGCTCTCCAGAATGGTTGGATCAGTTCACAACTATACCAACAGTATATCAGTATACCAGTTTTCGACATCCCCGCCAAAATCCAACATTTCCTTTCTTTGTAATTTGACTTGATAAATGGTATAAGGTTTTAGTCTTTTCTGACAGACTTTTTTCCCCAACAATTTTTGCCAAAAAATGAAGTCATTCTAAATACGAGGTTACTATATTAATTTGTTACTATTAATTGTATGTCTACTGTGTTCTACCTACCTTTCTATTTCTTAGCCAGTATCAGATGCTTTAGATAATTACTGTGTGATACTATAGCTTAATATCTGGTACTTCCAAATCCCCTTCCTTTACATTTTTTTCATTAGTTCCTTTGATATTCTTGACTTTTTGTCCTTCCAAATGAATTTCATTATTATTTTTTTCTAATTAAGTAAAATAATTATTTGGTAATTTAATTGGGATGGCATTGAATATATATATATATACATATATATATATATACATATATATATATATTAGTTTAGGTAAAATTGTCATTTTTATTGTATTGGCCCTGTTTACCTATAAACAATATTTCCCCAAATATTTAAATCTGATTTTATTTGTATAAATTTAAAAAATAATTTTGTTCATATAGTTCTTCATAGTAATTGTGTAGGCATTCTACCTAGGAGGAACAAACCATTTACACACATAAGGTATAACATATTCAGGGAAAATGTGTAAAGAGGGCATGTGTATGAAAAATCAACTCATAGCTACAAAGCTACTGATGTTTTATATTAATGTTATTGAGCTGCTCTCTATTGGACCTGCTCGAATTACTCCTGGTGCTTCTGTCAAGCATTGCTCCCTGTTCTACTTGGTCAACAACTTGACCGTGTTGGAGATCAACTAATTCCTTGCAAAAAAAAAATCACCAAGGATGCTATAGTTATTGCTTTTTACCAACTTCTTTAGCTACATCCATTACCTTCTGGATGAGTTAATTAATACACGTCTCCATTGCAAAAGAGAAGCCACCACAGTTTCATCTACATCTAGAATCTCCAACTGAAGTGTTATCTTCAGCAATACTCATAACTCATCCTTATAATTATTGTCGGTGTTGTACTAATTCTGTCCCTGGCAGAGGATGCTTGCCCTCCACAATCTTTCAATATCTATCCAATTTCCTATAGTCTTCTTATCCAGGGGCTATTAAGTATCATTCTACTTAGCCAGACCGCATTAAGAAGCACAGAGACCTATCTTTGAACCAGTTCAGTTCCTATGACTTCTTCTTAGAATTATGTTATCCTGCTCTGCATTTCTTAACATTTTCAAGTTCTTCTTGACTCTGACCTGAGTTGAACTGCTTTCCTCTCACCATCCCCTAACTTATGGTCAGAGATCCCTTTTTCTATTTATTATTACCTTTTGCCTGAAGTAAATTCCCTACCCCTCAC
The DNA here is from genome assembly GCA_011680675.1 of Gymnobelideus leadbeateri. NCBI lineage: Eukaryota > Metazoa > Chordata > Mammalia > Diprotodontia > Petauridae > Gymnobelideus > Gymnobelideus leadbeateri. The sequence goes on from WOXC01007432.1 coordinate 29,523, forward strand.
CCTTTTAGGCAAATTCCTCAAAAAGAGATGGAATTAAGATACATTTTGGAGAGCTGGGTGGCATGGTGGCTACAGCCCTGGACCTTGGGGTCAGGAAAACCTAATTACAAATCCATCCTCAGAGGCTTACTAGCTGTGTGACCCTGGACAAGTCACTTAATCTGTTTGCCTCAGTCCCTTCAACATCAAAATTGGGATAATAACAATACCTTACAGGGTTGTTTGAGTATTAAATGAGATAATATTCGTTAAAAAAAATGTTTAGTACAGTGCTTGGTACATAGTAAGCACTATATAAATGTTTCTTCCTTTCCCTGCCACGTTTCCCTAGTAAGAAGACTCTTTTACTCTCATCTCAGCAGCCTCTCTCTTCTCTGCAAAATAGCAACTATCTTGCTGGCTACATTAATTCTAAAAGGCTGTTCTATGAAATTAGTGACTACTATACTGCCTGTGTAATTCTGAGAAACACTGAGGCTTCTTTATCTCCTTTCCCTGAGCAACACATCACAGTCTGATCTCTTTTTTTCCACCCACTTACACATTAAATGTTTGTTTTTGTCATCGTGAGGAATTCATTTCGTTGATGCAGACTACAACCTTCCTATGACTTGGTGGAAAAGCCCTCTGGGAGTTGTCTGAAGTTCCAAGCGGCTACATGGGTTGTCAAGGGTCACAAAACTGGTGTCAAAGAAGGGAATGAGCCTAAGTCTTCCTAACTTCAAGGGCATCACTCTATTAGGGCACACAATTCCTTAGATTAAATATGGCTTTTCGAATCTGAGCCACTCAACAACATGAACCCCTGATGAAATCTATAAACTTTGCCATGCTTTGATGCTTCTAGAGTCTGTTTGCTAAGATAATAGTATCTCCCTAGCTTCCTACTTTTTCAATATGAATAATGAAAACTCAAGAGTTTGAGGAATGAAAAATTGTATTTGGAAACCATTGAGGTTTTAGGAGGAATCCAATTCCCGACTGAATTTGGGGTTCTCTTTCCAAGAGTGTTAGTTTTTATAGGGATTTGTTCCTAACATGCATGGAAAGGGTGTTTTTGTTATAACCACATTTACAGGTTTCATTGAAATCTTTTGGATTGCTTCATGCAATTTCTTCTTGATGAATTGTTGCTGTTTAGTGGTTCTGGGGGTTTGCAGTTGCCTTTATAACTCTGTAACATCATAACACCGAGGCAAATTTCATGCCAACACTAGAAAAAAAAAATCAAGACTGTTCACAATCAAATTTATACTTTGGTCATTTGATTTCCTCCAAATAGAGCACAAAGCATAATCAACAAAGCTGCTTCCTCCCCTCCCCACATAATTCCCCAAACTAGGATACCAAGGAAACAGTCAGATAAAACTGAAATGAGAACAGAAGGGACTCCTTAAAGACCCAGTGAAGCAGTTTGGAGCAATCAGTAGCAGGGGAGTGAGAAATAGCAGCAATGGGTAGGCTCTGCAAGTCCAAATCAGTTAAAATTGGGCTGGCATCATTGGCACAAAACCCTAAGGAGACTAAGAATGTGCAGAAAATATTTTTTTTCTTTTCAATGTTAGCATGAAAATTGCCTCTGCATTATGATGTCACCAAACTACAAAAGTCCTCAGAGCATAGAAAATATATAAGGACTGTTTCTCCATTCATCCCCTACCAAGTTCCTACCAATGTCTTTGACAGACCTGGCATTGCCAGGACATTACGGGAATGGCAGTGAAGTATATGTAGGTGTCAAGTTATCACTGTTAACCCAAAACAAATCTCTTACCCTGACATTGATGCTCAACTTGTCTCCCCAGAGAGTGTGAATCCATCCGGCAACACCTGCTAACAACTGAAAAGGAGAATGAATGGCCTCCTGAAGGGACAAAACATCTCACTCTTTCTGTGATCTAATGTGTCAGTTAGAGAGAAGCTTTGCGATGGGGTCAAAAGTACTGCTATTCCCAAACTGCTGGGCAGCACTTTCCACTGCCCCCCCTAAAAACTATTAGGAATTGGCTGGAGAAGAAAAGAGATGGGGAGTTAACAGGCTCCTTGAAAAGTGGTGGGGAAGCCTTTGAAGATCAGTTTGGAAACGAGAATGACTCTTACCTGGGAAGTTCCAGGTGCAGAGAGAATCAGCTACATATGTTATAAAAGGGATAGCATGAATTGGCCCAATGAAACCTGACCTCAAGTATACCCGAGATATTATTTGGTAAAATGGGCAACTCCTTTAAAATTGTTCACCTTTGTGAACTGCAATATGAAGTCACAATTCTGAGCAGTTTTTTTTCCCTGATGCTTTCTTTATTCTGTAGTGGTTTCTGAGAAATAGACCTCTATTAGATCCTCACTCCCCCCGCCCCCTCCTGGTCATATTTTGCCAGTGGGCCATCAATCAAAATTAGAGGATTGAATTGAGGTTGGAGAAGATCCAGGCCACCTGAGGAATGGAGAAAGAGTTCCCTCCTGGGGCGGAGCCAAGATGGCGGAGTAGAAACAGCTCATCCAAGCCACTCTGCCCCCAGATTCCCCCCAAACAATGTAAAAGGGGACTCTGAACAACTTCTGGAGCCCCAGCACCCACAGAACGACACAAAGAAGCTAAACTCCCGCTGAGGACAGCCCAGCAGCCCTGCAGGAAGGACCAGTGCAGTGGTCTGGGACCTGGCAGCGTGCAGCACGCAGAGCGCAGGAGCCGAGCCGAGCCGAGCCCAGGTCCGCATGAGCTGAGGTTTTAACCCCAGGGCGGCAGGGCCAGCAGCCAGCTGGAGGAACCCCAGAACACCAGGAGCTGTGGCGACTCCAGAATTATCAACATAGACTTGCCTGGGACCAAGTAAGAGGTTAGTGTCCTATGGACTTTGGGACTGGTATTAGGGAATGCGTCGGCTCCCTCCCCTGGGGGCTAGAAGCCGCTGAGGACAAACGCCATTTTGTAGTTTTCAGAGGCAGCTCCCGCTCCCAGCCTGCAAATTTGTAGGGAGATCCAGCGATCAGTCTTGGGGGGTAATCGCTCTTGCTTTAGCCTCCCTGGATCTGGATTGTGATCTAGGGTGGAAGTTGTGGGTGGGTTTACAGCTTGCCAGAAACGGAAGTTGCCCCCCCACACGTTCGGGACGAAAATTCCTCTAGCTGGCCTTAAAGCCATAGCGTGGCAACAAGCCCAAAAGTCAAGCAATTAAGTGGCAACATGCCAAGGCAAAGGAAACAGAAAAATGCAACCCTAGACTCCTATTTTGGGGGCATAGAGCGGGGAAAAGGACTGTGAGGTCAGAAGTCCTGCTCCAAAAGCCCCAGGGGAAAACATGAGCGGGTTGCAGGCCATAGAGGACCTTAAGAAGGACTTTAAAAATCAAATAAGAGAAGTGGAGGAAAAATTGGAAAGAGAAATGAGAAGGATGCAGGAAAAGTATGAAATGAGGGTCAACAGCCTGACTGAGAAAACAACACCTTAAAAAATAGACTAACTCAAATGGCAAAGGAGGCCCAAAAGGGCAATGAGGAGAAGAATGCCTTAAAAAGTCGAATTTGCCAGATGGAAAAAGAATCTCAAAAGTTCACTGAGGAGATTCATTCCTTCAGAGTTAGACTGGAGCAAATGGAAGCTAATGACTTTATGAGAAATCAAGATTCTGTTAAGCAGATCCAAAGAAATGAAAGATTAGAAGGCAATGTGAAATATCTCATGGGAAAAACCACTGACCTGGAAAATAGATCCAGGAGAGACAATTTAAAAATTACTGGACTACCTGAAAGCCATGATCAAAGAAAGAACCTAGAAATCACCCTTCAAGAAATTCTCAAGGAAAATTGCCCTGATGTTTTAGATCCAGAGGGCAAAATGGAGGTTGAAAGAATCCACAGATCACCTCCTGAAAAAAGATCCCAAAAAGAAAACTCCCAGGAATATTATAGCCAGGTTCCAGAATCCCCAGATCAAGGAGAAAATACTACAAGCAGCCAGGAAGAAACAATTTCAATATTATGGAAACACAACCAGAATAGCCCGGGACCTGGCAGCTTCTACACTGAGGGATCGAAGGGCATGGAATATGATATTCCAGAGGGCAAAAGAACTGGGAATGAACCCAAGGGTCACCTACCCAGCAAAACTGAGTATTTTTGTTTCAGGGGAAAATATGGTCATTCAGTGGAATAGAGGACTTTCAAGCATTCTTGAGGAAAAAACCAGAATTGAATAGAAAATTTGACATCCAGACACAAGAAGGAAGAGATGCCTGAGAAGGTAATCAGGAAAAGAAATCAAAAGGAACTTATCAAAGTTGAACTATTTACATTCCTATATGGAAAAGCAATAACTGTGACTGATGATATCTTTCTCACTATGAAAATAATGGAAGAAGGGAGTGTGGTCATATGAATACATATGTGAATGTGTGTGTATATGGTTACAGTTATATATGGATAGAGGGCATAAGTTGAATTTGTTGGGAAGGGAGAATACTCAAGGGATGAAATTATGAGGTGAGAGAGGAAAGTGGCAAGAGGAGATGGGGAGAGACAGGGTAGTGTAAACTATCCCATGCAGAAGAAGCAAGGGGAAGTGGTTGCAAAAGAGGGGGAGAATAACGAAGGCTAAAAAGGCAAAACCACATTCACATTGAATTTGGTTCAGGGAGAAAATGACATACAAACTAAATGGGATATATCAACCTGCAGCAGGATAGGGGGAAGGGAGATAGGAGGAGTGATGATGGATGGGAGGGCATCCTTGGGGTGAGGGGAGGTTGGAAGTACCCACTATAAAAGAGGGACAGGATCATGTAGGGAATGGACCAGGTGGGGGGTGGGATGAGTGGGAGGGAATTATAAGCAGCCTTGTACAATATATCTACTATGATAATGTTTTGCATAGCTAGACATGTACAACATATACTGAATTACTTATCTCCCAAGAAGGAATGGGTGACAAGGGAGGAAGGAAATGGATCTGAAATTCGAGGTCGTAACATTAAGTGTTTCAAATATATATAAATACTATTATTAATACTCTTTTGCTTGTAATAGGGAGATAAGATGTGCAGGCATTGGGATGCAAAGACTCACCTTCCTCTAATGGAAAAGTCGATGGGGGTATGGGAGAAGGTATGGGAGATAGCAGATTGGAGGAAGCGATATCTTGTGGGATTACTGTTCTGGGAGGTTGGGTAGGGGAATAATGGGGGGAAAATGATTGTAACTCAAAATCTGGCGGAAATGAATGATGTAAAACAGAAGTTAATAAAGCATTTGTTTAAAATTCAAAAAAAAAAAGAGAGTTCCCTCCTGCCTTAGTAAACTGTTACTCTAGAAGTGATTTTGACCAATGAGAGGAACTAGGTGTTAAAATAGAAACGAAGGAACTGTGGAGAAAGGAATGGGGTGGGGAGTTGTCCATTTCAGAATTTGTGACAGAGATGAATTGGAAATCAGGACACAGTCTGACATACACCCTGTATTTGAGGAGAGTAGATTTCAAAAGATTTAGTGGAAGAATAGAGGCAGAATTTTTGCCCTAAAATTAGTATTGGTAGAATTCAGGGAAAGGTAGATTAAAATCTCTCCCAAAAGAAAGTCTAATGGAACGAATATGAATGATTCTGATGAAGAAAGAAAGAAAATGATTGACTAATCAGATCAGTAGAGGAACAGAGAACACCTTGGCCAACTGATTTTTTTAAAAACCACATCTATAAACAAAAGTAATGATTGGTAATGGAGCGTAAACAAAAAAAGCATGTTATAACCCTATAAGAATGGCTGGTAAAATGAAGGAGGATTAGCCCTGGTCTGATTAGCCCAAGAGGTTAGAATAGGAGTGACCTTAAGGCCACATGTGGTCTTCTAAATCCTTGTGCAACTTTTTGACTGAATCCAAATTTTACAGAATGAATTTGTTCTATAAAAATTGGATTCAGTCAAAAGGCTACCCTTAAGGATTTAGAAGGCCACAGGTTCCCCAACCCTGTACTAGAACTAGGAACAATGGGTGAAAGTTACAGAGCCATATTTTGGATTGATGAGAAAAAAAAGCCTCCTAACCATCAGAGACGTTGAAAAGTAAAATAGGCTGCTTTAGGGAGTAGAATTCTTCCCCTTTACAGATTATCTCCAAAAGCATGAATGACTACTTATTAAGAATATCTTTTCAGGGATTCCTATTCAGGTATGGGTTGATGTATACTGAGGCCCCTCTGAACTCTAAGATCCTATTATTCTGCTAATGGTATCAATCCTATAATAAATCAGTCACTATAGTCAGACCCTGAGGGTAAAAGTTAACAGGAAGGGTTTCACCAACAACTTGTTAGGCCATAGTACTCCACAGTATTATACCTAGAAAACACATAGCTCCAATGGTTTCCCTTCTATTTAATGATTCTGATGAATAAAAATAAAACCACTTAATAAATTTCTCCAGGGTAGCTGTGCTTCTCAGGTGATTAAAACCACTTGGCCTTAAGCCTCTGCCTTATAGGACCACCCAAGATGTGCAATAATAGCCTGGAAGTACACTCCCATCATGTTTTTATTACTCAATTAAGGCAATATGTGTAATAGAGAATTACTAATGTGGGACTACTTAACACAAGTTGGGAGGAATTGCTATACAGTCAATGCTGTTCTGTATTTTATGACACTGAGAACCACACTAAAATATATTGAGGTTTAAAAAAAAATAGGATCCCATATTTCCAGGTCACATTAAATAAGACCTCATAGCCCATATAACTCTCAAGTCTAAAGTCACTTTTATGAGAAAGGAAGGAAGGAAGGAAGGAAGGAAGGAAGGAAGGAAGGAAGGAAGGAAGGAAGGAAGGAAGGAAGGAAGGAAGGAAGGAAGGAAGGAAGGAAGGAAGGGAGGGAGGGAAGGAGGGAGGAAGGAAGGGAGAGAGGAAGGAAGGAAAGGAGGGAGGAAGGGAGGATTCATTAAGTACCTACTATGAACTAGGTTCTATGCTAAATGATTTACAAATATAATCTAATTAGATCTTCACAACATCCCTGGGAGATAGATACTATTATCCCCATTTTATAATTGACAAAACTGAGGTTAAAATGCTGACTCAGATAATAAGGATCTAGGTCTGAATTTGAACTCAGGTCTTCCTGTCTCCAGACCCCTGCCTCTATCCACTGTACCATTTAGTTGTCTCTGGATAGGCTATACAAGACAATGTGTAGTCGAAAAAGCTTTAGTCTTGGGGTCAGAAGCTAGATTGCATTTCCATTTCTAATGCTTATTGTATGGCTCCCAGCCAAGTCATCTAAGCTCCCTGAGCCATTCCTTCATCCATAAAATGAGGAGAAGGATACCCGGACTTCCTCCCTCTCTGGGCTACTTAGTGAGGCAGGGAGGCTTGGGCAATGTGTTCATGCTCAGCCCCCTCCATATCATCCTGACCAACATCACCATAGCTGCAACAAGTGATCTTTAGTCATCATGTAATCTGCCTGATATTATAACATCACATTATCACACAAGCCTTATAACAAGTCTGTGATGTAGAACTGGTCATTATTGTCCCATAAAGCAAAGAAAGGTGAAATGATTTGTCTGAGGTCACACAACTAGTGTCAGAGGTGAGAGGTAAACCCAGGTGTTGCCAACAAGTCTGTGACAGTGATAGATTGAACTTGGAGCCAACATGTCCCATATTGAAATCCCATCTCCAGTTTTTATTGAATCCATGCCCATAGACAAATCACTTAAGGTCTTGCTTTCCTCATCCTTAAAATGGGTATCATAATGGCAGTATTTATATCTCACAGAGTAGTTAGGGAGGTTTAGAGGCAATAATGTGTGTAAAGTACTTCGCAAAACTTAAATTGCAATATAAATATCATACACCTTAAGGAGTGAGGTAAAAATGAATTATTGCATAGGCAAATCTATGTGTGTGTCTTTTCAAAAACTTATTTCAGTTGGCCATATTTTGCCTTGAAGCATCTCTCCTAATCACAGGGCTCTGAAGAAAATTCTAGGGGTTGCCTTTGCTATTGTCACTGAGGCAGGGCACACACACCTCACATCCTAAGTAGCATTGAATAAAAAGGCAAGCCATAGCTATACCTTCTTCCCTCCTTGACATCCACATTCTCACAACAATCACATCACCTTGGACCTTCCAAAATGTACTTTTCTGTTTCTTGGAAATGGCTATTTGTCTCATCTACTCTGTGGTCTTTCTCTCAATACTACCTCTGGCCCTTTTCACTTAAACAGCTAGATGGTAACATGGATCAAGCTCAAAAATCCTGAGTTTGAGTCCTGCTTCAGACTTTCATGAACTGTGTAACCCTGGCCAAGTCACTTAACCTGTCTCAGCCTCTATTTCCTTATCTGTAAAGTGAGAATAATAACAGTACCAACATCACTGGGTTGTCATTACATTATCAAATGGGATAATGTTTGCACACTTACTTTGCAAACTTTAAAATACTATTATAAATGTTATTATTCTCTTTATCCCTAGCATGTATTTAAGTTAAAATATTCCTAATTGTGTCTTGAGTCTCTGAGAAAGAAAATACAGGTCTGGAGTGGACTGGTCTTAGAATTAAATTCTGATAGGACCCTGGTGTCACATAAAAGCAGGCTATTGTACTCCCATTTGTGACTAGTTAAGTATTGGAAGTCTTGAAGAAAGATTGAGAACTGCTAAGGAAAGTTCATCATTTTGTTGAGTAATTAAAAATGAAGTTACTGCTTAGAAAATGCTCAACTTGTAGCTTTTATTAATTGCCTTTATATGCATGTACACGAATGCCTCATTGATCAAGCATCTTTAGGGACTAAGTTGTTTCACATAAGTGAATTCTCCAGATTACTGAATCTTACTTCTTTAAACACCATAACTTGGTTAATTTTAGCTACTTTTTGATTGAAATTTTTTCTAAAATAGATTACACACGTCTTCGTAAATGGAGGACACCAGATATAATTGAGCTTTTTTTGATGACTCCTGGTCAAGGTCACAGCCATTCTTTTTTGTACTCTTCTCTAATTCAGTGGGGCCAACAGAGGCTAATGGAGTCCACAGGGTTGTTTGCCCCTACACTGAATGGCCTCAGGCTGTTCAACTTTTTTTTAATGTAATGTCTGGTTTTCACAGTGTTTTGTCTCCTCTCTTAACATCCTGCTGTCCCTTCTTGCTGCTTTCAGTGTGTTTATCTACAGCAACATTTTATTTCTCAGCTTTAGATCTACTGGGATGTATCAGTAGTATGTCTAAAACTGAAGTAAACTGGTTCTGAGCAAGGACCTGGGGGGTTTCTTCTTTGAATTAAGTGCATGAATTTCCTAGAATATATTTTAGTTTTTTAGGGACTCTTTAAAAAACATCTATTTAGGTTCTTGGCTATGTTCCTCACAGTTGAATTTACTGCTTTATTGACCACCTGCTAAGTGAAGTGTCATTGTATGTATTTTCTTATCATTTTAAACAGGTAAGTTTGGGTGTGTGGTGTGCATGCTCTGTGGGCGCCTCCCACAACCATTACAAATGCAAAGCCCCAAATCCATTTCAATTCCAAGCTTACAAACATATTTCATATGTTGTTTGGTTGAAATACAGAATACATTTTGCCATAAGAAAAAAATGTTATAAATAGTGTTTAGGCTCTAAGTTCAGTCCTCAAAAGCTCATTTAACCTACAATGGAGTTTAACAATACTGCAATAGATTACAAAGCCTAAGCACCTTTTTATCATAATGCTTATATGGGAAAATGCATTCAAAGTTCAAACTTTCCTAGGAGCCATACACAATTTCCCTTTGTTAGCAAAAGCTGTTGTCTATGAAAATCCTTGCTATAATAGCTTATAGTTCTTAATAAAAAAATATTCAGGAAGTTCAGGGGCTTCTGAAAATTTTATATGAATTTAAGGGTAAAGAAATGGGAAAGACTTGTCAGAATCTTCCTCAATTTCTCTGGTAAAGAGTGTTTTTAAGTCACTATGATACAATTGAAAAAAAATTGGATTTGGACTTAAGAATGGACTTGAGTCCCAATTTTGTCACCTTCAGAATCTTGAGCAAGTTCCTTTGGGCCTCAGTTTGCTCATCTGTAGCATGGGGGATTCTGTTACATGATTTTTAAGCCCCCTTCTTTCTCTAATATTCTGTGATATTTTGAAATCCTGGCCATTCATGGCCTGTGGATTTCCATTGCTTATTGAAAGAAGGGCAAAGAAAAACTTTGTCTAAGGAATTTGCCAAGACTACTGCATTCAAACCCTGTAACCATCTTCTTATGAGCCACCTTGCTACCCAGACCAGAAACTCTGGCTCCAAGGATTTAACCCTTTAGTTCATGGAACTCCATCTATGTGGCCTCACTGTCCTCATTGGGGGTTGCCTCAGTAGGTACATCTAGTCATAGCCCTAGCCATGCTTCATTTCTCTTCTAAGCCATGTTCTCGGTAACTTTCTATTTGGGGATCCATAATCAAACCAATTTGGAATTTCTTCTGAAAACAATGTAGGTTCTACTCTCAGTGCTTCACTCCTCTCCATATAACTTTCCAAACCAAAATACCCCCTCTCAGTTCTCTCTATTCCTATGTGCTATGTCCCATTTTTAGAATGGAAGCTATTTGAGGAAAGGGACTGTCTTCCCTTTGGTATTTGTATCTACAGCAGTCAACAGAGTGCTTGGCACCTAGCGAAGAGATTAACAAATGCTTTTTTTTTTTCATTGACTTGTTCATTCATTGCCTATGAATGAAGATGGAGATGTTAGTTGTCCTGAATTTCCTTTTGTCCTCTCACCCTGGGCGCTGGTTGCCCCTCCTTCTGATATAGCTCTTCTTCTAAGGCATGTATATAATCTTGGTTTTGGTCTGACAAAGACTGAGTATTTTCTCATCCACGAACCTTGGGTTTCTGGTGCAGGGTAGAAAGAGTTAGAGGTATAACATTCTAGGATATTTTGAAAAATATATTTTGTTATTATAATAAGTGCTTCAGAATCACAACTATAGACTCAGAGGACCTAGATGATTCCATTTGGTAACTCTCACACATTTCTTTGACTAAAATTGCCCCCACTCAGTTTTTCTCCTGGGAACATCAGAATTTTATTGGTGTCTCAAAGGACTCCTAATTCCCATGCAAACACTCCAGCTAACAAAACATCAAATATAGAAAAGGGTTGGTGAACTTGACAGCAGAGACAAAAACCTTGCACCTATGCAGGCAGAACAATTCTCCCCCCAATAGATTTTTCCTCCTCCAGAAAAGTTCCTGAAGTAAACCACTTCCCTAAGTAGTATTTCTACCACCAACAGAGAAAAGAATTCAGGGTTTCTGGGGAATTAGGCAATAATCTTACGCTGTAAACATGCTTCACCACCAGAAAACTACCTAATCCTCCAGTCTTAATAGCATTACTCTAGGTGGCCTTAGAGTACCATGTTGGAAAAGTCCCCACTGGGGGACAAGGTAATGGTGGTTCCTTCAAACCAACTGTCTTTGCTGTGCTAATCTTTCTTCCGTTTTTTTGTCTGTCATAACGGCCCCTTTTTCTTCTAATCTCCACTTAGTGATAAATCCGTTTTCTCTCTTTCACATCTTTAACTTTTCATTGGTTTGTCTCTCCATCTATCACCAATTCTGTGTCTCCTGGGGAGTCCTATGATTCCCTGGAGTGAGATTTCCCTCTCGGGAATAATTTCCATATTTATATGGTATTCATGGAATTTCCCTGTCCAACAATAGCATCTCTTTTAATGACCAAAGCCAAGAGTATTGTTCTGGTTAGTGAACTAACTAGTGCTGAACTTGAGTTAATAGCAGAACAAAGGCCAAATCAGTGGGCCAATGAAGACTCAAGGATAAGGATAACTTATACCTTCTCTGGGTAATTCATACCTTTTCAAAGGCATAGTGGGGGAGGAAGGCTTACCTGGGGCATTCCTGGACCTGCCCACTATATTAGTAATTTCTTCCGATTCATGTCTTTATTCTCCCCCCAGAGGCTTAGTTACTCCCCTCCCCAAGTTACCCTATCATTGCCTTGTATATATTTATATGTGTATATATTGTTTCCCTCAATAGATTATAATCTCCTTGGGGAAAAGGATGGTTATTTTTTTTCTTAATATTCCCAGCAGCTAGCACTGTTCATGGAACATAGCAGGTACTTAATAAATCTTTATTGACTGAAAAAACACAAAACTGAATATGAGGGTTTAAGATCAAAATCATCCAGAATTTATTAAGCTCTTCTGTATACAAACAATTGTGCTAAGGTATTAGGGGAAATATAAAATTTAGATAAGAGGGCCCCTGCCATGCCTGAGGAGTTTGATAGAGGTTCTGAGACCTATGTGGTATTGATTTGACTAATCTAGGTCCAGGAAGTCTCTGAATTCATCTTGGGAGATAGCGATTTTTTTTACAAGCTACATGGAAAACTTTGGGGCACAGAATCATCCGGAGCTCTATTGTCTAATTAGTTTTCTAAGGTTAGCATTCCTTCAGTGGGGTGTTCTCTAAGGAACTTATGGGACACCTTCCTTGGGAACATAAAGAATCTGAGGGGAACCATATCTATTGATCAATGCATAGAACTCCAAATGGGTATTTCCTTCTTTTTTTCCCCTAGCACCTAACTGTCCCTTAGCCTACTAATGCTTTGAGATGGATGTTAAGAGTCCAGATGCATCCAAGATATCAAGCAATGTTTGACCATCTTTCCCTAAGGACATAGAAATAAAGAGCAAAGTATTTTGTAAGCTAAAAGTGTTTTAGCCTGGTTCCCAGAAAAGAGATGAGCTTTAATGGAACAGAACTGTTGCTGTACTAAGCCTGTAAACAGATGAGAAACAAAGCAATATTTAATGCATATGAATATATACACTACACCTTTGAAGGATCTAATGGATTTACAAACATTATTTTTATAAGGAAGGTGGACTTTATTTTGTCTAATGACTGAATGATATAACACCCAGGGCCTAGCACAGTGTACACAGTAGGTGCTTAATAAAAGCTGACTTAAATTGAGAGACTCACAGAATCCTAGAACTAGAAGGCACTTTAGAGATGTCTTGTTCAGTCTCCTCCCTGGATAGATTAAGAAACTGAAGAGTAGAGAGAAATACCTTGCCCAGTGTCACACATCCCAATAAAAGGTAGAGCAATGATTTCATCCCAAGCTTTTGGACTTTCTACAGGCTTTAGGTTAGTTAAGTGATTGCAAAATGGGACCACAGCTGGGCTAAATTATCCATGCCACTCTGATCTTTTTTTTTTCCCCACAAACCTCCCTGCCTCATTGCCTCTATTGTCCAACAGATTTTTATACACAATAGGCACTTAAATGTGTGCAAGATCAAATCAGATTATTTCTCAGGGAAAGCAAGAGAGCAGTCAAAAGTAACCCATTGCAAAGTAGCATTCAATGCTATAGCTCCACATCTGGTAGCGTGCTGCACAGATATTGCAACCCTACTTTTCTCTTAAACTTCAGATGGCTTGGCTAGCACATCCAAAAGGCTAGCTAGCAAGAGGAAGCATTGCAAGAATTTGAGTCAGCACCACAACCCAACTTCCTCCTGCAGCAATGCCTTAATCTTACCGGTTTCCTTGGCCCCCTTTTCTGATTTCTCCTTTGTCTTCCTTATCACTCCTGTGCTTGTTTCCTATATCCTATAGGTACTGTCTACAAGGGGAAGGTAAGTCTAGTGGATCACTTGAGTTCAGCAGTTCTGAGCTGCAGTAAAGGCTAACATTGGTCAGATATCCACACTAAGCCCAACAGCAAGATTGTGAGACCTGGGGACCTGCTGCTCAAGGAAGGAAAACTGGCCAGGTCAGAAAATCTAAGCAGGTTAAAATTGATCAGCGGATCAGTATTGGGACAGGAGAAGATGTTGCTGTTCAGTTGTTTCAGTCATGCCTGACTCTATGTGATCTCATTTGGGGCTTTTTTTTGGCAAAAATAATGGAGTGATTTGCCATTTCCTTCTCCAGCTCATTTTACAAATGAGGAACTGAGACAAACAAGGTTAACTGGGTCACACAGCTAATAAGTGTCTGAGGCCAGATTTGAACTCTTAAAAATAAGTCTTCCTGATTACAAGCTCAGTTTTCTATCTACCATGCCACCTAGCCACCCATAAGATAGGAAGAGAAAAGACAACCAGTCTCAAAACACAAAACATACAAGCAAACAAACAATATCTCTTACATCAGCAAACAAGCTGGGCAGAAGAGTTAATGTGACTGCCAACAGACATGAGCCATTCCAATCTGGCATCCTCCTTGTGTCTGATCTTCTGTTCTTTAGTGTCTGGCACATAGATGGTGCTTAATAAATGGTTATTGATTGATTGATGTGAGCCATTTACATTAATAGAAAAGCATTTATTAAGCAACTGCTGTGTTCAAATCACTACGTTAAATTCTGAAGATAAAAATACAAAAATGGAGACAGTCTTTACTATTAAGGAGTACACCTCCCATTGGGGAAGACAAAACATAAAGGAAGTTTGAGTCAACGCAAAGGTATTGTGGCAAAGCACACGGTAATAATGCACATTCTCTAATGTAATTTCCACGGATAAAACCATATCTCTTTCTTCTTCTTTTTTTTTTTTTAAGCAATTGGGGTTAAGTAACTTGCTCAAGGTTACAGGGCTAGTCATTATTTATGCGTGGGTGCTCATTTTCTGAGGCCGGATCTGATCTTGGGTCATCCCAACTCCGAGGCCGGCGCTCTTACTCACCGCACCACCTAGCCACCCCTTTAGGGCAATTAGGGTTAAGTAACTTGCCCAAGGTTACACGGCTAGGTTTTTTTTTTTTGTTTGTGTGGATTAAGTGTCTGAGGCCGGCTCCGAACTCAGGTCCTTCTGACTCCAGGGCCGGTGCTCTATTCACTGCGCCACCTAGCCGACCCATCTTCTTTTCAAAGGGGTTAAGTGACTTGCCTAAGGTCACACAGCTAATAAATGTCTAAGGCCAGATTTGAACTCCTGAAGTAGAGGCCCTCTAACAAGAATCAGTCATATATAAAATATGGACCCCTTTAAGTATGTGTGTGTGTATGACAAGTTTAGTTTACCTAACATCTCCTTCATGGTAGGTTTACCTGCTTACCCCTGCCCCTTTGTGGGGAAAGGAAGAACAAATATGTATTTTTTATTTTCTTTGGTTCACTGATGTGTTGTTACCTGCCAGTTAATTTCATGCCCTTATAGATTCCATTCTTTTATTTTTCTGTCTAAATATGAACATGCATTTTGTAATAAGGTTCAATCAAAAGTCTCTCTGGTTATCTGCAAGAATCCTTTGTTCTATTTTGAAGAAACGAAAGTTAGGGAGAAAAAAAGGAAAGTTCACTTTACTATTTAAAATAAGCTAGTGTCTGTTGTCTAGGGGTTAGTACTAGGCATTTGTGTAGCACATGTGGATCTGTAAGTGCCCTGAATATCAGTTTCTGGTTCCAGAGCATCATTTTCCTTCACCACTCTGATTTTTCAGAGACATTTGCATTTAGATGTTATCTACATCAAATGAGAAATAGAATTGTAAACAACCTGAAGACAATGAAGAATAGGTAAGGGGAGGTGAGAAAAAAGAAGGCTATAAAAGGAGAAAAGTGAAGGGAGAAAATGAGAAGAGGGTGTTCATTGATTTTGCTTCGTGCAAAATAATGGGAAATCAAAAAAAGCACAGGAAAAAGTAAAGGCGAGTGAAAGAGAAATCAAAGGCAAAGAGGATGCTATTTTCTTATATTAAAATATACTTAATATTCCTTCTACTCCTTAAAAAGAGAGGATTGTAGGAGAAAGGAGCACAAAGGAAATGTGGAAGAAGGCAAATAATTTAAGTATAGGTTGAGAATAAGAAACCAAGAGTAAAGTCAGGGAGATAATGTGGTCAAGGTTATGACCCACGAAACCAAAGCCAGATAAGCAACTGCTCATGTGATGTGATTTCAGGACATTCCTGTCTCCAAATTTCTCCCACATCGACTGAAAAGCTCACCTTTCTGGGGTGTTCTATGAAGAAAAGCAAAAAATCTTATAGCAAATGTTCATTTGGTCCATAGGTGGGAGGCAGTATGTTCATAGAGAAATAGCACGTTGGAATGAAACCATAAGTTACAAGACACATTAATGAATAAATTCATTCATTCAATGCACATTTATTATATATCTGGTATGTTCAAGATACTGTCCTAGGTACTAAGGGATATAAAGAAAAAAATATAAAGAAAAAGAGATATAAAGAAATATGGCATGCTTCCTTTTATCAAGGAGTTCTTAGTCCATTCAGAGATAAGATAGGCACACCAATAATAAGGCAAAGTTTAGTGGTGTTCAGGCATTTCAGTTGTGCCCAACTCTTTGTTATCTCTTTGGGGGTTTTCTTTACTAGAGTGGTTTGCCATTTCCCTCTCTATCTTATTTTACAGATAAGGAAACTGAAGCAAACAGGGTTCCGTAACTTGCCCAGGGTCTCACTGCTAGTGTGTGTTTTGGGCCAGATTTGGACTCAGGAAGAGGCAGGTGAGTCTTCCTGACTACAAACCCAGCACTCTTCATTGTGCCATCTAATTGCTATAATGTAAAGTGGAACATGATATATTTGTAAAATAGAGTCCTTTGAAGAGTTAAAGGAAACCATTTCTAGTTGTAGAGAACATTATGGATCAGGAAAGTTTAACAGAAGAGCTAGACGGTGAGTTTTAAAACAGAGTATCATGTTAGAAATGGAGTGGCAGAAGGCATTCTGGTTAGAAACATAATGTGAGCAAAGGCATGGAAGCAAAAACATATTTCATTTTATTTATTTATTTATTTTTTGCCTTTTGGAGGGCAGTTGGTGTTAAGTAACTTGCCCAAGGTCACACGGCTAGGTTTTGCTTGTGTGTGCATTAAGTGTCTAAGGCCAGATCCAAACTCAGGTCCTTCTGACTCAAGGGCCGACACACTGCGCCACCTACCTGCCCCAACACATTTTATTTTAACTGAAGAATGGTGGATATGAAGAAATCAAAAGAGCCTTAAGCTGGAGAAAAGTGAGACCACTAAAAGACATAGAAATATAAGGAGCAGTTTTAGGGAGTAAAATGTTGAATATGGTCTTAGACATGGATAGTTGGAGATCCAGTTAGACACTGGGAAATAAAGGAGAATCTAAAGCTTCAGAGGGAATTTATAGCTATCTAGCTAACTATTAATAGATGACTGGGTAGCTAGAAAGGTGTCCTTTTGGAATTCACCCACATAGATATACTAGGAAGAACTTTGAGATTATATGACTTTACCAAGGGAGAGAGAGAGAAATCCATGAATCAATGACAAATACAAAATGGTGCTCAAACTTGCACACCCTTCTGATTTTTTAGGGGCAGTAGCAGATTGCCAGGAAAGGGGAGCAGACCTTGTTAAAAATGACATAGGCTTTTGTATGACTATAAATATTAACTTTACTGTTAGTTCTCTAAATCTGAGATCCTGGTCTAGTGACTAATGAATGGACATACTCCTGGAGAACTGAATTACATCAATCTTGACATTCTCCTTATGAAATATAGGGGACAAAAGAATGGTGCACCTCAATGAATACATAGGTCACAGGTTCTCTTTGGAAATGAAAGCTGGTGAAATTGGTTTTTATCATATGACCAAAAGCAAAACATTATTTCATAGTACTTTTGGTAATCTTTTACTTTGGTGTTCATGATAAGCATTTGCAAAAAGACCACCATGAAAATAATTAAAGCTTATGTGTTAACATCTGTTGCAAAGCATGAAGAGGTAAAGAAATTCTGCAAAGAGCTAAGTACGATATTCCAAATTAAATAAACATATATTTTAATACTGAGTGACTTCAATGCAAATTTTTTTGCATTTTTGTAAGGGAAAATACCTTGGGAAACATGGGTTGTATAAGAAAAAAGAAATGTCAGGAGGCTTTGGATATGGTAAATTACAAAATAAACCTCTCTCTCTCTCTCTCTCTCTCTCTCTCTCTCTCTCTCTCTCTCCCTCTCTCTCTCACACACACACACACACACACACACACACACACACACACACACACACACACAATTGCACCAATTCATTTATTTGACTCTCCAAAGAGACTGTGAGTAGTTTCTCTTTCCTTGTCCTTTGACCAACAAATGAATTTAATCATATCAACTTTCTTGTATCTTTTGGTTTCATTTATTAGGGGATTGTCAAGACTGACATTGTTAAATTCATTAATTGGTCATAAGACAAAGAACTCACATGTATAGTGACAACTAACATAATCTTCATAGATGGTATAAACACTGTGATTCTTAGTCTCTTCTGTCTCCTTTTATACTATTTTACCACCACTTAAGCAGAGGCAGAGAAACACTTCATGGGACTGAGGACCACTTCATATTTTTCATCATTCTATATATTAACATGGCTGAAAAATTCAATACATGTCAGTCAGCCATTTAGTTATTTGTGAAGTGTTCACTAAGTTTCAAGCACTGTGCTAGACACTGGGGAATAGAAAAAAAGGCAAAATGTAGAGATTCAACATTAAATATATTCATACTGTACCATTCTAACAATGGTCACCTGATCAATTAGCAAAGGACTCTAGCTTCAGTCTCCAACTTCTAGTTTGTAAATAAAACATCCCAAAATATAATGGTTCATCTTATATATCTGTAAGATTTCAGTTTCATATTAAGAAAAAATATATGTATATTGATCTTATGTGGCCTTTCAGCATCCTAAATCAATTCCAATTTATGGGAGTTTAAGTGATTTGTCCAGTCATACAACCAGTAAGTGTATAAGACAGCATTTGGTCTCAGGTATTCCTGACTCCAAGCCTAGCATTCTCTCCATTATTCTTCTAGTGTTGGTTTTGTCATTCCAAGAGTTAGAGGTAGAACACAGGGAGGAGAATATGATCAAGGATAGTACCCAAGCTTCAGTATGACATGAAAAGGGAATCAGGGAACATGATTGGTCTGAGTTGGGCTAGATATAGTGAACTCTCACCAATCAGGAACAAGAAGAGCTCTAGGGCACCAATTTCCTTGTTTATTTTTCCATCCTTGGTTTGTATACTTTCTGACAGTTGGACTTCTTAGGCTTGGTTACTAGTCACTATAACAGTAGTCCATTAATAATTATTGAGCTCCTATATCATCCTTGGCAAAAGAGGAGAAAATGATTCAGGTTGCCTTGAATAGTTACACTCTTTCATCTATGTCTCTTACTGGAATCTACAAGAGCCAAAGCAGAAAATTTTGGCAAAGCTGAGGATGCAGATTACAGTTATGGTTGAAGATTTCATATGATTCCCTCATGCAGGAAATGGCTACCATGCGTATCCTAGCTTTGAACAGTGGATCTTATTCAGTTGCTCTGAAAGCTGCTCCAATTGACTTACATTGGGCTCTCCTCTCCTTAATGTGTCTACAGACATTTCACGCTTGTTAACTAATTTCTCAACTTAATTCCTGAGCATTATCCCTACATATTTACTTTTTGTTGTTTTTAGTATTTCTTTTTAAAATTAAAATTTATTTTTAAAAATTAGGAGCATTGATTCTCTTTCTCCTTGGATAGTTAGGTGGCACAGTGGATAGAGCACTGAGTTTAGATTCCTCTTCTTGATGTCAAATATGGGTTCAGATATTTATTAGCTGCGTGACGCTGGGCAAGTCACCTAACCCTGTTTGCCTTGGTTTCTCATCCATAAAATGAAGACATGAAAAACCACTGTAGTTTCTTTACCAAGAAAACCCCAAATGGAGTCATGAAGAGTTGGGCATGACTGAACAACAACAAAACCTCCTTTCCTGAAGATAAAGAAAAGAAATCCTTCTAACAAATACATAGCCAAGGAAAATAAATTCCCACCTGGTCCATGTCCACAATATAATTATCTTATTTTCAATATTCATACTTCATTATGTTTCTGTCGAGAAGTGGCTAGCATTCTTCATCTGATGACCTCTGGAATGGTGACTGGTCATTTTGTTGATCAGAGTTCTGTAGTCTTTCAAAGTTGTTTGTTTTTAAAGTGTTTTTTTTTTTATTCTTTTAATTATTCTCCAATGTCTGCTCATTTTACTCTTGGTCAGTCCATACAAGTCTTCCCATGTTTCTCTGAAACTCTGCCTTTTGTTGTTTTATTTCTTTTTTTAATGGATAGTTATTTTGTTGTCATTCAGTTGTTTTCAGTTATGTCTGACTCTTAGTGTCCCCATTTAGGGTTTCCTTGGCAAAGATTCTGGAGTGGTTTGTTATTTCCTTCTCCAGCTCATTTTAGAGGTGAGGAGACTGAGGCAAACAGGGTTAAGTGACTTGTCCAGGGTCACACAATTATTAAGTGTCTGAGACCAGATTTGAACTCACAAAGAGGAATCTTCCTGACTCCAGGCCCAGTATATTGTCTATTGTATCACCTAACTGCCCCCATGATAGCATGCCATCACCTTAATATACCAGAATTTGTTTAGCTACTCCTAAATTGATGGATACCTATTTAGTTTTCACTTCCAATTCTTTTAAATAAGTATATAAATGCTTCTTTTTGATAAGTGATTTACTCTGGGAGAGATATAGGTAGACACTCAGCAGCTTCAGAAGGCATTAGCCTCCTGGTACCAGGGTACAGTCCAGGCCTGAACTTGTGCCCTAAGATCTTTGTTTTTCATCCCCTCTGCCTTAAAACCTAAGTCTCTTCAAGCATAGCTTGGTGGTTGGTTAATTAATCTCTGATTATGTTATTGATCCTAGGTTGTTGATGGCTGGCACTAGATTGGTGTATTATTTAGACTTTGTCTTTTTCCATTAGAATGTGAGTTTCTTGAGGTCAGGGACTATATTTTTGCCTTTCTTTGCATCCTCAAGGCTTAGCAGAGAGCATGGCATGTCAAGCCAACTGATTGATGGAAACATTTAAATGTTAATAATGGAAATCCCCAAATTCTAAGGTTTTAATAAAAAAAGAATAAATGTATAATAGTAGAAATTTTAAGCACTGAGGCAGAGCTATTTTTAAAGGGTAAAAGGAAAGGAAGCATTTCCCTATTCTTTCCTTCCTTTCTTTAAGAAGCATTTATAGGGGAGGCTAGGTGGCACAGTAAATAGAGCACCAGCCCTGGAGTCAGGAGGACTTCGAATCCGGCCTCAGACACTTAACACAAAAACTAGCCATGTGACCTTGGGCAAGTCACTTAACCCCAACTGCCCTGCCCTCCCCACTTCAAAAAGAAAAAAAAAAAAAAGAATAAGAAGCCCTTATAATTCCCAAGGAACTATCTAAGACCTTGGGGATCATAAAAAAAAAACACACAGTTTGTCCTCCAAGAGATTATACTCTACAGGATACAACATTTAAATATGCTTTTGCACTCCTATCTTGTAGCTAACTATCTACTTCAAATATACACAAGGCCATCCCTTACTCTGCACTTGAATAAAAGGACATACTCCCTCATCTCTAAACTACTGGAATTCTTTGTCTCTTGATGAGTTAAGTCCTCTTACCTTAGATATATAATTACCTAGAGTAGTGGTGACAGACGCCAGAATATTTTAGCCAAATTGGTGTATCATGTATAACTTAAAATGCAGATTTTGATGACAGCTCCTCTTCTGCTCCCTTTAAACATATCAGGTTGTCATTCTAGTCATAATCATACTAGCTCCTCTTGAAGGACAAGGGCCCAAGAGCATGTTGTACTTTTCCTGGTCTTTTTTACTGCCAATTCTGGCTATGCCTTGTTTTCTGTTAATTAAAAGGTCGAGGCAGGCCTGAGGTTGGCCTAGTCCCCTGTGTCAGCACCTCTAGTGATAGGTGCCCTGAAGGTGGGCTTCAGGCAGGTCAGCTCTGACTCCCAGTAGAGCCTAAGGGAACAGTAGTCTGTCTAGTCACCCCAGGGCAGGTGCTAGAAGAGTCCGTACCTAGGTCCCATGGCTGATTATCAACTCCACAGATCTTGCTGTATCAGCTTGCTTAATTTACCTAGTATATTGGCCTAGTATATTACCTTCCTCTACTTCCCTTAATGTGCAAAATTCATAAGCCCACTCCAGAGTCAGAAGCTTCAGTCTTGGCTCATGATAGGGTTTCCTTTTCACCAGTATAGCCCAGAAGTTTAAATATGACTGTGGGCCCCATTGGCCTATATATATCTTCTGATTCTTTAAGCAAAGGGGTATCCATTTATGAGGAGAATCACCAGCAGGTTGGCAGCCTAGGATATATTTTAGCTAATGGACATTTGTATAAAGCAGAATAATCTGATACTCTATCCTCACCTGAGAATATTTAGAAATAGAAGTGGGAAATCAACCTACCACAATGATAACAACTAGAATTTCTGAAGAAATTCAAGGGATGCAAATTTCCTCATATGAACTAGCTGAGGCAAGTAAACACAACTATGATTTCCTCTATTTTATACATAATCAATGTCAGAAGCAAGCTTTGAAACCAGTTTCCTCCCTCTAAATCCAGCCTTCTTTGTACTATACTGGTATACTCTAGATAAGAGATGTCAAACATGCTGGTCACACACAGCCCACAACACTCTCAAGTGTGGCTAGAACCAGATTAAAATATAATAAGGAAATAATGAACAAAATAAAAATACAATAAAATACAGATAATGTTAATATGTGATTTTCTCAGGCAATATGTCACCCATAGTGTGTCCAGTTTAGTGGCCCTCCCATTCTTTTTGAGTTTGATACCATTAGTCTATGGCTGAATTTCTCTGATGAAAAGGGGTCTTGGATTCTAACATCACTGACTAGTGAGACAAGAATGGGAGACTAACACTTATAGCCTTTTCTTGTGCTAAGAAAGCTGGAGGTTCTACCTGAGAGGTCTTCTCTCATCTTAGAGATATGGAGTATATTAAGAGATCGAGAAGGAGAAAGGAAGATAAAGGAACTGGAGAACACAACAATCTCTTTTTACTATAATCTCCAGTTTTAGGCAGGACATAAAAAATGTGTATCCTGGGTGCCCAGAAGAGGGCACCTGGGATGGTGAGGAGTCATGAGGCCATTCCCATTGGGGATCAGCTCTACGTTTGAGAAGAAGAAGAAAGAAAAAGAAAGAAGAAGAAGAGAGAAGAAGGAAGAAGAAGACAGAGGAAGAAAGAAGGAAGAGGAAGAAGGGAAGAAGACAAAGAGGGAAGAGAGAGGTGGGAAGAGGGAGGCAGAAAGAGCAGTAACTGTCCAAATATTTGAAGAGTTGGTTATTACATGTACAAGGAATTAGAATTATTTTGCTTGGCACCTGAAGGACTAACTTGAAAGAATGGTTGTAAAGGCAACTTTGAGGTGAAGTAAATCTCCCTAAACAAAGGAGGTGTCCAAAGATGGATGGACTTCCTTTAGAGAGAGTGGATTTTCCAGGACTTCAAGAAGAAGGTGGAAGACCACTTAGTGAGGATGTTGTAAAAAAGATTTGTTTACGTAAAGTGTTTGGTTATACTGTCTCTGATATCCCCAGTAGGTGAAATTTTGGGATGCTCTGATTCCTCCCTCAGAAATTTGAGAGGGAGAGATGAAGAGATGGAGGAAGAGGGAAGAGGGAGAGGGGGAAAATAGGGTGAAAGGGGGAGAGGAGAATAGATGTTTACTAAGCATTTACTGCATGGCAGGTAGTATGCTAAGTTATGGAGATACACACACACAAAAAAACAAAAAACCAGTCCCTTCCCTCAAGCTTACAATCCAATGGTGAAAACAACATGGAACAAATATATAGAGAGCAAACTATATGCAGCATAAACAGAAATTATTAACAGAGGGAAGGCACTAGAATTGAGAGGCATTGGGAAAGGCTTTCTGTAAAAGATGGGACTTTAGTTGGGACTCAAAAGCCAGCAATGTCAATAGCTGAATTTGAAGAAGGAAAGCATTCCAGGTTTTGGGAAAAATAAGAGAAAATGTATGAATGTGTGTGCATAAAAGACAGAAAGAGATAGAGATAGAGACAGAGAGGCATGTCTAATTTTCATCAGCTGGTGGGACTTAAGGTGCAAGAATTTCTGTTCCTATAATGATAGCTCTAATATTAAAGGACCCAAATGAGGAATGCCAAAATAATGATAAGAGATCAAATATCAGTGGACTCCATTCTCCTAATATCCCTCTGCAGGACTCCCTTCATTCTCAATATAAGGTTGCTTAGAAGGGACAAAGCAGTGTTGAAGTGGGAAGCCTAACTCTACCGGAACAATTTTTCACCTTAGTTTCGAACTGTTCAGCTGGAGTCACTTGCCAATAGCCGCAGGAAAATATAAGATGAATGTCCATCTGTTAGAAAATCTACAGAATCATCTGTTTCAGTGTGTTAGAAATCTTTTGTCAGCCTGTCATCCTGCTTGATATAACTCAACCTCTTCATCTTCTTCCAGCTGTTTTGGGCAG
Organism: Gymnobelideus leadbeateri; assembly: GCA_011680675.1. Classification (NCBI taxonomy): domain Eukaryota; kingdom Metazoa; phylum Chordata; class Mammalia; order Diprotodontia; family Petauridae; genus Gymnobelideus; species Gymnobelideus leadbeateri. The sequence goes on from WOXC01007432.1 coordinate 53,934, forward strand.
TATTTCAATTGGTGAACCCCAAAGCCAATTTATGGTTTTGATATGCCTTTTTGTTAAGTGTGTTCTTCATCTATTTGGAAAGCCAGCAAATTGCAATGAAATGTTGCCTGGCATCTTTGCTCTGTTCTACCAGAGAGAAAATAATAGAGACTCCAAAGCAAGACAGCATGCTTCCTAGTGGAGATTCAAGGCTCAGTTATGCGCATGTGATTCAGATATTCAAAATCTACTGCCAAAGTTATTAAAGATTTTGTTTTCTACGTACATCATGGAGTGAGAAATAAAAAGAACTATATAAATTCTCTTATCTGGTTTATCCAGTAGTCTCACTGTTTCAATTAACAATTAGGAATGGGTCATGCCATATTCACAGTTACTATCTGTGACACTCTGGAAGAAGATGTGCACGATAAATTTGTTTAGGTCCATAGTGCAGTAGTGTTTTCTAAACCAGTACTTTCCAAACAGTGTGACTAGCATCAGAAAATAAGTTAGGGACAGAGTATATCCAGTTTACATCACACTATTAAAACCACTACAGTTAGACAGAAATGTTTTTCCATTTTCACAGTATTGGCCACATCATTAGGAAGGCATTGGTCCAGGCTAGAGCCATTAGTGCTTATGAATTGTGGTTGTCGTCCTTTGTTCTCAAGGAGGACCAGAATGACATCACTATGTTGGGGACAAGGTACAATGTGTCCCAACTGAGGCTGATCAAATCAATATGAGCTCAGAAGACTACCACAGACTGGGCACAAATAGTCCATATTTGGAGTGGAGATGTATCTAAATTTGTGCATCTTGTTTCTTTTGAGCCACTACAATTCTATTTAGCTCATAGAACACAGTGCCTTCTTTGATGTGGGCACACCATGTTGGGAGCTCCTTTGCCAATGTCACCATTATCACTCAATCGATTTCAAAGTTCTTTGGAGAGAGAATTGTGCCCCTTAGTTGAACATGTTTTAGATAGTGACCCACAAAGGGAGTTGACTACTTAATCTGACCATTCTCTTTTTCTTCCTCTGTAGTTTTCAGTCTATATTTACTAGTTCATTTCCTGCTGTCTACAAATATACCCAAGTCTGCCCTACACTTTAAAAGAATATTCATTTGATTCTACTATTGCTTCAAGCTATGGCCTTATCTCTCTCTCTCTCTCTCTCTCTCTCTCTCTCTCTCTCTCTCTCTCACTCACTCAAAATCATAGAAAAAAAAAGCTATATATACTTGATACCTCTACTTTTCCTCTGCCCATTCTTCAACCACTAAAACTGCTCTCCCCATTGACATTTTAGTTGCCAAATCCGATAGCCTCTTCTCAGGCCTTATCTTTATTGATCTCTTGGCAGTACTCACCATGATATTCTCCTGGATACTTCTTCCTTAGTTTTTGTGACTTTAATGTTTCCTTATCTTCTTTTTCTATCTGATATTCAAACTCAAATGGATAAGGAAATATTCAGTCATTGGTTCAGTAATTTAAAGAACAAAACTAGGAGCATACACATTGCCAGAAGAGATATTTACTTCATATGCATCTCAAATTCAATATGTACAAAATATAATATATAGGCTTTCCTACTAAACCAACTCGTCTTAACTTCTATATTTCTATAAAGAACATCATTTTTCTAATTTACCATGTTTACAACCCAAGAGTGATCTTCAAGTTTTTCCTTTCCCATATAACTCATATCCAAATATACACTATATATGACATACAGATACGTACATATATATGCACATACCATCACATGCATATGTGTACATATTATATATATACATATGTGTATATATATATATACATATATATTAGCCAAATGATAGCTATGGTATAATTTGTCGATTTCAATCTCACAGTTCTTTTATCTGTCTCCTCTCTACTCATATATCTTCCACTACTATAGACCCTTATCAGCTCTTGCTTGGTTACCTCATAGAAGCCTCTTATTCCCACCATCTGCATTCTCTCTCCTCTCCAAACCAATCTTCTGCATAATTGTCAAAGTGAGCTGTATATTTGCTTTCAATAGTGAATAGAATTTCCAGTGAAGAAAGTCCTTCAACCAGGGCTAATAAGCAATCACTTTGCAACTTATAATCTTAGAGAATTGCCTAAAGTAGAGAAGTTAAAAGACTTGTGCAGGGTCACACAGTAAGTAGATGTCCTAGGACAGACTTGAATCCAAGTATTCTGCCTTCAAAGACATTTCTTTATCCACAACACCATGCTGCTGAATGTATATCTTTAAGAATAGGTCCAACAACTTCTTAGGAAGCTCCAGTGTCTTCTAATTGTTTCTAGGATAAAACACAGGCCCCTCTGTTTGATTTAAAGCCCTTTACAATTCACCTCTAATCTATTTGTCTAAACTTAGTATGTTGCTCTCAAAGCACTGTGCATTTTCAGCCAAACTGACTTACTTGATATCCCTAGCACAGGACTCTCCCCTGCCTGTGACTTTGCACAAGTTGTCCTCAACGTTTAGAATACACTCCCTTCTCCACTCTGCCTCTTGCAATCCCTAATTCCCTTCTAATTTGATGGAAAGTGTCATCTCTTCCTTCATGGAAATTATACTGATTCCCTTAGTTTCCTAGCACACACCCTGAAATTATTTTTTATATATTTTGTAATTCCTTATCTTCATTCATGATATTTTTGTCCAGTAGAATTTAAGCTCCTTGTAGGAAGAATTTTTTTTTTATCTGTATCCCCAGAATCCCAAAATGCGGCACTACAACATTGCTTTTTGAAAACAAAGGATGAAAAACAAGTACTTAATAAATGCTGGTTAAAGGGATTGGTTAATTCAGAAGAATTAAGCATTTATAATGTGATGGGTGTGCACTCAGCACCCTGAGGCCACAGGTAGATATATAATGGAATTCATGGAGGCCCCAAATCTGATCTTCAGTTACTATTCTTATAGTTACCTTGATAGATGAATTTGCAGTGATTGGAAGCACTTTGCTAAATGGTTCCCATGTGGTTTTTCCCCAAGGCCAACCAGGAAAAAAAAAAGAAGTTATTGAACTTTTTCCTAAAGAAAAATGTGGTATGTTATTTTTTTATTTGGTACCAAAGAGAATCTTTTAAAACATATCTAAGAACCATAATTATGAGTAACTGAGGACCCTGCAGCTCAGGCCCATCTCTTTGCTTTCTACAAGTAAATATTTGCCAACAGCTGAGAGAAGAAAATCCAGACAACATTTTGTAGCAGCAAGCTAAATGCAGCAACTTTTCAGGGTAAATTTTATGTGTTGTGAACATTTTTGTCTAGTAACAGTCAATGGACCTATTCATCTGCTCCCTAAGACAATAGAAAGCGCAGACCTGCCAGTGGTATGGGATCTATCAATGTCAAGCTCTCAATTTCTAAAGGATGCCCATGTGAACTATGTTGTCTGGATGGAGGTAATGCCATTCCCATGGGGTTTGTACTATCCCTTGAAAACCCTGGTTTTCTCAGGTATATAACTTCAGTGCAAGATAAAGGTATTCCCTCTGATGATTTCAAACTCCCTCTTCTCTAGAACACAATTTGTTTGGTTTAAGAAACAGGTATCTTCAGTGGCAAGGAAGAGGAGGCTATGAAATCCAAGCTACCCCTTACTAGTAACCTAGGTGACCCATCCCATCCCACCAAAAATTCTGGGACCTCTCAAGATCCTCATTAATGCCAAGATTTAGCATTCTCTTTTGATACAAAACAACAGCAAGAAACATAATACTTGGCATTAAAGCAATGCATTTAAGTGTTCAAAGTGCTTTATATGTTATCTCATTTGATCTTCACAATGACCCTAAGAGGTAGGTGCTTTTATTAGCCCCTTCTTATAAATGAGGAAACAGACTGGGAAGGGTTAAGTGACTTGTGCAGGGTCAAACTGATAATTAAGGTCTCAGGTAGAATTTACTATCAGGTCGTCGTACTCCAAGTCTGGTCCTTTATCTACTAAACTACTTACCTGACCCACCAAAGGGCTGGATCTTTTTAAAACTAGAGCAGCTGACCAGGAAGCTACATAAGCCCAAGATAGTCTTAAGATGCCAAAGTAAAAAAAAATCAGCTAAGACTACTAAAGAATTTCAATAGTGATTTGTGGTTCAGTTGTTTCAGTCACATCCAACTCTTTGTGACCCTGCTTTTGTTTGGTTTTCTTGCAAAGATACTGGAATAGTTTGCCATTTCATCCCCCATCTCATTTTTTACAGGTGAGGAAAGTGAGGCAAATAGAGTTAAATCATTTTCCCAGAGTCATATAGCTAGTACCTGAGGTCAGATTTAAACTCAGGAGGATGTCTTCCTGATTCCAGGCCTGGGCATCAATTATCTTTAAAAAGGCTTTGACCTTCCTCCCCATCCCACCGCATACTCTGCTATTTAGTGATACTAGTTTCATTGCTCCTCCTTGAACAAGACACTCCATCTCCTAAATCCAGACATTTTCATTTTCAGCAACTCTCCCCCATGACTGGAAAGACCTCCCTCCTTATCTATGCCTCCTTATTTCCCTGGCTTCCTTCAAATCTCAGCTAAAAGACTACGTTCTACAGGAAGCCTTTCCCAATCTCACTTATTTCCAGTGCCCTCCCCCTCTGCTTATTATTTTCATTTTATTCTGCACATAGTTTGTTTGTCCATTCCCCACTAGACAGTAAGCATCCTGAAAACAGAAGCTCTCTTTTGTCTTTCTTTGTATCCCCAGCATTAGGCACAGTCCACCTTAGTATGTACTAAATATTTATTTACTAAGTGATTATTCTTTCTATAGCCATTCCCAATTTTGACTTGTGAATTTCTTGCCATCACCCAAGACTACATGGGTTTCTTTCTTAGTGCCTCTGCCCTGCTACTGAGTTTCCCAATAACTCTCAGTTATTCATAACTGGAAACTTTGCTGTTGCTTCAAATTGTCCCCTAATGGTAATGTTGCAAAGGATCCTGTGATGTATTCATTTATTCAGCCAGCAAGCATTTATTTAGCACTTTCTATATACCAGATTCTTTGTCAGGTACTGGGAACCCAAAGATAAAAAAATGATTCCTACCCTCAAGAAACTTACATTCTCCTAGAACATCTTTTAGAAAACATTAGTCTATGCTGACTAAACAGGACAATCAAAATCAAACTTTAGCCCATTCAGGAAGGGTTGTTTCCAAGTTTCTTCTTCCTCCTGATTAAAACAAAGTTTCATAAGACTATGGGACTTCTAAAAGGCCTTTTTTTCACTTGAAGATGTCCAATTGCCCAATTGACACAATTTCATGTATCTTCACAACACCCCAGAGACAGAGGTAAGGAAGATTGTTGTTCCCACTTTTCTAGTCTGTAATGCTAAGGCATAAGGAGATTAAATGGATTGTTCATGGTTGCTAAGCCAGTCAACCAGAGTACACAGGAACGTTTGATCTTTCCAACACTGCTGCCAATGTTCTAGCTCCCAAACCATCTTCTCCCTCCTCTTCTTCATTAATAGTACTGAGCTACCAAAATGGCAAGTCTATAAGAACTGTTTTTGTGGTTAGATAAAATGCATTATTAAAACAATACCCATATCCACGATCTAGTGGTTTTCAAAAGTATAAAACTCCATGATACAAATCAATAAGTGATAATCATTTGAAAATAAACCATCGTTTTGATTTAAGTTGACGTTTATATAGACCTCAAAAGTTTACAAAGAATTCCCATATTTTTCTCATTGAAGTAGGTTGAGTGATAGATGGAGTGCTAGACTTTAAGTCATTAAGACTTGCATTCAAATCCTACCTCAGACACTAGCCATATGACCTTGGGTAACAAACTCTTCGAGTCAGTCTTTTCATTTGAAAAGTGAGAGGATTGAACTTGATGGCCTCTCAGGTCTTTACTGGCTCTAAATTTATGAACCTATGAAAAGAGTAATACAAGCCTTAGGAGGCTCCAGAAGATTTATGGGCCATGCTCTTGGTTACACAGCTACTAAATATCATAGAAAAGATTTGAGTCCAGGTCTCCCTATCCCTAAATCTAAGACTCTCTCCATTAAACTGCTTACTCTCCTTTGAAAGAAGGGTATTTTCCTACTAAAGGCAAAACAGTAATAATACCTAGTTGTTAAAATATGTTCACATGACAAATAATAGTAACTGGTACTTATATGGCACCTTTAAGTTTAAAAAGTACTTTGCAAAATTTAACTTGTGTGACTCACAACAATCTATTGTGATAGGTGTTGCAGCAATCATTGTCCTCTCTTTAGAGATGACAAAATTGAGACTCAGAGATGTCAGGTGCATCATCAACAGTCACACAGCTAGAGGGGTTCAGAGGTGGTATTGGAACCTAGAGTTTCCTCACTTCAAAGCTAACTCTCTATCTACTGCTCCAAAATATTGAGATTTTAAATGAAAACTGTAGTTCACCCCCCCCCCCAGCCACATGAACAAAATGAGCATTTGTATTGTTAACTATTTTTTCGTGTCTTTATGACATTTGTGATCCTGAGACAGTTGTGAGAAGTCCTTAAGAAATAGGAAGTTCAAAAGTTTATTGTAGGCTAGGAAAGGCTGAAGGGATTGAGGAGTTATGAATCACATCTTTATTTTCTACAACTCACACACAACCTTGATAGAGCCACATAGATAAAGACAGAACTACATGGTACATCTGCTTCTAAACACAGAAACAAATGTTTCTCATGGATGAGTGCAAATATCTGATTGCACTGAGGAGTCAATACTCAATGTGTCCCACGGTAAAAGATGGTTGCAAGACTGCCAGTTATTTCTCCTAGTCCAAGGAGCAATGGATTAGAACCAGACATCAGTCTTGCTCCTTGGCACTGCTGCAAAGAAGACTGAGCCAATGGAAGATAGGCAGGAAATGATGTCACTAAAAGTTAGATGTTTACTTTGCACTCATCAAAAATAAGTCTTTTCAAGTGGCATTTATAAAGAAGAGTCTGACGTCTATCTATCTTATACCTTACTTAAAAGATCCAAGGTTGGATAAAAGTAGATAAAGGTACTAGAGTGTCAAATTGATTAATTTGATACAGCAAAGATGAGTTTGTAAGCTAAGAAAAGCATGAGCAGGTTAAAATTCTCACATCAAAGTTAGAGGCAGCATAGAATGCAGAAATACAACAGGAAAGAGAAATGGGATTCTGGCCATGGACCTGTTTCTAACTAGCTATGTAAACTTGGGAAAGCCATGACTTTTCTTGACTTAATTTACATATCCATGCAATTTCAGGGGGGTAAAAGGACGTGGTCTAGACCATAGAATTAAAGAATTTGTGTGATAGAAGAGACCTCTGGTGCCATATACTCCAACCTATACACCAAAATAATCTCCATTATAAACGTGCCTGATGAACACAGAGATCCTCCCCCATTTTTGCTGTTGGGTCATTTCAGTTGTGTTTGACTCTTCATGACCTCATTTGGGGTTTTCTTTTTTTTTTTTTTTTTAAAGCAATTGGGGTTAAGTAACTTGCTCAAGGTTACATGGCTAGTCATTATTTGTGTATGGGTGCTCATTTTCTGAGGCCGGATCTGATCTCGGGTCATCCAAACTCCAAGGCCGGCGCTCTTACTCACTGCGCCACCTAGCCACCCCTTTAGGGCAATTGGGGTTAAGTAACTTGCCCAAGGTTACACGGCTAGGTTTTTGTTTGTGCGGTTTTGTTTGTGCGGATTAGGTGTCGGAGGCCGGCTCCGAACTCAGGTCCTTCTGATTCCAGGGCCGGCGCTCTATTCACTGCGCCACCTAGCCGCCCCTCATTTGGGGTTTTCTTGGCAAAAATACTGCAGTGGTTTGCCATTTCCTTCTCCAGATCATTTTAGAGATGAGGAACTGAGGCAAACAGGGTTAAGTGATTTGCCCAGGGTCAGACATCTAGTAAATGTCTGAGGATTAATTTGAACTCAGGAAGATAAGTCTTCCTGACTCTAGGCCCAGCACTTTATCCCCTGTGCCATCTAGCTGCCCAGTTCTTCCCCACATTATCTTATAGTTCTAGATTCATTTTAGATAATCTAGAAATAGATGAGAAATGAGTGTCCAGAACATTGTACCCCCCACCATAGAAACTGATTCATACAGACAGGGAAAGAAAGTTTTAAAATGCCCCTGTAAATGAGTTTTTTTACTCTCTGAGTAGATTTTAAGCACCTTTGAACTCAGGGACTGATCTAGATTTTATTTTATTTTGTTTTGTTCCTTGTGTTTTTAGTGACGATACCTTGAATACAATAGGCACTTAATAATGTATTTTTTAATTTATTTACCTACTTTCAGGACCTTGTCATTTCACATTTTAGTCAAAAAAGTGGGAATTGCACAATAAACATAGCCATGAACCTCTAATTGTACATTTGTGATCCTAAGAAAGTTCCAGAAAGAATTACCTGCCTGGTTTTCCAGTCTTGGCCTTCTCTGAAGTATAGCACCTGACAAACCTAATCATGGTGATAACACCCAGTCATGTACCCAACCATTTAGTTGCCACGTCCTATAGTGATTGGGCAATTGCTTATTCTCATAGTTACGCTGATGACTGATAAAATCATAGATTTATAACGGTAAGATATCTCAAAGGTTTTATGGTGTTACTTGTTATTACTCATGCATGAAAACAACATCTCCAATCACCATAACTTTGGATTGGCTAGCCCTCCTGCCTGGTATGCTTTTCTGCCTCATTTTTGCCTCTTAGAAACCCTAATTTGTTTAATATTTAGCTCAAGCACCATCACATGCAGGAGACCTTGGCTGGGCTCCCCAGCAGCTAGTATCTACCCCTATATGTATGTATCTTGCATATACCACTTTATAAAGTTATACTGTTGACCTACAATAGAAAGTATGCTTCTTCAAGATAAGAAAACACTATTTTAACTTTATTTTTTGAGTCCCCAGTACTTAGCACAGTGTTTAGGACAAAATAGGAGCATAATAAATGCTTTTTGACTAATTATATGGGACTTTGGTATTCTGTCTATAATCCATCTCTCCTTCTGCTAAGAACTGGGTCAAGACCTTCTTTATTCTTTTCAGATAGTACAAGATCTTGACTTGTCCCTTCATCCCCACCCTGCCTTGCACACTCTCTCTGTCTCTTGCTTAAAGTAGATCATGATTCAAAGATTTAGCATTTCAGTAAATTCTCCTGTCTTAGGCAAGGGTTATAAATATAACTGTGATGATAGAAGGATTTTCTGAAAGAAACTCTATTTCTGACTCCAGACCAATGGAGTCTATATTAGCTTCTTTTGTGGTTTATATTCTCTTCCTCACTGTCATCCAGAAAATTACTTGTTCTGGGGGAGAAAATTAATCAGGAATTATGTTTCCTTTGTTCAGGATATAGTGCTAAAAGCGAAAACTCCATGCCTCTCAGTGCCTCAGTTTCTCTACCAGCAGAATGAGAACTATAGCAATAACCTCCTACTTCAAAGAGCTGGTTGGGAGGATTGATTAAGTAATTACAAAACCCTTTGAGCTTGTCCAATACACATTAAACAGTCAGCCAAGGATTTAGTAGCCTATCTCCTGGCCTTTCAGAGTTCCAGATGAGGGACCATTTATGCCCAAAAAGCTGCATTTAGAATAGCTATAACGGCTTTCACTGAAACTAAACTGAGTCTTTTCTTGAAAGAAATACCTTATACATAATAGAGGATTAATAATGTTTCTGAATTGAATGTTTGGATGTGAGAGCTAATGGTATCAGTTAGTCATGACAAATTTACACACATGCATTCAATGCTTGTATACCCCCAAACACATACCCTAGCCTCTATGTGCGAGATCTGAAAGAAATTAGTGGAGGAGGACATTCTCCTCAAGAGGACCTTAGGATATGATCAACCAATCAGAGAGTGGAAAGATAGATCTTATTCCATCCTAATCTAAATCATGGGCTTTTCTCCAACTCAATTATATACTACATCATTATTATTTTTTATTCAACCGTCTCCTATTCCACCATCTCCCACCACTGATCTCCTATGGTTGTATTTAGGCACTGGCCCTTCAAGGTTCCAGAACTAACCATTATCCAGACACTCAGTACAGCTACTCAGGAAAATTTCAGGACAGCCTTCCCCAAAGAATCTCTACATCATACCCCACAGATCACTTTGTGGATGCAGCAGACCCCAGGTTTTAAATTCTATGTCAGGGCCTGGTAAGAGTGACACTTACCTTTTTATTTTGGGCAGGACATATCTCCTGAAAGTGGTGATGGAGTCAATGTGAAGAATAAGACAAGTATTTTTGAACATAGTCAATATAAGGATGAGTTTCAGTATTTGTTGCAGGATTTTGTTTTTCTTATTCTTTTTCTCCAGTAAGAGAAGGTATAGGGAGGGGAAAACAGATGCTCGTTTTAGAAAAACCAGATTTTAAAATACCTTGAAGGAGCAAGCAAAGTTTTGTGTCAGTTTAGATACCTAGTCTTTCTAGTATTAATTGAAAAAAATAATTCTAAAAAGTGTTGAAATCATTTTGGGTGGGACAGAGTAAGTCAACAAAATTAGATGATTAGGATGAGATGAACTGTGATTTGCATCTGAGCTCTCAGTATATTATATATTACTACATTCTTGAACTTCCCAATTTTTGTTAAGGGAACCAGCATCCTTTCAAGTCATGCAGGTATATATTCTCTGTATAATCTTCAATTCCTTACTCTCCTTCACTCCACCAGTCAGTTGCAAAATCTTGTCATTTCTACCTCCAAATCTCTGGAATCCATCTCCTCTCTATTCACATAGCCATCACCCTAGTTTAATCCTTCCTTTCTTCTCACCTGCACTACTAACAGCTTTCTAACTGGTTTCCTGGCTCAAGTTTTTCCCCTTTTCAATCTATTCTCCACACAGCTACCTGAATGATTTTAACTAAAGCAGAAGTCTGACCATTCCACTCCCCTATTCAATAAACTTTATTATTGACTCTAGAATCACATATTTCCTATTTATCTCATTCTTTTCATTTTCTATTTTTATAAATTTCAAAATATATATAACTATTAGTACAGGAATACATGTATATATAGTCCATATAACATCTGAGGACCTTTATCCCAATTCCCACTCCCAGTGAAGAATCACTACTTCTTCAAGTTTCTTTGTTCTTCCCCATACCACCCACCCCCACTGAAGGCTATAGTTAAGCTTGGGTATCTTTCTCTATAGATATAGATGTACATAAATAGACATATACTTTCCCAAACAAATTCTACTCTTGATATTTGTTTATATGTTTGTGCATATCTCGTGTTTCCTATTCCTCCTGCATCCTCTACTTAACTTCTACCAACTACCTTGCCCTTCTCTTATTTGCCTATCCCCCTCCAAGGATCCCTCCACTATCTTCCCATTCCCATAAATCCAAACATCCTTTTACCTATTACCTCACTCTCCCCTTTAAGAATCCCTCCCTTGTTCTCCCCCTCTCCCTAAGCCCCTACCATTTTATTTCTTCTGAATTTAGAAGACTTTTATGTTCTTCTAAATATATATGTATCATTCCCATTTAAACCCATTCCTGATGAAAGCAGGTTACCAGAACTACCAGACCTCTTCCCCCATCTAATTCCTCTGTATCAATTCTTCCTCTTGAACCTCATTTGTATAAGCTGCTCCTAAATGGCTTTACTTTTTAAATTCATATCACACTCAGATTTACCCCAATCTTTCTTATGAGCTACTCAATTATTAATAAGAATCTTAGACATACATTTAGCGTTTTACATATATAAAAAGTAAACTATCTTTATTGAATCCCTTGTAATGAGTCTTCGGTATGTACCTTACATTCCTCTTGGCTCTTGTATGTTGAATCTTCTATTAAGTTCAAGGCTTTTAAATTTTAACAAAAGTCTTGAAAGTCTGACAGTTGATCAAATGTTTATTTTTTTTTAATTTAGGATTATACTTAACTTTGCTGGTTATGCTTAGAATGAGAGTCTGTTCCTTTCCTCTTCAATATATAGTGTTCCAAGATCTGTGGTCCTTTAAGGTGTCTACTACTAGGTCTTGTGGGATTCTAATTGTGGCACCATTATATTTAAATTGGTTCTATTGTTGTTGCTTTTAATATTTTGTCCTAGAGCTGGGGGGGGAGGGTTCAGATTTTGACTATGATATCCTATGAGTTTTCCTCATAGGATCACTTTTTAAGTGGTGATCAATAGATTGTTTTTCTATTTCTACTTTCTCCCTTGGTCTAATGCTTCAGGGTAATTTTATTGAATTATTTCTTGTATTATTGTATCAAAATTCTTTTTTATCATAAATTTCAGTTACTGGGGCGGCTAGGTGGCGCAGTGAATAGAGCGCCGGCCCTGGAGTCAGAAGGACCTGAGTTCGGAACCGGCCTCAGACACTTAATCCACACAAACAAAAACCTAGCCTTGTAACCTTGGGCAAGTTACTTAACCCCAATTGCCCTAAAGGGGAGGCTAGGTGGCGCAGTGAGTAAGAGTGCCGGCCTCGGAGTTGGGATGACCCGAGATCAGATCCGGCCTCAGAAAATGAGCACCCACGCATAAATAATGACTAGCCATGTAACCTTGAGCAAGTTACTTAACCCCAGTTGCTTAAAAAATAAATAAATAAATAAATAAATAAATTTCAGTTACTTTGATATTTTTATGTTTTCTCTTCTAGATCTATTCTCTGAATCTGTTTTTCTTATGTTTCATTTTCTCTTTTATTTTTTCATTATTCAGTTTTGTTTAATTATTTTTTGATCTCTTATAATTTCACTGGCTTCACCTTGCCCAACTCTAATTTTCAAAAATCTCATTTTTTTCCCTTAAGAGTTTGGATCTCCTTTTCTAATTGGTTGGATTTTCTTTCATAATTTTCTTGTTTTTCTTGGATTGTTCTTATTTTCCTTTTTAGTTTTTCCATTTTTCTAATTTGATTTGTAAAGTCTTTTCAAAAATATTCTAGGAATTCTTTTTGGGCAGGTGACCTTTTGACATCACACTTTGGGGATTTCTTTACTTCAATATCTTCCTCTGAAGATGAACCCCGGTTTTCTCTATTCCCATAATGGCTCTCTATGACTGGATTCTTTCTCCTTTGCCTGTGCACTTTTTGTGTAATAGTTTAATTTTTGTAATCACCTTTGGCCTTGGGGTATGGAGGATGGTGCCTCTTGGCCCAGATCTTCAGTTCTTTTGTCTACCCTGGATCCAAAGCCAAGCCTCCAGTCTCCAGTAAGTGCCCATGACCTGGGGCTTTCTGCCCAACAGCTTCTGCACTCGAGGGGCAGGCATGTGCTGGTTCCTTCTTACCCTGGCCACTTTTCAAAGAACAGCTGGGTCTGTCATTTCTGGTCAGCCGAGATTCCCTCAATCTTTTGGGACTCAGACATCCAATTTCCCTCACTGTCCTGAGGTTAAAAGTTCCCGTGGTTGGGTCTGAGACAGCCTCTCAAACCAACTAACCCCAGGCCTGCTGCTTGTATTTAAAGCAGACCCTAGCCTGGAGGGGTTTACTCTTCACTGAGACCAAACCTTGTCCTGGGATTTTTTTTTCTGACCTTCTCAGATTGTCCTAGGAAAACCCCTGTTGTGCCCCTATTCTTACTTATTTTTACTGGCACTTTGTTTGACCTAAGGTGCCATTTTGTCTCTTTTGTGAGGGAAAATCTTGAGAGCTTGGAATTTTCTGACCTATTCTACCATCTTCCCAGAACACTCTCTTCCTCAAGTTACTAGGGGGTAATTCTCTAATGCCATCAGTTTAAGAACGTACAAATTGACTTCTCTGCAAGATTTTTAAATGAAAACTTTTTTCAGTCAGTCCTAAGTAGCTTTTAAAAAGAAATATTTACTAAAGTTGTGCAATTGGCAAAAAAAGCAACATATTTCCAAATGTTTAGGCCACACTTCCACAACAGTACATCTATTCTATTACCTTCATAATCATCTGAGTGCCAGCCCAGTTTCAGTGTCACCATACTGGAAAAACCCAGTGACCTGAGAATATGTCAATGCAGAGGACAACCAGCATCTATTTGATTTCAAAGGTTGTAATATGAAGGTCTTAAGTCTTTGTTTATGAACAACTAAGAGCAATTGAAGAAAGTTAAAAAGAGGCAAATATTAGCTGGAAAAATTTGTAAGTACTCTCTAAAGGTAGAAGGGTCTTCTTTGGGTGTGAATTCCACTTTAGTGAAGGATCATTAATTGAATCAACCACTAGTCTTGAAGATAATCCATTGATTTATTGTTAGGTTACAATCTGCATGAATGGTTAATATGCCCACACAAAAGAAATCACATATCCTTGAAGTACTTAGGGAAACAGGAAGAAAAATTAAGGGATAGGGACTACTGCTTGCTGGGGATGGGATGATGCTAATGAATAATGACAAAAATTCTTTATTACTCAACTCTTATTTTATTTCTTTTTCCTTAATCAAGTAGAATGATCTTCAGAATGGGAAGAATAGGGGGGGAAATTACAGAAAATTGAAACTCAATATAAATAAGTCAGTGGTTAAAGAGCAACCCCTCACTGTTCTCAATAAATTTAAATCACTTAGCTCCAAAGAACTTTGACCCAGGAGCAGCATATGCTTCCATACAGATGACAGTCATTGATGTTTGAAAATTTCTACAGCATTGGAAATGGGCAACAAAATTTTTTTGTCAATTTTATAAAAAAAATGTAGATTAATTCTTCAAATTATACACTTATCAGCTTGATGACAAGTCCTGGCAAAATTCTAGAAAGCATTATTAAATGGATGGTTTGTAATCTCTTGGAAAGGGAGCAAGTGGTTACTGAGAGCCAGCATGTGTTTATTAAGAACCCATGATGTAGAGAATCTTGGGAAAATGCCAGAGTAAGATGTAACCTAGGGCTCCACTATCCCTTAGTACCTCAAATGAGCAAAAAAGATACATAGTCAAGCAAGAAAAGCAATTATTCTAGAAGAGAAATCAAATAAGTCACCTTCATGTGATTCTTATGTTAAAAACAAAACTATAGACTTCAGGTAAATTTAAAAAAGACATAAAATCTAGCAACTTTCATATTTCTAAAAGGTAGATAGACATAAAGATAAGCAAGAGGAAAAACAAAGAACTAAGCAGATTGTTGGGAAGAAATTAGATTTAAATAACTTGCAGTGATTGTCAAATGGGAATATTATAGATCATAAATATTTCTCGGTATTCCACAGTACCTTTACAAAAACTGATCTTGTCCTAGCTTATAAAGATAACATAAACAAAGATAAAAAGGCAGAATAAATATATTAGGACTGAAAAAAATGATAAATGAAATATAGACAAAAAGAATAGACTGAAATGGAAGTTAATGATTTTCTGAATAATAAGTGAGTCAAAGAATTTAATAACAAAAGCAATATATATATATATATATATATATATATATATAATTATGTTAAAGATAATGAAACAAGGATGGGGCTTAAAAATTATGGTATATAGATGAAACAATCTTTGGAGGAAAATTTATCTCTTTGAAAACTTAGATTGATTATCAATGAAGCAACAATGAAATTTAAGAATTTTTAAAATTAATAACCTTGATAATATAAGGAAGAAACAAAAATAGAGAAAATAAAGATAATATAGAACTAATTAAATTTAGAATCTTTTGAAAATATTAATATGACATATGAACCACTAGCTAAGCTGATAATATTGTGAAAAAATTAATTACCAAAATTTTTAAAATGAACAAGGTGAATTCATGTCAGGGGAGAAATAATGAGAATTATGATGTATAGTAGCCTCACATATTATATTTCACCAAATTTTATTCAAAGGAAGAAGATGAACTTATATGTGATATATATATGTATATGTATATATGTAAAATATATGTATTCACATGTATGCTTTAACTACAAAGACATGGCTCTGAGCAGGAAGGATGAGAAAGATAGGTATCTGATCCCCCCTTCTCCAAGGGATATCACAGTTTTTACCTTGGAGGGAACAGATAAAGAGTCATGACTGTACTTCTTTTCTTCCCTCACCTATCTCCAAAAGGGATTTCTCTTTAGATTTATATGTCTATCAACCCCTCTCTAATATTTCTTGTCTAGGAATGGTATGATTTTAGAGGTTCCAGACAAAAGTCATTTCCCTGGTAGCTGGTAAGGAGGATAACTCCCAAGTTTATACCAGCCAACTTCTTCCCTTTATACCAAATGCCAGTTATACAAAAGACCATCATAAATAATGCATAACAAGCAAATCCATTTATTCAAGCAAAGAGCAAACAGAATGAAGAAGTTATACAGATTAGAATGTACCAGAAAAATTCATGAATCAATTATATTGTCTCTCAGAGCAAGATGAGATCTCAGTTCACACTAAGGGAAGACTCAAACTCACCCAAAGGGTGAATTGTCCTGGGAAACAAGTTGGAAATCAGCAAAAGGAGCTGGCTTTCCCTACATATCTTCAGCTTCCAAAGTATTTTTATGAGTCTCTCTCCTGAAAATGTCTAGAATCATATGGTGACTTTCCTTGAAGCCACGGACACAAATTCTACCCCTCACATAGATCTGGAGTGTCACATCAGCATTTTCTTCATGATTTAGGAGTCATATATCTTTTCTGCAAATGCAAAAGCATGCAAAATGCCCCAGGCTTGGTTGGAAGCTTAGTTATGTTCACAAAAAAATATTAAATTCCAAGGTGATGAAAAAAGAAATAGAGAAATTAATCCAATATCAGAAAGAAAAAAAGAAATTGAGGAAGTCATAAATGAAGTGCCTAAAAAGGAAAAATCTAAGTTCAAAGGAATTCAAATAAATTCTATCAAATACTTACAGAAAATACCTATGCTACAAAAAATTTCAACAAAAATAGAAAAGACACAGTATCAAGTTAGTTTTATGAGTTAAATATGAGTACGATCTCCAAAAAGGTGAGAGAAAAGCAAAGAATAAGAACAATAGACTTCTATCACTGAAATACATTAATGCAAAACTTTTGGATAAAATATTCACAAAGAAACTACAGTGAGATATAGAGAAAATTATTCACGATATATAGGACTTGAAAGGATGGTTTGATATTAGGAAAACAATGAATATCATATAAACAAATAACAAAACATAATGTAGTTAAAGCCTTTTTAAAATGCAACACTATTTTTTGCTAAAAATCTTAAAATTTATAATCATGGAAGGGCTTTATTTAGTAGGATTAAAATCATATCTAAAACTGACCTAACATTATTTGTAATAGAGGAAAACTAGAAGGTTTCCTGGTACAAACAGGTATAAAGCAAGATATCCCTCTTTCTAATATTGTATAGAATGAGTGTATGTGTGTGTGTGTATACATGTATAATATCAGAAATGCCAGCTACATCCATATGAAAGAATGAAATCAAGGATATAAACAAAATGGAGAAAATGTTCCCCCTACATACAGGCATTTTGAGGTCATAAATAAAAATGCTCCTAGACAGTTGATGGAGGTGGGGGGAGGGGGGGCGAGAAAGCTAGTTGAGATGATTGATAGCTTCAATAAAACAGCAAGATACCAAAAAAGAAATCCACAAAAACATAGCATTTCTATACAATATTAACAAAAATAGGAAGAAATGTTAATGGTTGAAATTCCATTCAAAATAACTATAAAATGCATACATTAACTGGAACTTATAAGATTTCTATAAATACAAGCACAAAAATATTCTTTACACATATTGAGGAATACACAAAATAGGAGAGAATCCAATGCTCATGGTTTGGTTATGCCAATATAATACAAGTGATAGTACAACCTAAATTAATTTATTGCTGTTGTTAGACTGTTTTTATTGATTTTTAAAGACAGGATAATGAATTTAAATATTGGGGAAAAAAAGTCAGAAGTCATCTAATTAGAGCACTGGGAACACAAAGAGAAGGGCAAAGATGTTTTTCTTTGAAGAGGGATCAGACAGATTTTGTTTGGCCCCAGAGAACTGAGTTAAATTTAAGAATAGGAAGACAAGGAGAGGAAGATTTCCATTTAAAAAGTAAATGTATTTCTAATGATTGATGTAGTACATGTTCTAGAGTTACTGTCCTTCATCTCACTAGAACTGTCAAATCAGATCCCCAGAGGATGGATGCCACTTTCTCATCCAGGGCCCTAGGGGAACTTGGAGGATTGGAGAGGGGGATAAATGCATGTATATGTATATATACACATAAGTATATGCATGTATATATACATATGTTTAGATATATAGCTATAGATATATATTTTTTTTCTATTATTTTCTCTTCTTTCACTGAAAAAAAAAGAATAAAAGAGAAATCAACAGCCTTGTAAGATCTATGAATAGTCAAAAAAATTCCCACACAATCATGTAAAGATATATACCTCATTCTGTATCTTGAGCCCATTATGTCTGTCAGGAAATAAGTACTATCTTTCCTCATGAGTCTTCTGAAATTATGGCTAATCATTGCAGTAAACAGATTTCTCAAGGTTTTCAAAGAAGTTCATTTTTTTGATGTTGCTATATAAATTATTTTGCTACATTCTGAATCAGTTCATATAAGTCTTTCCAGGTACTCTGAAACAATTCCTTTCATCAGTTCTTATGGCACAATTGTGTTCCATTATTCACAGAACAGAATGTGTTCAATCATTCCCCAGTTGATGCCCCCTGTTAGGTCTTTGCCACTATAAAAAATAGCTCTTATACATATGTTGGTACTTGTTCTTGCTCCTTACATCAGGTCAGGATCCTCTGTGACAGACCAGGGATTCCTTTATGTCCTGATGCACTTCATTATGGGATCTTTATTCATTGTGTTGGGATGTTCTATGCATCTACTCCTAAGTCCAACCTCAGTGTCCCCAGAACTGTCTCCCTGTGCTGACCTGCAAGCACTGTGATGCTTTGTTCTGGGGTGGGGGGGTGCATTTTGTTATAAGAATGCAAATTTTCCCTGCCCCTAGATTAAGTGTACCTGGAGCCTGTGGTGGGAGGCTTGGTTTTCAGGAGATACTTTGTGATTGGGCAGTGGGTCAAGCGGGTTGTTACATTCTCTGACCCAAAAGAAGGCTATATAATCCCTGATGTGAGGCGTTGCTTTGGGACTCACTTTGAGAAGTGTTGTGTGATTTGATCAGATGAGACTCAAAAGCAGCCGTTGAGAGCCCTCTGGCTTTGAAAACCCAGATGTTGATGCTTTCCTCTCTGGTACCTGACTAGGTATGGATGTAATGGTCAAGACAGTTGGAGGCCTGTCTGCTTGATATGTTTTTCTGTTTTCTTGTAACTTCTGTCTGTATACTCTGAAGTTCAGGGTGCTGACTTTTCCCCCTGAACAAGGTAAATAATATATTTGATTTATTAAAGCAAGATTGTTGACCCATTTTGAGTTGTTTTCCTTTAGAAAAGCAGATCTAAGAACCTGTGTTAGCAGCCACCCTGAGGATGCTGGGGTGCTTGCTGCTACACCTTTTAAATCCCATAAACCTACATAGTTATGCTTCCTTCAGCTTTTATCAGTTGATACATATTAACTGTCTAGACTTTATTATCTTTTAGAAAGAGATTACTAGGCCGGCATTGTTGGTATAAAACACCCCTTCAAAGCCTATGCCATACTTTCCTAGCAGTCCATACAGAGTTCATGAAAAGGGTGACTCAGGCTTAGTGAATACACATGACAGATAACTCACCGCTTCTGGTTGCTAGAAGAGACTTTCTGCCCTTAATAGAGGTGCTCATAAAATTCCTGTTTGACCATTGTATAGCTGTATGCATAGCACCTTGGAAAATCTTGTCTACCTTGCTTAAATGAATCTAGCTTGCCTTTCCTACCTGGGATTCCAATGAAAAACAAATCAAAGATCTACCCTCCAACCCAAGTGATTCCTCTCAAGGGCTTGACTGGAACTACTTTCTCCTCATTCACCTGTGGTCTTTAAACTGGTTTGCTCTTTTGTAGAAGACCCATAGGGTGTGACCAATTATCCACAGAAAATAAAAAAAAAAAATCTCTTGGGCAACATTACTCCATTTCATCTAATAGCTTCAAGGCCTAATTATGCCTTTCTAATGCCCTAATTTGTTTGATGGATTGATTCGATAGGAGTGTTCTCACCTGTTTATGATAGTTACTTTAAGTGAGATATGTTAAAGATTGATTCAATAGAAGTGTTTTCACCTGATGAAAGTGTCAGGGCTACAATATGTTAGTTATTTTAAGGGCGATGAAGTGATTGATAGACTCAACCCCAATGTCTACAATTAGAAGTGTCCAAAAGTAGAATGAGTTGCCAAAGGTAGTACAAATCTTCAAACAGAAGCTAGGAGACTGTTTTTAGGGGATGATTCAAAAGGAATTCTTGTTCAGGTATGAGCTGGAATTGCTGACCTCCAAAGTCTCTTCCAAATCTGGGACTTTTGGATTGATAGACCCTACTCTTACTCATTGAACTTAAATATAGCAGAGAAATACATATTAAAATGACTATACTTGAAAGTGCAACATTGGGGCGGCTAGGTGGCGCAGTGAGTAAGAGCGCCGGCCTCAGAGTTGGGATGACCTGAGATCGAATCCGGCCTCAGAAAATGAGCACCCACACACAAATAATGACTAGCCGTGTAACCTTGAGCAAGTTACTTAACCCCAATTGCTTAAAAAAAAAAAAAAAAGAAAGTGCAACATGATAAAATACTATCTCTTATGCTAGACTTAGCTATGCATTCTTCTTCCCATCTTTTGTACATGCTCTTGAATAATGCAAGCTCAGAACATTTGTTCTACAGCCCCATTGGTGCCACCATGTACTCTCCCTTTTCTTCCTAATCTAGATCACCTGGGATTAAATTATTAGAATTTTACTTTTGACAGCCTTTCTTCTTTTTAGACATATCCCATGATATCATAGGGTGGTCATGGCATCAAATACATCTTTCCTTGAATTTTGGAATATTGTCTTAAAATCTAAGCTCCATAACTGAGGATGGTCAACATTTTCTTCTTAGGTATTTCAAACTCTAAAATGACATGGTCACATTTGCCCAATTTTCCCTTTTCTTCTATATCACATTTTGGTCCTTTTTTTTCTTGGTCATAGGTTAATACAGAATTATTCAGTGATCAAGAAGGCAAGGCAGGAAGCTATCAGCAATTGGCTTTCAGTGGTTAAAGACTTTCATGGGTTGACTGGATATTTGAAAACTCTTTATTATCACATCTTCTATTGGAACTATTTCCCATAAGAAGATGAACACAAACTTCTGCCCTCTCCCTAAGCATACATAGCTAATACACCACCACAGCCTATAGCTGGGGAAGGCACAGTGTTTATAGATATCCCCCTCAGATGGATATGTGCATTTGTCGGGGAGGAGCCAGACCATGTGGGCGGGCAGGTGGTGCACTACTTACCATGCAAGTTTATTTCTCTCCTTAGAGCTGCCTCGAGTTAAACTAGGAAGATAATTGTTTAAAAGGAAGGCAATGGCAAATAAATGATAATAGTAATAAAACTACTTTCAGAATACCAAAGGCCACTGAAGGAAGGAAATTTACTATACAAAAGACATGGCAGGAGGAATGCCAAGAGACATGCTGACTGACTCATGAGAAATTTACAACATAATTGACAGGAAATTATAGCTTGAGCTGAAGTGACAAGTCATTAAATGAATATCAGAGAAAATAAACCGAAAATGATATTCCTCTGAGACAAATAACCCACTAGGATGCTACCAAGAAACTAGTAGCAAATGTGCACTCTGAAAGGATAAAGAACATCCAAGTAGCATTTTTGGTGACAAATGATGACAAATAGTGAAGGATGACTTCAACAAGAGAAAGGGATGGTGAAATATTCTAGTTTCTTAACATTTGGAAGCAAGGGAATATGTATGAATAGAGCCTACTTGGAAAACAAGTGGGAATTGCCTGGAAGAAGGAAGAGAGAATCAGGATAGCAGAAGGACTTGAGCATTTGATTGACTGTGGGGCAGTTAATCTATTCACCTTGAACTGACTGACTTGGCAGTTAAACACCTGCATGCTGACCCCTCACAATCTTAAATCACACCATGGAGACTGTGAAGGCCAACTTATCCTAAGGCTCTTCTGGCACTGGCAAGTGAACTCTTTATTCAGACAGCAGGGGTTGCTACTGGTAAAACCATTGACAAAGCTTCAGGTTTAGAAGATTAACTAAAATCACCATGTTGTAAATCTCTGGCAAATGATAAATATGTTGTTGTTGTTGAGTTGTGTCTGATTCCTCGTGATCCCTTTGGGGGTTTTCTTGATAAAGATACTGAATATATTTTACAGATGAGGAAACTGAGGCAAATAGTGTTAGGTGACTTGCTCCAAGGTCACATAGGTAGTAATCCTCTGAAGCCAGAGTTGAACTAAGGAAGAGGAATCTTCCAGGTTCCAGGCCCAGCCCTCAGCACTACACCACCTAGCTCCCCCTAATGAACAAATATACACAAAAAAATGGTTCAGAGGAACTTAGACTTTTAGCTTTAGAGCTGAAAGTGACCTTAAGAGGTCACCTAACCCAACATTTTCATTGTACAGAGTTCAAGGAAACAGGGCAGCGAAATTAAATGATTTAGCTAGTATCACACATAAAGAAGTGGCAAAAGGAAGATTTGGGACACATTATTCAAGCAGCTTTCTGGAAAACCTGGAATCAAAGCCCTGCTAGGATTCTCTGATATTTATTCTGTGACTATGAACTTAACCCTTCTAAGATGCTTGACCTATTTACTATATATCCAATCTCCATTTGCAGTGGTGGAGAGAACTCCCCCAGTGACAGAATCACATCCTTGATGTATTGACAAATTTTGGCTTTCTTGAGATATTCTTTTACCAATATATTTTTATTTTTCTGACTATCTTAAAATATCACCCATCTAAAAACTCAGTTGTTTGGCAATTTTAACTACCTGCAACACACCTGAGAATCAGAGCCATCAAAAAGGGGTTTCAATCAATCAAAACAGATGTTTCAAGCCTTCTATAAACACTGCTATGACTTAGAGAATTTTACATCTAGAAGAAATTCAGTACTTATACAGTTCCTACCAAAGCCTAGAAAGGGGAAAAATGATTAGCCTGAAGTGACAGTCAAAGCTAGAACTCCTGACTTGTAGGAAAGTGACCCATCAACTACACGACTCTGTTTCTCAAAAATATCTGAGGCTCTAATTCAGTGTCTATTTACTCTTAATTTGTACACCATAATAATAGGCTTTCTTATCCCTTTCCCAAAGTCAGAGCAAATTAGAAGCAATTCAGAAGTGTAAGAAACTTCTATCTGCAGATCTAGGGACAGCAGGGACAAATGATAGCTGATAGCAGTGGGGGTGGGGAGAGAAAAAGAAATTCCTTACATATCAAAATTGGCACTGAGGCTATCTCAGTACCATCATTGATGATCACCTTGAGGACTCAGACTCATTATCCAAAGTTTAAATTATGTTCAGCATTCTCTGTTTAAGAAGCCAGGGGAGTGATTTTAAAAAGATTTCAATCCAAAAAATGCTTAGAATACAAAGTTTTGGTGCATAGAGGAATAAGCTATCTGGGTAAAAAAAAAAAAAAGGCCTCAACTAACCAAAAGTATTCTTTTTAATCAACCAAGAATCATTTATTAAGTGTTAACTATATGTAGGGCACCAGCACTAAGACCTGGAGTTACAAAGGAAAAGAAACAATTTGTAGTAAGGAAGAGTTTACATTCTAATGAGGGAGATAACAGACATATATAAATATATGCTGCATAAATGTAAAGACAATGAACATGAATGAATATTAAGTAGTTAAATAGAAGGCTGTTTGAGAGGAAGGGCCCTCAGAATTGAGGGACTCTTAGATGATGGTGCCTGAGGAGTAGTTTGAAGGAAGAGCTAGACACATACTGAGTACATTTTTAGCATCTGAGACAGCAATGGCATTTCCCTGGGACTGAGAATAGTTAATGTTAGCATGTATATGATTTGCAAAATGCTTTACACATATTGTCTCTATCCTCATAAGGACTCTGAGAGATAGGTGCTATATTTATCCTTATTTTCCAGGTGAGGAAACTGAGGTTGGGAGAGGTTAAGAGGCTTGCCCAGGGATACATAGCTAGAGACCAGTGTTGGCATGGCAAGGAAAACACAGTGCTTTGGAGCAACAGGCTTGGGCTTGGGTCCTGACCCTGCTCTTTTCTAGCTATTGACCTTGGCTAGATTGGGAGCCCATTTTTCAGTTGTAATGTGATGATAATAATCCTTCTCCAACCTACTTCAAAGAGTTGTTTCAAGACTCCAGTTTTTGGGTTTGTTTGGTTTTATTTAAATATAATCTCTATAAATGTCAACCTGCTGCTCAAATGTGAGAGATGCTACTACCTCCTAAAGCACAGTCTTTCATAGTTTTGTTGTTTTTTGTTTTTTTTCCACATGGAGTACCACAAAGGTCCAAATGTACAGACGACATTGTCTTCCCTCCCCACCACCCCTCTAATTTATGTAAAACGTAAATATCAGCAGCAGCATTTTCAAGTATATATTCATTTTCAACCAAGTACAACATACAACCAAATCTGACTTACCAATTGTAATCTTCTGCTTGTAGAACCGTAGTCTAATGGCTATCCATGTAGAGCCATTTACCCACACGATGCTCTCATTAGGTAAATGTGACAATGAGAAAGCAGTCTACACTCAGTGCATCCACTTCCTTTCCTCTTACTCTCTTCCAACCTTCTGTAAATGGGCTTCCAACCTCATCATTCAACTGAAACTATTCTCTCCAAAGTTACCAATGATCTCTTAATTGCCAAATCTAATAGCCTTTTCTCAATCCTCATTCTTCTCAATTTATTTGAGTATTTGATACAGCTGATCACCCTCTCCTACTGGATACTCTCTCAGAAAAGCTTTTGTAGCAGTGCTCTCTCCTGGTTCTTCTTCTATCTTCCTGACCACTCCTCTATCTCCTATGCCAGCTCTTCATCCATGTCAGACCCTCTAACCCTGGGTGTCCTCCAAGGTGCTGTCCTGGGCTCTCTTTATCTTTTTAGTCTTTAGCATTTTACTTAGTGACCTCATTGGCTCCCATGGGTCCAATTATTTCTAAGTAGATGATTCCTAGATAGGTATATTTAGCCCTAGTCTTTCTTCTGAGTTATAATTACATATCACAAACTATTGGACATCTCAAATTGAATGCTTTTTATGAACTCAAAATCCATGTTCTGAAACATAACTCATTATCTTCTCCCCCTCTATCCTCCCTTATTTAATGTACTTTTCTTTGTCTGTTTAATGTCGTGGACAAGTTACTTGAGATCTCGTTGCCCTTTCGGAACTCTAAAACTATCAGTTTCAGACTAGGTTGAGATCTGTAATAGTAAAGGGAGTTTCTACAAAGGAAGTTCCTTTACACTGATGAAATCATAGGTTTGCATTTTCCACACCCTGATAAAAAAAGAGTTCTGAGGGAACATTCGAAATCCAGAAACATGAAGAATTAGAAAGAATGCAGAATCAATACAATTATTTTAATCATGAAATAGGAAAAAAAATAGATAGCAAGACTTTTTATTTTTTTGGCTTTTTCAAGGGGGAAGGCAGGGCAATTGGGGTTAAGTGATTGCCCAAGGTCACATGGCTATTAAGTGTTAAGTGTCTGAGTCTGGATTTGAACTCAGGTCCTCCTGAGCAGGTGCACTATTCACTGCACCACCTAGTCACCTGTAGAAAACAAGACCCTTAAATTTGTTTCATTAGGAGTGGGTATTCAGCGTAGAGCAAAACAAGAAAGTTGTTTAAAAGTCGGAAGGTTAAAAATAAAACAGATTATGTTTGGCTAAAATCAGGACATTTGAATTGCTAGAGTAGGTCAGACCAATAGTCTATCTAGCCTAGTGTTCTGTCTCTGACATTGGCATCAAGGAAGGTTTTGGCAAGCCCTCCATGTCCCCCTCCCCCAGCCATGACATTGCCTTCAAAGAGCTGGGAATGGGTTCCAAGCTTCCTTTAGAGTTCCTCAGCAGCTCATTATGGATCTATCATCCATGAATTTATCTAAACTTTTCTTGAACCTATTTATATCTTCAGTTTGCATCACCCCTTAGGGTAATGAGTTCCATTAGTTTATTAACTGCTGTGTAGGCTTTCCTTTTATTTGTCCTAAAATGCCTCCTTCAAGCTTCAAGAGTTACCCTCTAATTCTAATATTCTGAGATCTAGTGAACTAACCCCTGTTAATCCTCCCCCTATAGTTCATAATTTCATAAGCTTCAATTATATCCTCTCCCCACCTCCAAGCTTTCATCTTTCCATGTTGGAGTCTCACATTTTAATCCATCCTGATAAAAATGTCTTTTTATCTTTTAGATTTTTTTTTTGGTTATGCTTCTGTTAAACCTTTCCAGACCTTTTGTACCTCTTGTAATATGCAGACTAGCACCCCACAATGCATTACAGGTGATTGCAATATAACTTGATGGAAAAGATGATGTTTTCTGCTGTTTGGGGTTTTTTTTTTTTTTGGTGTTGTTTATGATAGGAGGCAGAGTGTAGTGATGAGAGCATGAAATTTATAGAGTTAGAGAACCTTTTTTCCAATCCCAGCTCCTCTACTCCCTACCTACATGACCTTGACAAATCATCTCCCTCTCTGGTCCTCAATTTTTTTACCTGTATAATAAGGGGTTGGCCTAAATGACCTCTAAGTTCCCTTTTAGCTCAATACTATGCTACTAGGATGGCCAGCATTTTTTAACCCTTCTTATGACAAAAACATATTCCAAATATGTTTCTGGTAAGGAATATTCCAAAAGGATCCCAATGTCCCATTCCTGGGTCATAACTGATAAGGCGGCTTAGATTTTCCCTTCCCACTAAATGCATCATCACCTATTTGGAAGCAGTGATGTGCATCTGCCATTCCTCTGCTCCTTTTCCTTAGCTTGGCAAGATCTCTTCTGTACTTGGTCACCAAGTTGAGTCAGTAATTTTTGAACCATTCTTACTAAAGATATTCAAATTTCCCAGTGGTTATCCAAAATTATTTGACCCTTAGAAACCTTATAAAAGGAGACATCATTAGGACAACAAGTTACCTAATCCAATGTCAGTAACAACAAATTGTGGAGAGCCCATATACTGGTGGAGACTATATTGCCCCATTTAAATACGTACAGTGTATATCCCTATTTGGAATAAAATATGCCATACAAAGCACTTGCTTCTCATGCCTCCTACTTTAAGGCATTCCTCTTGGAAGGAAATAGCCCTTTATTCCCTCTCCCCAAATACAGAAGATATAACATATAGAATCAAAGGATCATAGATTTAAAGCTAAAATAATAAGAACTAGCATTTATATAGTGCTTTAAGATTTGTAAAATGCTTTACAAATACTACCTCATTTGATATTCACTGCAACTTTCAGATGTAGGTATTAACATTATCTTAAGTTTACATATGAGGAAACTGAGACTAAGAGATGTTTTAACTTGCTCAGAATCACTCAGCTAGCATCTGAAGCCAAATATGAACACAGGGCCTCCTGACTCTAGTCTAGAACTTCACTCACTGTACCTTCTAGATGCCTCTGGTGACTGTAGAGACCATCAAAGACAATCCCATCACTTTGCAGATGAGGAAACTGATTTCTAGACATCTTCAGAGTCGGATTTTGAAGACTTTATGGAGTCTCAGCAAATCCATTCAACCCTCCAGACTCTCCTTGAGGGGAAAAATCACATCCCTAGGGTCCCATGATCATCTCCCCAGAGGGTGTATCATCATAACCCAATTCATATTCCATACAGGTTCATTAAAATTCAGCCAATTTTTGTAAGCAGGGAATAATTACTCTGGCAAACCTTCAAAGCTTCTTACTCAACAGTGGAATAAAACCTTACTCATCTAAGTAGCCATCTGCCCATAGTATCTAACTGTCCTGAATTTCTACGCCTACCATCCCTTACCTAAACCTGGAACTCTACTGCCAGTATTCACTCTTTGATCAGTCTCCTTTAGTCTTTAACCTCCTCCAACCCTAGTTTGGAATTATATTGAAAACCCTTGTTTCATCTATTGAAACTATCTCTCTTCTGTCTGCAATCTACAAAATTCATGTTGATTATTACGTAAGTCTTCAGTAATACCTATCAGATGATCTCTGATTAGATCTTAAAATGGGGGAGCAGGAATAACTGGTTTCAAACCCTACGTTTGACATTTACCAGCTGTGTGACCTTGACCAAGTCACTTAAATTCTCTCAGAAGTTTCTTTATCTATAAAACTGGCATAATGATATTACTTATCTCACAAGGTTCTTGTGAAGATCAAAGGAGATGATATGTATGTGAAGGGCTTTGCTAATCCCCTGAATGTAGAACTGTTTTATTCCTTTTATTTGTATTTTGAGTGTCTGACACAGGTCCCATCATACGTCCTTAAATGCTTGTTGAGTGATTTTATGTTGGTATTATCTTATCTAGGCAGAAAATTGGGAGCTCAGTCTAAAATAGACATTGTTGATAGAGTTCCTACAAAGTATAGAATAGTGTCAAGGCCAATAACTATTAAAATTAATCTTTAGATTATGGTCAGAGTTGTTAGTAGCCTTGTGTGCACACAAAATGAGTCAATAGGACAAGATAGAGAGCACATCACCATTTTTCCCCCAGGGAAGACTTCATGGGGGTAATCTGCTAATTGAATATGTTTCACATTTGGCTTAGCAATTGTTATGAAATATCTACTTAATAATAGTCACTGTGTAAAGCATAAAATCAAACATGGTAAGTCATAACATATTGATGGAATTATCTAGATACTTGTATATTGCAGTGATTCTGAATTTAGGATGGTGGTGGGGAAGAAAGGTATAAATATAGAACCCCAAACAAAGATGCACTCACTCATAACCTTTCAATTCTTGAAGGAGAAATACATAACCAAAACTTTGAGAATTAACTATGCTAAATAACTAGGAAAGGCTAAAAAATATTTCATGCAATGAGACAATATCTTTAAAAGATACACGGGAAAAAAGAACATCTCATTGAAGGAGAATATCAAGAAGGCAGCAGAGCAAGGAGTATTGTGATAAAATGAAGCAGGTGGCCAGGGAGATGAAGAGATAGCAACTGTTCCACCTGGACCTCTCTGTCCGAAGCAAGGCCCGAAAACAGATGAACATGGGGACACATTTTATGTTGCTGCAGCTGATTAGATCTGCACACCCTGAGTGTAAGTGGAT
This sequence comes from Gymnobelideus leadbeateri, assembly GCA_011680675.1. Lineage (NCBI taxonomy): Eukaryota > Metazoa > Chordata > Mammalia > Diprotodontia > Petauridae > Gymnobelideus > Gymnobelideus leadbeateri. The sequence continues at coordinate 83,218 of WOXC01007432.1, forward strand.
GGCTGGAGTCTGAGAGGAGTAATACAGGCAGAAACAGAGATTTGAAGTGTTCTTCACAATATCTGAAATATAGTTGTTGGTGGAAATGTACAGCAATCTTTTTTTAAAGGCTCCAATGTTTATCAGCAGGATGGTGCACAGTGAAGTGGTTCTAAAGAGGGAAAGGGTTTATTGTAATTGTGATTGCTCCAAATTGAATGAATGAGTTCAGAGGAAAGATAAACAAAAATTAAGTGACTTTTCTTTTGGAGAAAAACCCTGGCAGAAAGTCTAATCCCTATACTTAAAATACAGAAATAAAAAAAGCAATCTTTAATACATTGTGACCAGGGGAGAGCTACCCCAGAGAAAATCGAAATATTTTGCCAGTGGCCTATGGGTCAACCTGCTCTGGCCCAGTTGCCTTTGGAAAGTCTGCTTAGTAGCCAGGGAACTGTTTTTTTTTAATACTGTGGAGACTGGTGAACCCAGATTGTGGGTATTATATTAATCCACACATTAATTAATCACTAAGGATACAAAGATAAAAATTTAAATAATTCTTGTCCTTGGGCAGCTTATATCTAATTTAGATAGATAGATAGATATACATACAAACGCACACTATATATAATTTGCACTGTTTTGAGGTGGACTTGGGACAAGTTGTCTGGTAGCTTAGATTTCATATTGGAACAAGATGTTTCAGAGATCACTCAATAGTTATCAAAAGATTCATCTCAATCAGCACCTTCTACATGAAACCTTTTCTGATTCCTCCAGTACTGTTACCCTTCTTGACAAACTACCTTGGAGTTAATGACTTTCTATTTATTCTCTTTATTTTTATTCTAAATATACCTACACATGTTCCTGTTGTTTTCACCTTTATAGCATACATTACTTGTAAGCAGAGATAATTGCATTCATTGTATTTGTATCTGCAATACCTAACACTGTGCCTGGAATAAAGTAGGCACTTAATGAATACTTTTTAATCGATTAATTGATCCATGTTGGTGGCAGGAGTGCTGAATAATGATGAAATTGCAGGTCTCACCCCCGACCAAACCAACAAAAATACGTAAAAATTGTTCCCATAATATTTTGCTACTTTGCTTTGCAAGCATGCATTGGTTTCATCCTGGATTTCTTAAATATGCTGGATGTCTTCTAATTGTAAGCCAATCAATTAATAAACATTAACTGAGTACCTACCATGTGAAAAGCACTGTGTTACAAATGATACAAAGTAAAGATAGAATCCCTACCCACAAGACACTTCCAATTTAATTAGAGAGAGAATATCTAGCTAGTCTGCTTACAAAGGAATGAGACTGTGGCACCTAGGTGACACAGTGGATAGAGCACTGACCCTGGAGTCAGAAGGACCTGAGTTCAAATCCAGCCTAAGACACTTGCTAGCTGTGGGACCCTGAGCAAGTCACTTCATCTTGGTTGCTTTAAAAAATAGTAATAAGACTGATTTTCCAGTGTGGCTTATAGAACACAGGTATGTTACTTTAGAGCAATGCCGAGTCCAGGTACTAAAACACTGTTGATAGAGAGCTAATTTAGAATCAAGATGACCTGGGTTGAAGTTCTGCATGTTGTATGCTCTTGTATGACCCTGTAAATGCCCTCGATCTCTTACTGCCTGGAGTAGCTCTAAGATGACAGAATGAGTAAAAAGGTATGTGTTGAGTACTTGGTAAATTGCTAAATTGCCTTGCTAGAAGGACTTCCAAATACCAGTGAAATCAGAGGTTCAGAATCTAGATTGTTCCTCTCCTGGTGCTTCAAAAATGTTCAAATAAAATATAACATTATAAGGCAGTAAATCAGTAAAACTCAAGTGCCAAAGGAGTGGCATAGTATGTAGTAAGAAATTTAGGGGTTTATAATACTGGGCTAGATTTAGGGCTAGAATAAACCTTAGAGATCACCTACTCTAATGGGGAAACCCAAACCCAGGCTTGTTAAGGGACTTGTGGGGGATCGAAGATTAACTGGCAAATCCAGGACTCATTCTTCACAGGTCTTCAGACTCAGATGCTAGTATGCTTTTCTTGACATCAAGGTGCCTGGGAGAGATCACCACAGGCTCAGGGGAGATATAGAAGAGGAGGAAGTTGAACTGGGCATGATTATAGACAAGAGGAGAAAAGGGGAGAAGTCATTTCAGGTTCAAGGAAGTGATAAAAAATGTGAACAGAAGTAGAAATTTTCTTGAAGGACAATGGATATATCAGCTTAGCTGAAGAGGAAGATACATTGTAAGATAGGAAAAGAAATAATGAAAAATCAGGTTGAAGCTAGACTGTAGACAGCCTTGATTGCTAACCTGAGGAGTATAGATTCAATCCCTTTATCAATGAGGAACTGCCAAAGGTTTTTGAACATTGGACACACAGCATAAAGTCAGTGTTTTTAAGGCTACAGGTATTTAGCCTGAAGAGGGTGGAGTACACTGGATGTGGAAGATGTTAGTCAGGAATATTTGCTGGTCAATAAATTAATTTGACCCTCTTAGGAGCTGCTTAAGAGCAAGCTGAAAGAAGGTCTAATTTAGGCAAAGCGCTATCATACATTGCTGGGGAGCAAAATCACCTGTCTGTGTCTCTGTCTCTCTCTCTCTCTCCTTCTCCCTCCCTCTCTACCTCTCTCTTCCTTTCTCTCTCTCTCTCTCTCTCTCTCTCTCTCTCTCTCTCTCTCTCTCACACACACACACACACAATCCTACTATTTTTCTCTGTCCTCTGTCCAACTACTAGGAAGATATTTTCTTCTTAGAAGAGAGCTAAAATAATGGTTTGGGTTTCAAATTAACAAGGCTTATTTGTATATTCAACATGGGAATATAGTAGAGGGAGGATTTTCTTTACTCTGAATATATACATATACATACACACGCGCGCACGTGCGCGCACACACACACACACATATATACAAACATACACACACAATATGGTAATTAGTTATAATGAAAATAGAAAAGGAAGGAAGTGAATAAAATATATGCTGCCTCTACAAAACTCAAGTTACAAAATTCTTCCAGGGACATGTATATAATTCCTTCCTCAGCCTATATGGAATTCTATCCCCATGGCAACAAGCGGAAGCATTCTATTCTAAAGAGCAGCAGGGAAAAAATGGGAACACATCTCTCACATTACAATGGGAATCAATGGGAAAACACAATTTGTTTTACAGACATATTTGATTTACAACTCACATTTTTAATGTGCTTCATTTCTAGAGTGATACATGATTTAGAGACTGTTTAATAACAGAAAATCTACTACCTGGGTCCTATTGATGAATATGGGATCTTACTGCTTCCCTTTGGCATTGGGCTCCTCATTAAGGCAGCTTATACCACACAAAAAACTTGCCTGGCATATGGTAAGTTACACAGCTTGACAGAGCAACCTTGAGAAACACCAGTGGTTCAAAGGCTCTTGGCTGCTAGGAGACAATGAAAGACAAGGTGGGATAAGTCAAACCACAATGTGGTGGTGCCCAAGAACACAAGAAGAAAAGGTCATGCTGTGAGCCCTTAACAAAAAGGACTGACCTATTATGGGGAAAGCACATATTGACTTTTCTCCTACAGGAATATATTACTATATAACAGCAGCCTCAGTAGAACCATTTTTGACTAGAATGGAATTTTCCAACTCCTTTCCTTTAAAAATCTTTGAAAATGAAAAATGACTTCTGTGAGCCTAAGAAATCAAGAATCCCTCCTCACCCTCTTTCCACATTGTATCTCTTGGGATAAACAATCTCCAGTTAACATGGAGAATTCTCCTTGAATTCATGTTCCCCTCCTTCACCCTCTCTCCTTCCCGCAAGCTGATCAGAAAATAGCAATGCATGGTCTTCACTCTAGAACTCCTTGGCTCCCATTCATTTATGTCATAACCATATTGCTATTTCAACTTTGCTTTTTGTGTGTGTGCTTAATGGGGAAGAAACTCCAATAAGTGTAATCCAAAGGTCAATAACACTCCAAGGCCTGCCATGGAATTGACTGACCTGAAGCGTTTGGCAGCAAGAGCCCTGCTTACTAACACTTGAATAATACACTCTGTGTTAATCGGAACATCTGGGGGTAAGTCTTTACCAGGGTGCATTGGGATTTGGATGTACAAATCCCATTATTGGTAATGGGAGTTATAACCCAGCTGCCCACATGCTATGCTAAAAATATCACAAGATCTTTATGGAATTCCAGACTCCCAAGCTTTCACCTTAGACTTTGAGGTTGTTAATATAAAATGCAAAGGCAAATTTCTAGCCTGATACAATTAAAACAAATTTTCTTTTGAAAAACAATACCTACTGCACCGTTAGTAGACAAATGTCTGCAAGTTAACCATCTAAAAGCAATAAACAATAAACTTAAATTATAGGGAAAAAAACAATTAGTATGCCAATTAGTCTCTATTGCAGGCAACTTGCATGAAAAAGCAAAATTCTGTTTCGCTGCCGTACAAGGTGTCATGGAATGAACTCAAGTCATTTAGGATTCACTAATAATTATAAAGGGGCATTTGACAAATTATGATATGACTCTATAAAGTAGTAATATAAAATGGCTAACCACCAAATGGTAAAAGCTTTTCTACTTCACCAGCTTTTAAAAGGGTACAACATGGTAATAGAGAATCACTTTACAGTAAGCAAATAAATCTGAGAATGCATATGCTGTGTGTCAGTTTCATGCGGTTCCTAAACAAGATTTTTACTGGAAATGTTTTCAATGCAAGAAGATAATAAGATGGAGAAAAACACATCATTCATCAAGCACAGCCCTCCAAAGCATGGCCTCTGGTGTTATTCTTGAGGGTATAAACACCAAAAGGAAAGAATCCATTCCAGTCCATTGAGTTCACCACCCTATTTGAAAGCACCCTGCCACAGATCAAAAGCCCTTTCAAAAAGCATATTGCAAAGGATCCAAACATCACAGGCCCGAGCCTGGAGACATCTTTCCAAAACAAGGAAGAGGGTTCTTAGGCTCTGGACTTAGTGCTTGGAATCATAACTCTTACATTATCACATAGACCCCATTCTTGTCTAATTCCCTCCAGTGGAAAGGTAGGATGGGGAGAGATTTACCTGCTGAGTCGGGTTAAAAGTAGTCACATCCCCTAGGAACAAATGAGATAATGCTTGTAAAAGTGCTTAGGGCAGTACATGGCACATAGTAGGTGCTATCTAAATGCTTATTCCCTTTCTATTGCCTTCCCGATCTCTAGTCTATGAGCCTTGAGAGCAAAGAAAGAACAAAGGCTTGATACCCCCCTAGAGGGTCAGAGATCTGGCACAGGAAAGGTCCTTATAGGTCACTTAATCTAGCCCCCTCATTTTAGAGACAAGGATACTGATAGCTGGACAGGCAAGGGTTTAGAGAAGGAAGGGATTGCATAGGCTATCTAATCCAAACCCCTCATTTTACAGATGGGGAAACAGACACAAAGTAGTTAAGTGACTTACCCAAGGTCACACAGATATTAAGTGGCAAAGTACTAGACATCTAAATATTTTCCCATTATTCCTCCTGCATTTTATCTGAAACTGACAGCTGCATTAATAAGAGATCACATTTACATAGCACTTAGAGCAAAGTTCCTTAACCTTTTTCTGTTTTGTTTTATTTTTTTGTCATGTTCCCTTTGGCAATCTGATAAAGCCTATGAAACTCTTCTTAGAATGTTTTAAAATGCAAAAAAAAAAAACAAAACATAAAATTATAAAAGAAACCATTTGCATTGAAAAGAGTTATCAACAATACATTTTTTAAAAGCTAGGTTAAGAACACCTTAATAAAGCAATTGCTCTTTCCTATAACTACTTGAGCTACCTAGTAAAAATCGTATCCCCATTTGACAGATGAGAAAACTAAGGTGTAGCAAAGTAAGCAACTTTCATGTGATTATCAAAGCTAGCAAATGTGAGAATGGAAATCCAACAAGTATTCAAACCAAGGTCTCTCCTGACTTAAGGTTCAGAGCACATTTGACTGCATTTCATTGGATCTAGTAAAAATAAATGAATGAATGAATAAATGAACAAATAAATAAATAAATAAAAAAGACATCTGCCAAGGGTAAATCGAGCTATCAGAGAGCCTTTCATGGATTTGTCTAATTGTTAATATGTGTGCCAACTGAAATTTGCCTAGTTTCAGTATCTGAACTCTTTGCAAGTAGGAATTGTTTCATTCATCCCCAAGGTGTTGCAGGATATCTGGCACAAAGGAGGAGCTTCATAATTATTTGTTGATTGATTTGTGGATTTTTCCCTCACCCTTCCACAAGCATTTATTAAAGCAACAACTATATGCCAAGTACCTTGGAAGGCACTGGTGATACAGTGACATCTATGAGACAGTCCCTGTTCTCAAGAGGCTTACAATTCTAACAGTAAAAGCTCTGCCTATAGCCTAGAAACCAAAACACAGATCAGCAGCTAGGAAGGTCTATCATTGGTCTTACCTCTGATAAAACTTTGGAGAGTTCTTGAAGCAGATCTGTGTAATGAGGGAGTTGGACAAGTCCTGTCCGACTCTTAAATTCTGGCTGGTTCTTATATGTCTTGTCATGATTTAGCCCTGGGGGAAAACTTGGAGAAAACCTCCCCCAAATTACTAAGGCAATATTTCACTATTTGCTCCCATCCTTTAAACCCTACTATGAACCTCATTTCTGTACCTGCAGAGATGACCAGTATCATTGTGCTTTAAATTTTAACCTAAGTTATCATCTTAGGCTTCCTTCTATTTGGAGGCAGGGCACCCAGTGGATAGCATACCACTCTTGGAGTCAGGGTTTGAACCATTACCTGTGTAGTGTTGGTAAATTAGAAATATCATCTTATCTCTATCACTTAGGGGCTGTGCAACCCTACACAAATCTCTTAACCTCTCTGAGTCCCAATTTCCTCATCCAGAAAAAATAGCATAATAATGCTATGATTCTATGAAATAACTTAAAAATGTGCAAAGAAGTTTTACAAACCTTATTTTATGTGAGTCTCACAATCATCCTTTGAAGTAGGTGGTGCAGATATTCCTACCTCCATTTTATAGGTAATGAAACTGATACTTGGAGAGGTTAAGGGAAGGGTCTCAAGATTCATTAGCATCACAGGAGGGAAGACCGTATTTGTGCTACCTATTGTACAGGACAGAAGAGAAGATTAATTGAGAAAATGCTTATAAGATGCCTTGCAATGTGAAAACCTATAGAAATATGAAGTACCATCCTTATTAAAGAGTCATTGTAAAGCTCTTTATTATTAAGGGATTGGCCAAATCATAGGATCCATTCTGAGTCTAGTTACTTACATCTAACCTCTGAGTTGCACATAAGCCTCTGAGTTATTTCATTATTTGAAATTTTGGCCATCTCTTAACTGTTTTCATTAAAGTGAATCATATTTGATTATTCATTTCTCCTGACCTTCAGTGTGTTCAGCCTCACCACAGCCTGGGTATGGGTATTTACTTAGGCCTCCTTTGTTGAGTTACTAGCAAATAGGTAGAATTGCCTTTGTGCAGTTCTATTTGGATTTTGCAAGCAGGTAATTTGCTAATCTGCCTCTCAGATGCTGTCTTTGTTCTTCCCTCAGATGTGTATTGACTGAATGCTTCAAGGGCTTAGCTGCTTACAGTCAATGAGGAAATGGAATTCCCTTTGATAAACTAAATGGGTAGACCTAGTCCTTTGCAGACTTAAGAATTCGTCAATATATAAATATGTTTTGGTGGAGATGATGATACCCTGTCTTGTTGAAACATGCAAGAGCCTGTCTTTGGAGAAGATGTCTTTATAGGAAAAGAGAATCTCATTGCTCACTTCTATAGAGATAAGGATCCAAAAGCACAGTACCAACTCACTTTGGATCATATTTGACACAGATACATTATGAGCTGAACGTCAGGGGGACAGAATTTGGCAACATGCCACCAAGCCTACAGATTTGTTAGGTGATTAGACACTACCTCCCATGAAAATATTCCTTTTTTAGAATCATAGACCATCTCTTTCACTTACCTCTTCCCCAAATCCTCTATAACGATGCTTCTCCTCTCCTCTCTGCCTGTTTTTCCCCTCTTTTTTGCTAAGTTCAAGTGAATCCATGAATCTTCAAGGATGAGGAGGAGGAGAGTGTACTATTAAGATTGTCCCCAATATGGCAGAAAGACTACTCGTTATAAGGTAGACCAGCTTTATTTCACCCTCTCCTCTCCTTTGTGCCCCAAGCAAAGATGACAATGTATATCAGGTTTTGCAGCTTCCCTGCATTAGCTCACATCATCTCTTGAGCCTGCAATGTTCTCCCTGACCCCATCTCCACTTACTGAAAACCTGTCCATCCTTCAGTCCTCTGCTTAAATACTGACCCTATAATATATTAAAAGTTTGAGAGACATTGTTTCTTGATAATTAATCATTTTATTAATCACGTTAGTAATAATAAAAGGGGTCAGTGGCACTCTGAAATGCCAAAGACCCCTCATGGAATTCAGTCAACACTCATATGCACTTGGAAGAGTGGGTGTTCCTGAGGGTAGCAATCATCTCTGATTAGTTAATAAGCAATGACAGAATGAATATTATAATGAGAGGTGGGTTTATTCTATTTATTTTCTATCTATCTATTTATTCCCCTAGAAGAGTCTGGGGGAACCATTCAGTTTTGGTCTAAGAGACCTATCTCTTATGCAGACTACCACCCTGCTGGGGCAATCAAGAAAAAGGGGGTTTACCTCTGCTCAGACCTGGCTGAATAAACACAATGGGCTAGAATTCACCTTAGATTAAATTCTTTGTGAGATTCTCTAGTTGGGTGAGGCAACAAGTCATGTACCCTGGAGATTTGTTCAATCTCATCCATCAACAATATCCTTCAGATACTATCTTAACCTAGTAGAGAAAGAGGATCAAGGAGGGGAAAAAATCCTGGGTCTCCCCAGTATTAACACTTAGTTATTTAATAATCATTTCTTTCAACCCTCTCTGTGAAGCCTTTCCTGAGCCATGTAACCCTGAAAGCAAAGTAATTGCTCCTTTGAACTCTTACTGTGCAGTCCTTTGTCTTAAATATATATATATATATATATATGAAGATAAATCTGTTCCTGTTTATTTCAGAATGTGACATACAATCCCTATTAGATTGTAAGCTTCTTGAAATCATGGATCATGTCATCTTTGTCATTGTGTTCCAACACCCCCGAGTTACTAGCACATAGTAACTGCAATAAATACAATCATGGGAACACAGAATCACGGGGTTTAGAGTTGCCAATATGGGCTTTACAGAGAATATAGTATAATGTTCTCATTTTAAACTTGAAGAAACTTAGGCCTAGAGAAATGAAGTGACTTGCTCAAGGTCACAAAGCTGATGTAGTGCTCAGTTTCTAACCTTCTGTTCTAAAATTTAGTGCCTCATTTGGTAGCTTCAATTCACTGGATTCATACCTATTTTCTGACCCACATTATACACATCACTTTGTGCCTTTGGGTAAACCACTTAATTTCTAAAGGCTTCAGTAGTATTACCTGTATTTTTTGGTGGGGGAATAGAGGAGAGTATAAAGAGAAAAGTGTAGATGTCTTCCAATACAGAAACATATTAACAACTCCTCTGTTTTGTATAGCTTCAGAGAGTCATCTGGGACACTAAGAGATTAAGGGACCTACTCAGAGGTCACTCAGCTTGCACAGAGCAGAGCCAGTCCTTGAAGCGAGGTCTTCCTAACACTAAGGGCTGTGCTTTTTACCACTATACTGCATCACAACAGAGGCAAAGGGTTTAACAAGCCCATTTTTAAGTTTTCTTTCAGCAATTAGAATCTTTGGTTCTACAATCTTCTTCTTTGGATTTCACTATTATATCACTCTTTCAAATGTCCCATCCATTCTAGGATTCTCTGTGGGCAGCTTAGGTGTCCCAGAGCAGTAGGTCATGCTATAATACAACTCAATATCTCTGGGTCCTAGCGACAGATTAGCTTCAGAGGAAACTCTATTTCTATTACTCATTGTTGTAGCTCATGAATCCCCACTGATATACTTCACATTTAACAAATCAGTCAAAATGACACCATGAATCAAAAACATTTTTTCAATAGAAGGAAACAAATGTTGTGTGTTGGAGGGGATGTGGGAAAATTGGAACAATAATGCTCTGTTGGTTGAATTGTGAACTGATTCAACCATTCCAGAGAGCAATTTGGAACTATGCCCTAAAGGGCTATAAAACTGTGCATACCCTTTGATCCAGCAATACCACTGCTAGGTCTATATCCCAAAGACATGTGAAAAAAGGGAAAAGGACCTATCTGTACAAAAATATTCATAGCAGCTTTTTTTGTGGTGGCTAAGAATTAGAATTCAAAGACCTGTCCATCAATTGGGGAATGGCTAAAGAAGCTGTGGTACGTGTTTGTAATGGCATATTATTGTGCTGCAAGAAATGAAAAACAGGATGATTTCATAAAGACCTGGAAAGACTTTTAATAACTGATGCATAGTGAAATGAACAGAACCAGGAGAACATTGTACACAGTAATAGCAATATTGTTTCATGAAGAATTGTGAATTATTTAGTTATTCTCAGCAATGTAATGATCCAAGACAATCCCAAAGGACTAATGGTGAAGCATACTATCTACCTCTAGAAGAAGAACTGATATTGATTAAATACAGACTGAAGCATGCTATTTTTTACTTTCTTTCATTTTTCCCTTTATTCAAGTCTTCTTGTACAAAATGACTGATATGAAAATGTTTTACATATGACCTATATCTGATTGCTTAGCATCTCGTGAAGGGAGGAGGGTAGGGAGGGAGGAAGGGATAGAATTTGGAACTCAAAACTTTAAATAAAAATGTTAACAAATTAAAAAGTAGGCAACACAAGAAAAATTAAAACATAATATTCCACTGATAAAACTGGAACCCACTTTCTTAACAAGTCAAACCGTTTCCATGGGGGAAGATGAGCAGAAATTTATAAAACGATCACATGGAGGCACATGAGAAGGGAATACCTGTGAATATGGCAACTCACTACTCTACAATACCAATTTTGAAGTCTTTGGTGCCCTTTAAAAAAAGTCTGCATCACCAGTCACTGCATGGCAAAATCTCTCCTCTTCTGGACCTTTCCACTCTACTGTTGGATGAGGTTACTTTTCTGGTAGCTGCTGTATTCATTCTACTCCCTTCTGGACTTCTGGTGAAGTATTAAATTCTTTCAGCAAAACAGAGATAATAATCCTGGCATTGTCAAGGCCTTTCCATCTTGCTTCATTGGCTAGTCTCTGAGGAATTTCTACCACTTAAGCAGTAGATTACAGTGCAAAGAAAGGGAAAAGTAGAAAGATTTCCTTCCATACAGTTTTTCCATGCAGACTTTTTCCCTTTCTATTTTCTCCTTCTAACTCTCAAATGGCAATTCTGACTCTGAGGTCTTCCTGGGAAGGCTCTTCTCTTACCCACTTTGAGTTCTAGTGATGGCCAACACTACCATTCCAAAGCAGACTCTTGGGTAAAAGGCCTCATCTTCATATCATGGTAAGGAAACAGAATCTGTATTTCTTTTAGCCAAAGAACAGGTAGCCAACAGACAATTACCCCTTAGTCATCAGAAATTTATATGTATTAGGATTTCCTAGCTATCAACATCAAATTCCTCATACCAATCATAATTAAATTAAATCCTGGGAAATAGAACATTCTGGCCATCTTTTTTTTTGGAATAAATACTTTTCTTCTGAAGCACTGATTTTTCAGTGCTTTTCACACAAATGTCTTTGTTCTTGAGCCTTTCAATCAATAAAATTGTCCCTAGCAGAAAGAAGCATCATCTTACACCAAGGAATTCAACAATATAGCTAATTCAACTCTCCAGGCATAATTCCTATGAAAGGAGCAGTAAAAACAATATGCAAAGAGGACTTGGTGAATATTGCTTTCTTCCCTTGGTGGGGAGTGGAGCAGGGTGGGAACTGTTGTCTATTAGTAGTCCTGTATTGTCCCAAAGGACCACTTGGGAGGTCTATAGGCCCCCACAGGAAATAGAGGAAAAAACAGATGCTTGATAGACACATACCTGGTCCCCTTGTCCTCTGCCCTTCAGCACTGTATGAACTACATTACATGTAGCTACATTGTCATCTTATTTCTCTTCTTTTTTGGTATGTTTAAGGCTTGTCTCCTTCACTAGACTATATATTTTTAAGGGCAGGGACTCTGTCTCATCTATCATTTTATTCACCACATACACTCAAGTTAGCATAATACCACCTACCCACACTAAATGCTCAATAAAAAATTGAAACAAAAGAATGAATGAATGAAAAAACGTTTTTTAAGTATTTATGTGCCAGTCATTGTGCTAAGTGCTGGGGATACAACAACAAAAGATATTCCCTACACTCAAGGAGCTTGAATTCTAATCAGAGAGACAAGCATATAGGAGTGTGATGGCTGATGATTAAAGAAAGGACATAAAGAAAAAATCTTCTCTCTATAAATAGAATTTCATGAAATTCACTGTATGGTATATAAGATTCCTTACCTGCTATACCTAGTACTGGGACCCTAACCACAAGAGGATATTTGAGTCCATCACTACATTCAGGCATGACTAATATCAGTTATTTACATTTTTACTTTTCCTATAACTATTTGTGGGGTTCCATTACTACAAAATTCCTAGAGCATGAATGTGTTTGTCTAGATGGCCTCTGGGGTCCCTTATTTCTCTAGAGCTATGATTCTCTGATTCTGCATTCAGCCATGACTTAAATGCTAAAGTAACTGGCATATCTTGCAGAATTTCAGAATCATCACTGATACAGAAATGCAAACCGAAGTTATATCTAAATGGTTTTATCACAAACTCTTAGTGTCATTGTTTAATCATTTTTCAGTCATGTCCAACTCTTCATCTGCAGTTTTCTTGGCAAAGGTATTATAATGGTTTGCTGTTTCCTTGTCCAGCTCATTTTACAGATAAGGAAACTGAGGAAAATGAAGTTAAGTGACTTGCCCAGGGTCACACAGCTAGTAAGTATCTGAAGCTGGATTTGAACTCAGGAAGAGGAGTTTCCTGATTCCAGGCTCAGCATTCTTTCCATTGTGCCATCTAGCTGCTCTACAGAAAAACAGAACCATCTTCTCCCCCTTTCCAAGCATGGCTTTAGTACCCAAGATGCCAGGGGGAGAAATATTCATAAAATATTTCCACCCTTTCCCTCTCATCAATGAACCAAAGAAAACGCAGACACATACTAAAGTGAGAGAAATATGTATAGTTCCTGATACCCCAGACATTTACCATGATAGGATTCTGTCCTGCAAGTGACTGACAAAATCAAACTAAAAACAGCAAAGCTATCAAGAGCCAGTTACCGTTCTGGCAAGTGGCAACAACCCTGCTGATGCTCTCACCCCACACCACTGGAATATCTTCCTCCTCAATTCTCCCCTGTATTTCACCTGATCCCAGTGCTACCATAAGGCTTCCCAAAGTTTCCACAGTTACAGTCCAGAAAGCTGAGCTTCAATCTAACCTTATCACTAACCAGTTGTGTGACTTTGGGCAAGTCATTGAAGTTCTATGGACCTCTGCTAGCTCACTTGTAAAATGAGAAGGTTGAAGCCTGAGACTGCTAAGGTCCTTTCTAGCTCTTACTTGTTATAATTCCTATCATTAGAATTGCTGGTAGGTAGGAGTATGTACCCAGGGCTTAGGATCAACAATCTCTAAGGGATTTTCCAGCCCTGGGCAATCTTTAGAACCATCAGTGCAAGTAAACACTTCCAGTGAAACAAAACCTGTAGTTAACAGTAGGAAGACTAGGGCAGACATGGTCTGAGTTGTACAGAATGTCATCAGGAAAGGTAGCAGAGGAAATTCGGAGAAAGAAACAGGAGACCTTGAGGGAGGATACCAGGAGGTGAACCTCCATCTTAAAATTCAAAACACGCTTTCAGAAAATTAGCATTCCTTTTTGAACCATAGTTATTATAACATTTAAAGCAAATAGGTAATATAAATTAGGAGTCTATTCCAATAAATGTCTTAATGGATAGAGCTGCTGCCTTTCTTAGATGCATTTATCAAGCAGATAAAAGAAACAACATAAAATAATAATAATTATCCCTTACATTTTAAAGTATTCTTGCAGTTTTCATAAAGTTTTCCTTTCACTAGAGTTCTTCAAGCAAGGTTGAGGTAACTACTTGTGAGGGATTTTTGTAAAGAGAATTTTCATTTAGGTTAAAGCTAAACTAGAATGTAGTTTCTAAATCTGAGACTCATTGATTCTGTGACCATGCATTGTTTCATTTGATCCTTGCAACAGCCCTGTGAGAGAAGCAGGGGCAGTATAATTATCCCTATTTTACAGGTGGGAATACGGAGGCAGTGTGGTATGGAAGAAGGAACTCTGCTTTTGGAACAGGAGGCTGTTGTTGTTCAGTCATTTTCAGCCATTCTTTGTGATCCCATTTGGGGTTTTCTTGTCAATGATCATGAACTAGTTTGACATTTCCTTCTCCAGGTCATTTTACAGATGGAGAAACTGAGGCAAACAGAGTTAACTGGTTTTGCCCAGGGTCACACAGATAGAAAGTGGTTTAGGCCAGGTTTGAACTCAAGAAGATGAGTCTTTCTAACTTCAAGACTGGCTGCCTAGAGTCAGGGGACATGGTTTCAAATACTACCTCTGATACTTACTACTTATGTGACCTTGGACAAGTCAACCTCCCTGAGCTTCAGTTTTCTCACTTGTAAAGTGAGAGGTTTGTACTAGATGATCTTCTGCTTAATTCTAGGATTCTATGATCCCATAAGAAACTAAGGCCAACATGGGATCTCTAACCAAGCCAAGGTCATCTCACTGTCAAGCTAAACTAGAATTCTTCTCCTTCATAGAACAATGTTCCTTGGAGTGGCTAGGTGGTGCAGTGAATAGAGCACCGGCCCTGGAGTCAGGAGGACCTGAGTTCAAATCCAGCATCAGACACTTAACACAAAAACTAGCCATGTGACCTTGGGCAAGTCACTTAAGCCCAAATGCCCTCCAAAAAAAAAAAAAAGAACAAGTTCTTTTCACAAAACCCTGCTGCCAGAATTACATATTCACCTCTCTGTAGCTATTGGTTAAATTTGGGAATGAAATCGATGCAGAATCATTTACTCTAACTTGACAGGGCTCATCCCTCCCTAGAGGAATTCCCTGTACCACAGCCACTGACAGTTGTCTTCATATTTTAGGGAACCACCCCCACCCAAGGTAGCCCATTCTATTAGAACATTATCCCCTTCTTTCAGATGAAATTAACATCTGACAGAATCATAGACTCTAGAAGCTGAAAGGAACCACAGAGGTCATCCAGTCCAACTGTACCTGAACAAGAATCTTCATGATGACATACTGAGCAGGTAGTAAGTTAGCTTTGGCTTAAAGACCTCTTAAAGATCTTGTATTGATCCTGGTTCTACTCTCTGGGTCCAAGCAGAACAAGTTTCATCAATTTTCAGAACCGACCATTCAAATATTGGAAGATAGCTATCAGGTCTCACCCAAAATAGCCAGGTTCTTCAATGATTCTTCTTTGACATGATTTGCAGCACCCTACCCATCCTGATATCCCTCTTGTGGACGTGATTTACTTTGTCGATTTCCTTCCTAAAATGTGATGTATTAAACTAAATTTCTTACCCCAGATGTAATATTCACATTCAAACCATTCTTGACTAATGGAAGCTTGGGAAGGGGCCAGGTGTTACACTGAAACATTGCCAATGCCATAGCATTAGAGATGCCCTGACCTTGTCCAAGGACCCTACTACTGTCCTACCCCTATTTTAATTCAAGGTTTCTATCATCACTGACCTTGGCTCTGCCATAATTAATTAGCATGGGATCTACTAATAAAGAAAGATAGCCCACTAGAAAGAAAAACCTCATAAAGCCCATTCTTTCAAAATCCAAACCCAGAGACTGAAAACTGTCTTGCTTCAAAAGTGAGAGATTCAATAGCTGTTAATCCTGAACTTTCCAAAGAATTAAGAATTAGAAAACTTTGATTAGGATGGTAAGCACACACATTCTATGTCAAAATAGCTTTGTCTCAAGATGTTGTTTGTACACAATTCTTACAAAAGTGCTACAAATACATAAAAATTGGCATATGTTAAATATAAACTTTATTTCAGAAAGTCACTTTAAGTTTGTGGTAATATAATTAAGCCTTATTAATATGTTGTTTATTTAACAGATTAAAAATGCATAAGGAGCTTGTCCCATTCATCTTAATTAGACAATATGCTTGTCACAATTATTTGCTTTATATTTTCATTTTCTATGAACATTTGGAGGATATTCATTGATTCTATTAGAATAGACTTTCCCCTTGGTTTGTAATGACTGTGATCTCAATGCCATGACCCTCTGGAGATTCCACACAGCATTTTTGCATTGTCCCTCTGCCAACACTCCACAGTCAGAGCAACACTCAAGGGCTAATCAGCACCGAAGCAGAGAGTGTATATAAGGACTTTGGTGGCTGTCCCAAGTACCTGTAGTCTCCTGAGATACAGACAAAGAAACACTGAGCACCCAAATTCAAATGCTGCTTTTGTAGATTTCTTCTTACATCAGAGAATGACATGGCCTAGATCATAGACCCAGAGCTAATTTAGTTGAAGCTATTCATTTTACAGATAGGGAAACTGAGGCCAAGAAAGAGATAATATGTCGTTAAGGGTTATAGACCTAGTACCCAGACCCAGAGTTCCTTATACTCAGTTCCATGCACTATATTATACTGCTTAATAGAGCTTAAATCAAGCATAGCTTATATAACCCATTTTGAGTTTCTCCCCCAAATTGCATTGGTACTTGTGGGTTTGGTCTCTAGAAGGTAGTTATTTCTCTCAATTTTATGGCACCTGTGAGTTTGCACTCTTAAGACATTAGTTCACAAGTCTTACATGTGAGTTTTACTTTAAGTGGCAGCAAATAAAGGCCATTATTCCAAAGTAATGGACTTTACTTACATTGCATAGAAAGAACAGTAGCTACAAATTATTCCTACCATAAACAACCTAAGACACATTCTCTCATAGATACATATAGCATCAGGGAGAAGATGGACATAAACAGAGTACAAGGGGAATGACCACGTGTGAGGAACACATCCATGTAGCAAGACCTGCTACTATAGAACACAATGTTATTCCTCCCCTTGTGAAGTCCTCAAGCCATTTTCCCAGGATGCACTGTCTCTCCTGCCCAGGGCTGATTTTCTGAGATCCTAGGGTCTATTACTCTCTGCTATCACTGTCAGAGATAGTTCTCTCAAGTCCATACTCAGCTCTTTTCTTTGAAACCAAATGTTTGCTTCTTACTTCAAGTTGCTCCCCTTTGGGTCCCTCTCTATGTCCAGGCATATAAAATAGTGGGAGGAAGAGAGAAGAAATTCCCTCTCCACTCCGTCTGTCTTCATCTCTGTCTAACACACACACACACACACACACACAGTCATAAATCAAAAGGTAACTTCGGTCTATGTATAATTTCTACCCCTCAGAAGCAGCTGATGAAAATATGTGGCAGAGTCACAAGGCAGGAACAGGTTTGGACTCATACACGATCTGACAGGGTAGATCTTGGATATTGCTGGTGAGCACCAAATCCTATTTGGAAGAGGAAGCATCTCAAATTTTGAGTCAATATGATCCCCCTTCTACCTCAAGAAGGGAACTGCCTGGACAGCATCGGTTTTGGATTTGCCTCATGGGTAACTGGGTTTAAGAATTCAAGGACCAAGTGTCCTAGTGAGTAAAAGGGATCTCTTAATGTAGCATGCTCCTTAAAAAAAGAAGATAGTCTGTATAGTGCTTGTCCCATATACTCAGAGAGTCAACTTCTAGTTATTTGGACAATGTAGGTCTGTTAGGAGAGAAGTTGCCTGTTTAACAGCCCCCAACATATGTTTATATGCTTAGGAAGTTAGTAGTATGTCTTGATGGGGATGATATAGAACTCTATGGGGAAAAGGAGCTAATTGGAATGTCAAAGTAGCCACCACAATTCAATTCCCTTCAGAGGAGAAACCAATAGGCTATCTGAATTCTTTACATGTTTTCTTATTTATTCATAGGGTACCTCTGTGTCATTTGCCTCTTTAACATTATCTTCAGGGTGAAATCAAGATTGCTTCACCCTGAATTTTCATTTTCCACCATGAATGCTTCTACAAGAATCAGAGACCTGTGAAACACATTTCAGGAAAATTTATTCTACCATATGTTTAGAAGTAACATTTCTTGAAGTAACTCCAAGTAGAGGCAACAAGAACTGACCTTTGTTTGAGGGAGGAGTCATCAGGATTAGACCTAGGACCTGTGAACCCAGAATCTTGGAAAAGAGAAGGGAACTGAACCATAGATTCTAGCCATTGTATGCCATATTGAAATCTAAAGTCATATCCCCATTGCAGTATCATGAAGAGATGACTTGAAAGCTATTCCCACAAGAAGCAAAGTTTCAGATACTATTAAATTGGAAGAAAATGACAGCTTACATTTATCTAGTGATTTGAGGTTTTTGAAGCATTTTCCTTATGTAGGGCATGTTTTATGTCGACTATGATACCCCCCACAAGTACTAAGAGTTCAGGTTTCCAAAGAGTCGCTAGCTATTCCTCTTATTAGTATTATAGGGGCAACCCTGAGGGACTAGGGATTCTAAATCTTTTTTTTTAAAGCAATTGGGGTTAAGTAACTTGCTCAAGGTTACACGGCTGGGTTTTTGTTTGTGTGGGTTAAGTGTCTGAGGCCAGATCCGAACTCAGGTCCTTCTGACTCCAGGGCCGGTGCTCTACTTACTGCACCACCTAGCCGCCCCGGGATTCTAAATCTTACAAGTCCCCAGCCAATATGTTTCTTAATAAATATAACCACTTAATATTTTAATTAACCTAAACTTAGGTAGCTGGGTGGCACAGTGAATAGAGTGCTGGGCCTTGGACACTTACTAGTTGTGTGACCTTGGGACATCACTTAACCTCAGATTCATCATCTGTAAAAATAAGCTGGAAAAGAAAATGACAAACCAGTATCTTTGTCCAGAAAACCCCAAATGGGGTCACAAAGAGTTGTATACGATTAAACGACAACAACCTAAGCTAGTTTTTTTGTTTGTTTGTATTTTGTTTTGTTTTTTGCTTTTTGTAGGGCAATTGGGGTTAAGTGACTTACCCAAAGTTACACAGCTAGTAAGTGTGTCAAGTGTCTGAGGTTGGATTTGAACTCAGGTCCTCCTGACTCCAGGGCCAGTTCTCTATTCACTGCGCCACCTGACTGCCCCCTTAAACTAGTTTTTACAAAGATATTTACTGAGAAGGCATAGCAAGGACTTTAATTATACCTTTGATTGATTAAAAAAAATGTCTAAGAATTCTTCACACCTATTTTACACCTCTGATTAATTGATTCTGTAACTTAGAAACAAAAAATAACAATATCAGGGCACAATACAACTTGTTAGTCATATTAATTGGGGTGGGAGCGATTGATATATGAAGAAATCCAAGCCTTCTGTTTTGGATTGTAGTGGGGTAGACCCCCATCCTTATGTTTAAAAAAATACGTAAGATAACTTGTACAAGAGTTATCACTCCCATTTTACAGATGAGAAAACTGAGATTCTGAGAGGCTAATTGAATTTAAAATGCATTTATTAAAGACTCACTCTATACAAAGTGCTATACTAGGCTCTGGAAATATCAAGGCAATATTAAAAACAATGCATAACTTGTCATCATGCAAAAAGTAAATGTCTGGAGTAGTATCTTAACCCATATTTCTTTGCTCCAAGTGCAGAACTCTACCCACCAAGCCATGCTGATCTTCGCTTGTTTGGAAAGCTTTTGAGAAATAGTGTCATCTAGGACATCTAAGATCACAAAGACTGATTACCAGAGGGCTGGCCAACAGGTGCTGATTTTTTTTTCTGGTCTTAATAATACATTAAACTGTCTCTTAAGAAATGGATGCATTTTTAGAGGGAGTCCCCATTGATGAGAAATTATAGATTTTTGAGTTCTTAAAGTGAGTAGAGAGAGGGAACATGCTCTGGTCTATGGCATGTATCTGTAAAGAGCTGTGGGATTGAGAACAAAGGCATACTAAACAAACAAAGGGATGGCTTTCTAATAGATATCCCTCCTGCCTCAAGTCTTTAATAGAATCCATTAATATCCATCGAGTGCTCCTGGAAAATGAAAATATAAAGCTATTGTGCATGTACATGTGGCAACTTAATGAGCCAGCTTTTCCCAGGGAAGCAGTAATTCACTAAATGGTCCCTGAGTATCCTGAGCAAGTTAAAGCAGCTTCCAAAATTGCCCCAACTTACTCCTAGGGAGTCATTTGCCCACTAGGAGACTGCATCATAAAGTTCCTGCTTGTATACATGTTGAACTCATTTCTATAGCATTTAAACAGACAGGGTACCTGCCTTCTAGGAGTTTACCTTGATAGTTGTTCAATCATTTCCAACTGTGAAGAGTTTGTTATTTGCCATTATACATACCATAATACATGCTCATTTTACAGATGAGGAAACTGAGGCAGAGTTAAGTGACTAGCCCAGGGTCACACAGCTGGTAAGTGTCTGAGGCCAGTTCTGAACTCAGGAAGATTAGTCTTCTAGATTGCAGGTTCAGTGCTCTGTGCATTATGGCGCCACCTAGTGACTTTAACTTGTTAATACTCAAACCTCTTCTAAGCCACTCAGTCTGGAACATGGGTTCCAACAAAAATCAGAGAGAGAATACAACCAGCTTACCTGGAAAAGAACTAACTGAAAACAAAATATGGATTTTATTTTTCTTCTTGGTGCTCCAGTTTTAGAGGAAAGGAAAATTCAAGAAAATCAACTCAATACATTTTTATTGAAGCATCATTCCTATTAGTTGCTAGTGTCTTTCTTCGAACAGTTCTGTGTTCACTTCTTTGGACCCCTCAGGAGAATATAAGATCCCCAGAGGCTTGGAGGGCATTTTCATTTCTTGCACACAATAGGCACTTAATATATGCTTGTTAAATTTAATTCAGTTGCATAATTCTTGTCTAAGTGTTCTGCAAATTTTAGTGGGAAAAGCAAAAACTTTCCCACCAGTTGCGATGGCAATGTGAAATATTGGGCCAAGTTTTCTCACATGTTTATGTGGATGTATATCTAAAATATATGTCAATATATTTACATATGTACTCACCAATTATTTAAAAAGGTTACAAGATGGATTAATGGTCAACCAAACCAAAGAGAAACAGAAGTAAGCTCCTATATATATATATTTTTTTCAGGACTGAAGGAAGGAGATCCAGGCATAGAGGATAGTCACTGAAAATGTTCTATTAGGCCACGGAGTATATTGCACAAGGAAGAGCAAAGAGGCCAGTGTTACTGGTTCATAGAATATGTGAAGGAGAGTAAGGTGTAAGAAAACTGAAAAGTAGGAGCTGGAGTACCAGGAGTTCCCTACACAAATGAAATCATCGGTCCAAGCAAATTAAAAGAAAAATAATTTCTTTGGTGATTCTCTATGCAGTTTGTCCCAAAAATCTCAGGACAATTTTCAATTCTAATCCCCTGAAATTGCACTTCAAACTCTTGGGACACCTTATACTATAAGTCATGGAACACCATGATTTTAGACGAATCAGAACTATAGGTTATCCAAAAGGCAATGGAGAGATATGTTGTGTTTAAGCTAGGCTGCAGCATATTCCAGTAATGACACAGATATAACAAGAAGTATAATAGCCATCCCAGACAGAGGACATGTATGACTGGAAAAGAAAGTGGGAAAAAATATGGGTAGATTGAAGGATTAAATATCACCAACTTCATATTTCACTTGGGGCCATAAAAAAAAATCTGGATATATTCTCCAATGTGGGTGGCAGATCCTCTGAAGGATCTATTTGGACACAGACAAGAATTACATGGGGTCATAAAATAGGGTAATGTGATTTGCAGTGGCATCTCAGCAGAGGGAGTACCCAGATCAATGAGATTGTGTAGTTATAGAATTATATTTTGACAGATTATGATGGGCAAGATGATGTGTGGGAAGCAGGGAAGGGAGGGACATAGGGAGGATCTAGAAATAGGGAGATTAATTAATAGACTATTCCAGCAATCCAGTTGTGAAGTGATAAGAAAATCAAATCAAAGTCAAAGGAAAATAGTTTCATATCAGGGATTTATTTATAATAATAAAAGCCCAATGACTTTTGGGGGTATGCTTTGGGGTCAATATACATTCATGCCAACCTTCTAGACCTTCTACATTACATCCATAGGACTGAATAATGATCATTGATCTACATAACAGTAGCCATGAAGTACAGCAATATCCTGAAAAGTCAAAGAAAGATTGAGTTATGTTTCTGATGCTGCCATATATTACCTGAGGTTGGAAAATGAGGCATTTCGGAAAGAGCCTGCCCAGGACTTGAGGGGTCAAAATAAGAAGGGTTTCTATCTATAAATTAGAAAATTCAATCCACTGTCCCAGACTATTCCCTAAGCCAGATCCCAGTCAAGGTTTTGCTATATGAGGTTGTTAGCAGAATTTCATTTGGGGATTTTACATCCCCTGAAGTTATTTACAAACTTCTTGGGTTTTGCTACATTAACTCCTATGTCAATCTGCACAAAAGCCTTGCTAAACTTTTGAAATGACCTCAGTTTCTTCATCTATAAAATGGGAGCAATATTACTTGCAATGTCTATTATACTGAGGTGTTACAGAAAAAGTACTTCCTTGGCCTTTAAGTGCTGTAGAATTGTGAATTAGTGTTTTTACTAGAATGTACAGTATTCTAGAAGACCAGGATGAGGGACAGCATTTTTTTCTCTCCTACATGACAAATGTTTCCCCAAAAGTTTCATATATATTCAACTCAAAGGCCACCCCACCTCTGTTTCTTATTGGATATATACAGTATGTAAGCTCAGACTTTTTATACTTATCATAACATGCCCAAAAAGATTTTGGATAATAACAGTTCAGTGATGTTTTACATTGGATTCTTTTTCAGAAATGGTAGAATTTGATGTCTTCTGGGGTCCGTTACAACACTAAGATTATCTATCTAATAAATATATATTAATGTGATTTTTTTCTTGAAATGATAGAAGGGGGAGAGTCTAAGTAGATTGAGTTCTTTACTAAAGTCAGAGATTCCTGCATTAGTACTAATTCTTCCATCAGCGGATGTGTTTTGTGACCTTGGGGTTATCCACCCTGAAACTCTCCCTAACTCCAGCACTTGAAAGTAACTGCAGTGATACTCTATTGAGTTTTGTCCTTGAGGGTACTTGGTAGATTGACTCATTAATAATTAGAGAGCTTTGAAAATGCAAGATGATGTGCTGAATAAATGGCTGTAAAAGGCATTTATAATCTAGTGAGATTGGAGAATGTGCTCATTTTTAAGGATAATTTGATCTAAGGAGGGGTATACACAAGAAGTGACATAAAAGATATCACCGGGAGATATATGATTGGAAAAAAAAATCATGCAAACCACTCATTTAGAAAGAATGAAGGATCTCAGATAGACAGACCTAATGTTAAAGACTTAGAGTAAAGCATCCTGGGTGGGCCCCACACAGAGGATTTGGGGAGAATCTAAACAAGAATCCAATAGGGTAAGAAGGGATAGATAGGTTAAAATCTGGATCGTTGGATCTATTATTGATTTAAGATTGATTTTTGTAATATATAGGTGTTCTTTCTACTTCGAATATAATAAACATCATTGTTTGATACTACAATGATTTGTACTGACCTCAAGGTTACATAGGTAACCTTACACATATAGTATGGTCTAAGATACAAATTTGCTTTTTTTAAGGAATAGGGTTAACACAATTATGCCCAGGGTCACTACTCCTCCTTCTTCTCCTCCTCTTTCTACTACTATCTAACATTTATATAACAAGCTAAAGTTTTTTAAAGCACTTTACAAATATTATCTCATTTAATACAACTCTGGGAGCTAGGCACTACCGATATCCACATTTTATAGATGAAGAAACTGAAGCAGACAAAAATTAAATGACTGGTTCAAGGTCACACATCTAAACAGTTAAGGCCAGATTTGAACCTAGCTCTTCTGGACTACAGATCCAATGCTTTATTCACTGAGCGATCTAGCTTCTAAGGAAGAGTGTATTAATTATGTGCTGACCTCTAGATAGAGGATAAAACAGATTAGATTAAAATTCTCCTAGTCCTCATCCTTTTCAACATTTTCAGTGTTTATCACTATTGTACCATCCTCACCCCTTGGATATATTCTCCTCTCTGCGTTCTCATGACACTATTCTCTCTTGAATTTCTTCCCACTTTTTAAAGGCCACTCTTTATAAATGTTCTTTTCTGGATCATTTTCCATATATGATATAATCCCTCCAGCTGTGGGATTACCCACATGTCTCTGTCTTACACCCTCATCTGTTCTCCCTCTGTATACTTTCACTTGGTAATCATCGGTTGCTTTGAGCTTAATTACTATCTCTACATAGAGTATTTTCAGATATATGTATCAAACATATCACCTAAGGCAGTTATGTGGTACAGGGGATAGATCACTGGACCTGGAATCAGGAAGAACTGAGTTCATATCCAGCCTTAGACACTTATTAGCTTTGTGACCCTGGGCAAATCACTTAACCCTGTTTGCCTCTGTTACTCATCTTATAAAATGAACTGGAGAAGGAAATGACAAACCATTCCAGTATCTTTGCCAAGAAAACTCCAAATGGGGTCATAGAGAGTTGGACAGACTGAAACAACTGAACAATATATATCCAACCATAATCACTCATAGGTCCAGTCACCTATCAACAGTTGTTTAGTGAATATCTTGAATTTGATGTTCCATGGGCATATCAAACTCAACATGTCCAAAAGAAGAACTCATTAGTTTTCCCTCAAAACCTATCCTTCTTCCTAGCTTCCCTCTTTCTCTTGAGGGCATTACCAACTCTTCAATCACTATGAACCTCATTGTCATCCTTGCCTCCTGCTTCATCACCCCACATATATGATCAACTGCCAAATCCTGTCATTTCCATCTTAATATCTCTCCCATTTGGGCTTTTCTTTCCATTCCCACAACCATCAGCTGAATCCATATCCTTATCACCTCTTGCTTAAACCATTGCAATTGCCTTCTAATTAGTCTTCCTGCCTCATGCCACTCCCCACCCAGTTCATCTTCTACACAGCTACTAGAGTGATTTTCCTAATGGACAGATCGGACTGTTACTCCCCTACTCAATAAATTCCCGTGTCTCCCTATTAATTCTGGGATCTTCTGATGGGCATTTAAAGCCCTTTACAACCTCCCTTTCCATCATTATTATTCAATACCCCCCTTTTCACACTCCACAGTTGAGTTAAGCTGACTACTTACTGTTCCTCCTACATGACACCATTCCCCCTCACCATGCCTTTGCACTGTCTTCCATAACTAGAATGTCTTCCCTCCTCCTCATCATCTCTTAGAATCAGGTTTCCTACAAGACTCAGAACAAAGACCCCCTTCTACACATGCATATACATGAACGCATACACACATATACACATATGTATATATTTATATACACATACATGTGTATATATATATATATATATACTAAATATATACATACACACAGACAGACCTAGAGATAAATGGATAGATAGATAGATAGATAGATAGATAGATAGATAGATAGATAAATAGATAGATCATGTTCTCCCCTTATAGAATGTAAGTATCTTGTGGTCAGATATTACCTCAAATCTTCCTTTGTATCTCCAGTGTCTAGCCCATTATCCAGTACTGCTTAAGGACTACTGTGGATGAATTGACTTCTAAGTTTTTTGCCAAAGTGTCAAATAGGGAATATTATCCAGATAAGCCTGGTTAAAACCAAGCAAGGATGAAAGGGAATGGATTGGCACTATATGTATGCAGTGTGATTAAGAAATGGAGTAGAGACGTTCACTATACAGGGATATTCTGTGGAAGAACCAGACTCCTGCCTCTGAGCCCAGTTCTCCAAATATCTCCCGAGGATTTGTGCCCATATGTACCTTATGATGTCTGACTTCTGAAACTCTAATTGCCTAAAGAGCACACCAGCATTAAACCTGGTTTTTCTTCAGTGTTCTGCTGTGCCCCATCCCCTAAACAACTAATCTCCCCCCATAAAACCAACTAAATGCAACAAACATTTATTAATTTAAAATAAGGTAATAAAACACTTATAATTTGTTGCACTTTTCTTGATATTAGGGATGCAAAAACCAAATAAAATAAACTAGAGATGTCTTACCTTACATTACATGGCAGGGAATCCTAGTTCTCCTCTACTCATTTGCCAAAGGGGTACTCAGTCTCTACCACACAACACTGAAATTTTGTGCCACAGCCATGGAATCCAATGGTTTCTTTCTATCCTTTGATACTTTAAAAATAAAATAGCTTTGCGAATTTGGGAAAATTTCCTACTTTGGACCTTAATTTTCAAACATAAATACATAATATAATGAAGAGATTGGCCTACATGAAAGTCAACATGGTACAATGGGAAGCACATTAGATTTAGGATCAGAGGACCTGTTACTGAGCTTGTGACTCTAGGCAAGTCACTAGACCTTTCTGGACCTCGTTTCTTCATCCATAAGATGAAAAAGATTTTGATTAGATGACCTCTGTAGTCCCTTCCATCTATAAATTTATGAGCCTGTGATCCTGTGACCCCTAAGGTCCCCACCAGGTCTAATGTCCCATGACTTTATTCTGGGAGTCTATAAACGTAGAAATATGGGGGGTGGAGTTGGGGTAGGAAGAGAAATTGTGTAAATTAAGCAAATGATAAATAAGATACATTCAAAAGGCAGTTTAGCCCATTTTTATAGTTGAACTTTACTACTTTACTCAAAGTGACTGTCCAACTACCCTTAAAATAACTGTGAGGATGAAACTGGAACAAAGTGTTTTCAGTAATGATTAAACCTAAGGTTTATCTCATGCTGTTTAGAAATGAGGTGGATTAGTTCATTGCTCCCCTGAAAGTCAGGCATCTGATAGCAGTACATCTTCTGAGTTACTGCATTAAGATCTTGTAAATCTCCTTCCAACACCGACTGCAAATAATTCATCGATGAAGAACGAGAGGTCCTGAGTGTAGTAAAGTGGAATAGTAACCATCATCTGAATGGCTGTGGGCAGGAAGAAGTAAATCACAGGTAGACAAATAGCCAAGACAAGATCTGAATGGGTTAAGAGAGGTTAATCAAAGTGTGGTCCCACTCCGAGTAGAAAGAGGAGGCATAGAATCACTGATAGGCTCCAGAGAAATGCAAAAGATAGGGAGAAAGAAAAAATAATCCTGGGAAGAGCACACCAGAAAAAAGAAGGCAACATTTTTGTTGGCTTTTAAGGGGTAGTTTCACTATAACAAAAGCAAAGTAATGGGAAACAACACTGCCTTTCACATTAAATCCTTTAATTTCCCCTCCATCCTTCCATTGCCTTCTTACCTTGTCTTTCATTCAAGTGTTTCTCTTTAGCTTTTTTCCAGACTCCAGTCACATTGGAATAACCTTGATCACAGAGGTAGATTTGAAAACCTATCTTCATACAGGCCTGATTTCACCACTTAACCCAGGAGTTTACTGACTTTTTCCCCCCAAACAGGCTAGTTAGTCAATTTAATATCACATATTTGAATGTTGTTCAGATCAGAGGGAACTTTGTATTTGGAACTGATATTCAATTGTCACTTGACCTTTAAGAAAGTGTTATTTCCCTTTTTCTCTGGGAGTTCAGTTATTTTCAGGGCTTTTTTAAATACCAGTTAACATGTCTCATTGTTAATTAAGAAGGTTTCGTATGGATCCCATGTAACCCAAAACAGCAGATGCTCATACTGCAAAATAACACATGCGTAAATTACATGGGCATTCAAGCCACAAATGCTACAAACAGACCTAAGAAAAGCAATTTTGATCAAAAAGTGGATTAATTTTAGATGCTTTTAGCAACTGAAATGGTAGCAACAGAAATATTATATCAGCATATGATAACTTAAAGGCATTATATTATATCATTCATTTCTGTCTGATGGATCTAGCAATGCTTGTCTAAACTTAGAGATATACTTCCAAACACCATGCTATGAAATAGGATATAAATGGCAAAATCAACTCTTATTCAAGTTCTGTAATTTTGAAGAACCATACCTAATTAGCACTAGAGAAAGAAAGCAGCCAAAGAAAATCACTGTAAGTAATGTATGTGCAATTCACTACTCTTCAATCTGAATAAGATGATGACTGAAGATAGACCCAATATCTCAATTAATGGTGTCATCTGTGTATCAGTAGATGAAACAGCTATTCAGTAATTAAAAATTCAGTGATATAAAAAGGGAGGTTCCTTAGAGAAGCTACTCAACAGAATATCAGAATTTGATAAAATATAGAAACCAGGTTTCCAAGTCAAAAGTTGATCTAAGTCAACTTTTCTCTATGTTCAAAGAATCCTATAAATTTTTTAAACCATTTCTCCAATCATGTAATCTGAAATGGAAATTTCTAGTTTCTAGGTGACAATGTTTTATGGAAGATAGAAGGCTAGCCTTGAAGGTAGGAAGACCTAAATTTAAGATCTGTCTCTGACACATGGGGAAATGGACCTCTCAGCATCTACATGCAACTTCTTAAGACTAGAAATTAAATTTCAGTCACTATCAGTGAAGGGAGTTTCCACACTGGGAATATGTTACAATGATGAAATCAGAGATCCATACCATAGATGTGGTACTTTTTCTCCTTGGGTTCACAGGTCAGAATCAGGAGCAATGGATAGAAGTCACAAAGAGAGGAAATTTAGACGATGTCTAAAGGGAAAAACAACAATTTCTTGTAGAGTTATTCTCTGCATCCCTGTGCTCTCTCATTTTATGTTCATGCCTGTATTCATATACATAGATGCACACACACATATATGTATATGTTTATATATGCCTCAATGCATATATAAATACATGAACCTACGATTTCCTCAATAGAGGTGAGGGAATTTCTGGATGAAGTCACACCCTCTACCAATGAAGGTCAGCACCTTCCTTGTGAATTAGACAATACTTGGGGATTTGAGAGGTAAGCACATTGTATAATCACCCAGATAATACGTGTCAGAGACAGGACTTGTATATGTACATGTATACGTAAATGTATATGTACTCCTGACATGTATATGTAAATGTATATGTATGCACATTATTGAAAAGTTTGAAAATGGAAATGATATCCTGAGGTTTTCTAGTCTTTGAGCTTTCTTATCTGTGCATTGAGGGCAATCTTAATCTGAACAATTCCTTGGCATAAGGAAAATTAATCCAGGTAATTTAATATTTCATAGCTTTTGGAGGGAGCACTTGAGTCCTACCTCTTTTTAAAGAGAGAATTCAGACTCAGCAAATCATTAGAGTGAACCAAAGTAAATAGAAAGCATGCCAATACCTAGCATGCTGGACTCAAGAATTAAAGTTGCTCCAGCTGCAGATTTTAAATCTTGGCAGAATCTACCAATATATCTTAGACAGAAATATGATACCATAAAAGTACCAAAATATGACTGCAAAAATCCTGTTCTACCTCAGTCAAAATACTCACTTTTTTTTTCTTTTGACAGTGGTTTTCTCTTTATTATTCATGGAATAGGAAGTGATTAAACCTCACAGCACCAGGCAGGGTACAGAGTTAATAATGATCTTTGTTTCTCCTTCTCTCTATCATAATTTTTATGTTCTTGAAACACATGACACCACCAGGTGCATCCTTCAAAATGGTGACAACAGAATGGTCAGAACAGTTGCTTCAGAGTGAGACCTAACTTCCTGCCTGAGTAAGATGTCCCACTGACACATTGGATCTTGTAGTCACATGTTAGTGCAAGCACACTATTGTTACTGCAGACTTAATATCCCTAACTTCCTTCAAAAATATGAAATTAAATGAAATGCCATTATGGGTTAGTTTCATGATATATGTTATGACTGGACAATACAGCCTTAGTGTTATGTTTGGATATGAGGTATTAATGAGTTGATTTCTTGGCTATATCTGAAGAAATGTACATGGTATAGTAGATATGACATGAAGCTTAAGATGGAAAAATGTGATCTTGAGTCTCAAACTCTACCTACTAGCTGTAAAATCACACACAAGTCATTTAACACCTCAGAGTTTCAACTGTAAAATGGGTTCAATAATTGCTGAGAAGACAGAATAAAAATTTCTGCGTGAGCTAATCTTCCCCTTGGAAGCTTTTGATTAACTCCTTCTTAGTTTATTTTCCAGTTATATTTAGGGGAAATTGCTGATTCTATTTCTTGGGTACAATATCTTCCTACCATTTTGATCCTATTTGATCCTTAACACTTTTGAGTCAGTAGCAATATTCACAAAAAAAACCCTTTCGAATATCAGAAATGTGAAACCATATGAAGAGGGAGTCCAACTAGTAGACTGAGTTCTGGCCTTAAAAGCAGGAAGACTTGAATTCGTATCCCATCTCTATTACTTACAAACTGTATGACATAGGCAAATCACTTTATCTTTCTGACTCACTTTCCCCATGTGTAAAAACGGAATAACTATACTTGTGCTACATATCTTAAGAGGTTATTTACTTCGTAAACCTGCAAATGCCAAAGAAATGTGCTGTTTTTTATTTGACTGACAAAGAAACTCATTTACAGTAACTGACTTTGCTAGAGGATGCCAAGGTTTTCAAAACACTTTATGTTAAAGAGGAAAGAGTTAACCAGAAGCCTCAGAAGGGAAGATTTGTCCAACTCAAATTTTCATTCTGCAATCTCAGCTGTTTTGCGTGAAAAAGAAACTTAATTATGACATTTCAATATTGAAAATAAAATTAGTTTGAATTTTATTCCACACTCTTGAAAGGAAATTATGTTCCATTTTTAACTAAGCAAGACAACTGTCGATTCATCTGTAAAGTGATAGCTAGTGTTATTTTTATGAACATCTAAGTATGGAGAAGGCCTCTCAAGGGCCTTCTGTTCTTGTGGGTGCAATTTGGCATTCAAAACTCATGTTTGCTCAAGCTTATGTGGACACCTGACTGTGCCATAGCTCAAACTATGCCAACCACCACCCATGTGCTCAGACTTTTAAATGACAATAAATATAGTAAATTATAGCAGAACATCCTGACATTTTTAGTCATATTCACATATTTGTGCCTACAACTTGTGGATGGACTAAAAAAATGTTTATAGAATTTTGCCTGCCAGTTGAGCCAAAATATTTAGCGTTCTAAATATATTTAAGCCACATTCATTACATTTCCTGAAATATAAATATATATATGCATTACATATTAATTTACTCTCAAATGTATTATTAGTACAGCATAAAAATCACATAATGAATTAAATTTTAAAGACTATATAACCAGCATAGTTTCACTGCTCTTTAAATGCCTCTGGCAAGGACTTAATTTAGATTTAATAAAAGAGTTATTATATTATTTATTTGATTATAAATATGCTAATGTAAATGCTATGCTATAAATACTTCTACTAATTAAATACTAGCTGACTTATCGTGGATTTATCTAGGTGCAACTAGTGTTTTATTAAGATGTATGAGTTGAAATTCAACAACTATGTTCTTACTAATCTCCCTATATTTAACAGGTAATAACCACATTATAGTCAAGTTACATTGAAATGCATTTTTTTATTGAACGTTAGTTAAAAACCAATTCTTGGTAACTTATTTATGGGACCTCAACTGTTTAAGATATATTTATCTTAATAAAAATGGTTGTTATGCCCCAATAGATATTCATAACAATCCGTTGGTATTTAATTAACATATAATAACTCTCTCATTAAATCTAAATTAAACCCTTATTGGAAATACTCAATTTAAATAGTGTAACTGAAAAAAAATTACTCCAGAAAATCATATTGACTTTACTGGCAAGGCTGGTGGCCTGCAATGGCCTGTCTTATGGGAATTTAAAGTTGTTCAGAATAGTCATTGACATCCATATATTGAGAAAATAAAGCACCTATTTTAAAAAGTAAAGAATGACATTATTTTTTTTTAATTCCAATGCATTTCATTTAGCAATCATGAATGTCAGGGAAGCCCAAGCCCATTGGGACAATTCACTCTAGAAGAAGACATAACTGATTTAAGGGGAATGAACACGTGTTCAAAGCATTGGAAAGGATTCTTCTTTTTTGCTAGTGTTAGTCTCCCCAATCTGATGCTGCCCCACTCTATACAGTGTGAAGTACCTTCATCAGAACAAAAATGCAATCATTTTTCTTTGCTTGGGTTTCTTGGTGGTCCCTTATTATTTTGGCTCAGTTCTCTGGTAGAACTTCTACATGTGTGAATTTCATCATTCTTTTCTCTTACTCTTCTTGTCCTTTGATTCTCCCAGTCAAGAAATCAGCTGATAAAACATAAAGCGTTTTTGAATGTGTTAGTCTGTAGATTGGGAATGACCTGTGGGTCACAAAATGACAAATTTTAATCACTGTTTTCAGCATTCTTTGTGTATGAAAAACACAAATTATGTAGATGGGAGGAACAGAGCCAAAGACTAGATAGTATGCTAAAAATATATATTGCAATTCTCTTTCTTTATTTGGAAGCTTTTAGTCAATGATTTCGAAGCACTTTACAAACATTAAATGATTAGGCTTCTTAATAGCCCCGTGACACGGAGGAGTTAAAAGGAAACACTTCACTGCTAAAATGCAGACCTGTATTTATTTACTAGATTTTTAAAATTCACTTAGGAAGACTGCAGGCATTAAAAATCAATTTGAAATACAATTAAACTATTAGAGTATCCAAAAGAGATGAACAGCAACATTAAGTTGTGTCTATACATAGGCAAAATGAACAAGGGAGTTCAGGCAATCATCCAGACACTTAGGAAAAAATATCCTAAACTTTCATATGAGGAACCAGAGGATTCAGCCTTGAATTGTTCACATTGTTAGTATCTACTCCATATCACTGACTAAAATAGCTTAACTACCTACCAGCACATCCATGGCAGCGGATACCCTTTCCACAAATCTCTAGTTTCCGGGGAAGATATTTGAGACATTGAGAGGTTATAACTGACTCATGCTTACACCACTACCATGTACAAGAGGAAAGATTTGTACCTAGAGATTCCTATCTGCCCTTCTTTCCACAATACCATAATGCCTTTCTGATCTAGACATAATTTCAAAACAACAACAATAACCCACCAGGCTAGGAATCAAGAAGACTTCAGATTCTGTCATATACTGTGACTTACTCTCCATATGTTCTGTGAACTGAGAGAAGTCACATAACCTCATTCAGCTTCAGTTTCCTCAACTATAAAGTGAGGAAGTTTGATTTAGTCATTCTTAAGGTACCTTACACTCCTAACTCTGTGATACTATGAACTTATGGCATTAATAGCAAAATGATCTGGCTTCTTAATTTGAAAAATTAAACTATTCTTATAAAACCTAAATGACCAGGATTATATTGGTCTAAGTTATTTTCAAGATTTGCCCTCATTGGGGGTGGAGGTAGGGGTGGCAATGCTTGAACCTTACTCTCATTGGAATTGATCCAAGGAGAGAAGAGATAGATAGACAGAAACACATATATTCTCAGTTGGGTATAGAAATTTATTTTACACGATAGGGAAATAGGAGGTGAAAGGGGCAAAGGAAGGGAGGAGAATGATTAAAGGAAGGGCAGATTAAGGAAGACAGTGGTCAGAAGCAAAAATTAAAGGTTTTCAAGAAGAAGCAGAATATAAAGAAAGAGAGAATGATGGACAAAAGAAAATGGGATGAGAAAAGTACACAGTAACGGTGACTGAGTATGAATAGAAAGAGTGTACTTATCAAAATAGAAATGGATAAAAGAATGGATTGGAAACTAGAATCCAACAATATGCTGTTCACAAGAGACACACTTAAAACAGGCACATACAGTTTTCAAATAAGGGGCTGGAGTAGAATTAATTATGCTTTAGCCAAAGCAAGAAAGGCAGGGTAGCAAGCAAAAATAGACCTAATTGAAAGTGATAATTATGGAAACTGTATTTTGCTAAAAGGTATCATAGATAATGAAGTAATATTAAAAAATTACATCAAATTTTCTTCTGATAAAGACATCATCTTTCAATTATTTAGGGAACAGAGTTGAATTTATAAAAATAACAGCCATTCCCCAATTGATAAATGGTCAAGGGATATAAACAGGCAATTTTCATAAGAAGTTAAATCTATAGTCACATTGAAAAAATGCTCTAAATCACCACCATTTAGAGAAATGGAAAATAAAATAACTCTGACAGACCACTTCACACCTATGGAAAATAACCAGTACTGGAAGGGAAGATGAAAAATAGACACTTTAAAGAACCGTTGGTAGTATTATGATTCAACTATTCTGGAGAACAATTTGGAACAATGTCCAAAGGGCTATAAAATGTTTCATCCCCTTTGGCCCAGCAATACCACTACTAAGTCTGTACCCCAAAGAGATAAAAAGGGGGCGAAAGGACCTAGATGCAGAAAAATATTTAGAGTGGATTTTGTTCTGTGTGTGTGGTAGCAAAGAATTAGAAATTGAAGAGATGTTCATCAATTGGGGAATGGTTGAAGATGTGGCATATGATTGTGATAGAGTACTAGTATAAGAAATGGTGAAGGTGATGATTTAAAAAAAAAACCATGAGTAGAACTATTTCAATTGATGCCAAGTAAGCAGAACCAGGAGATCATTAGGAGGCGAAAGGGGCAAAGGAAGGGGGGAGTAACCAAAATATTCGATGATACTCAACTGTGAAAGACTTAGCTGCTCTAATCAGTACAATGATCCAAGATAGTTCCAAAGGACTCATGGTAAAAAAAAAAACACTATACACCCCCAAAGAAAGAACAAATGAACTCTGAATGAAAACTGAAGTAAAATTTTTCAGTCTTTTTCTTGCTTTTTATGACATGGCTAACATGGAAATGTTTTGCACTATTTCACATGTATATTTGATATCATATTGCTTGCCTTCTCAGTGCATAGGCAAAGGGTGGAAGGGAGAGAGAGAATTTGGACCTCAATAAAGTTAATAAGTAATAAGTAATAAATAAGTAATAAATTTATTTTAAAAAGGATTTTCCCTTACATTCACCTCTCAGATTTCATAAATTTAAGGGACACAGCAGAAGTATATCCTCCAATACCAAGTGTTATTAGAAGGTATATCATCTAGGGATTTATCACCTTAGGGCAACAATTGCCTAGTTCTAAACTTCTAAATGCATAGTTGTATAAGGAACAGGCCTAGAAAAATGGAGGAGAAATTGTGAGCAAAAGATTGTCAGATATTCTAGTCAGGGATCTCTCTGCGTTGGTTGACTGTGTCTAGTGATTGCTTAAGGAGCAGACCAAAAATATGCTAATTTCTAATTGTTCCCATCTGAGCAGATTAGTGGATTCTAGTTTCTGGAACAGAGCAAAAAAATAGACCACCTTAAAATCAGCCTTTCTAAGAGCCTCATTGCACTCAAGACATCCTCAACCAGAGCCTAACAATATGATAAACTGGTATGGCATGAAAGCAATTTTCAAAGTTAGATGTTTACAAGGGTAATCTCAAATAACAGTAGACTGATAAGAGATTCTGCATATTAAATTTATATTTAACTTCTGAATATTAAATTCAGAGTTCCGTAAGGAAGTTGACAAAGACTCTTATGATCCTTATAGAAAAAAATGGAGTACTATGTGATAGATCATAATACAATTATATGGATTTAGAATGAGTTGAATAACCAGAACAAAAAAGTAATGATTAATAGATCAATTTTAACCTGGAAGAAGGTCTCAAGTGGAATTCTCCAGTGATTTGTCATTGGACTTGTGCAGTTCAACATTTTTATCAATGATTTAGATAAAAGCACAGCTAATGAACTTAATAGATTTCAGATGACACAGGACTGAGAAGAATAGCTAACAGATTGGCTAGAAGAGTGAGAATTCTGAAAAGATCTTGGCAGCCTAAATTAATGGACCGAATCTACTAACAAGATGGATTTTTACTGGAATGAATGTATAGTCCTCACTGGGTCCAAGAAGTCAACTGCAAAGGCACAGGTTGAGAGAAGTTTGTCAGGGTAACACTTATGTAAAAGAGATCTAGGTATTTAATAGGTTGCGAGATCAATATGAGGATACATTGAGACAGGCAGCCAAATAAGAGATAGGAATTTTAAGAACACTTACTAAGATCTTCAAATAAATTACTGTATGAAATGTTCTTTCCAACAATGGAATATCTTCTAAATTTTAATATCTTTAAGTAGCTTGTAAATTGATGCCTCATTCCCCCCCATAATCTTGTTGTTTCCAACATAGATATGATTTCTACATATTTGGTTTGATCTAACTGATTTTCATGCCTTCTCTTTAATGCCATTTCTTTTTCATATCTGGGAATGTGATGTTAAAGTCCAATGTGGAAGTTCTATCTGTTATGGTGAAAATAACAATATTTTAAAAAATTCTTTGCAGATCTTTTCCATTCTTCTTCTTTTTGTTGTTCTCCTTCAATTTTCACCCTAAAAAACCTTTGGGGTTGCTTTGATTAGTTGAGGTCTCTTACTAAACTTTCTTTAAATAAATATTACCTTTTACTGCTTTTTTCACTTTATTGTGTGATACTATCCATGATATCTCATTTTCCTTCTCCATAAGATTTTGAAAATGTGTTTAATCTTTATATTTTTCAACCAGTGTTGCCTTTGGCTAACAACTTTGCAAGAATATCAACATATTGCTTATAAAGGCAGTTTTTGGACTCCTTTGATCTCCTTGTATAACAATTAATTTACATAAGTTTATTTTTTTGTGAATGCTATAGTCTATATCTAGGTCCTTTATTCTAGCCATTACCCATTTTTCATTATAAATATTATTTTTGAAATACAATTGAATTGTTTCAATTACATGGTATATCTCTTAAAATTTTTATTTTCTTTTAGCTTTCTTCCAGTTTTGATCTTTGCTCTAGTAAGTTGGTAGTCTGAAGGCACACAGATAGCTAATTCAGGACTGAGAAGCAAAACATCAGGAACAAGTAATTTCAGGTCCATTAAAATTTAATCAATTTCATTTTTGTGATGTTATTCATTGCTTTCGGTGTTCAGTGCCTGCCAATTCATTTTTCAAAGAAAGTATTCATGATGTATAAGTATAAGACATCTGTGAAGTGTACCACTCTTTGACCTCTCTCATTCCTTATTACTAATCCATGTTGTCCAATATATTTCTTGCAATCCTTGCCTATTCCCACCTTTTAATTGAAGTCACTGAGTATCAAAGTAAATGTTGATTTAATTTAGGGGATCATAGACAGCTCTTTGTAGAATTGCCCTACCTAGTTATCCTCTCCAACAGATGGTAGTGCATGAGCTGCAATTATATTCACAGTAGTCTTTTTTTAAACAAATACTGATCATGAGTACTGTAATACAATATGACCAAATTTCCCATGAAATGAAGTTTTTATTGCCTTTATGTAAAAGATAAACCCAACTCCACCGATTCCTTC
The DNA here is from genome assembly GCA_011680675.1 of Gymnobelideus leadbeateri. Taxonomy (NCBI): domain Eukaryota; kingdom Metazoa; phylum Chordata; class Mammalia; order Diprotodontia; family Petauridae; genus Gymnobelideus; species Gymnobelideus leadbeateri. The sequence continues at coordinate 120,982 of WOXC01007432.1, forward strand.
ATTTTCAAGGAAAACCTGTGAGCTATCCTTTCCTTACATCAAATTTCTTTCGTCTGGTTTTGTTTATAATAGGAACATCATTCAGTTCCTTTAGTCACGTATCCCTTCTTTGGATAAGCAATGTGCATTTGTAGTACCAATGGCTAAGTCAAAGTTTATGTATAGTCTACAAACAGCATGTTTTTATTAACTCTTTCTGCCACCTTTTTCTTCTACTTTGCTAACATTGTTGCAAAAGTAGAGGGGGAATACATAGGATGGAGGACCATTTTATATTTTTATTTGTTTCATGAGCTCATCGCCAAATGGCAATTTACTGCAGATGAGCATATGCATACTTAGTGAGGCTGGTCCTCTAAAAGTAGATTTAATCTGTTTCCAGGACTATCCCATGATCCTCTCCAGAATGATAGGGCTTGCCAAAACATATATTCTCTTGATACAGCTTTCCAGAACATGGATCCATCTCTATTTCCCAATGAGTCATCTGTATAATACCTTACATTATTATTGTTATTTTTGTAGGAAAAAATGTTCTTCTCTTAATGGATATAATTCAGAAAGAAATCACCCTGGAAAAGGTGGTATTGTAGTCTTATTATTTCATATTTAATGTTCTCTGGACAATATAAGCAATTCAATGGTGTGGGTGAATAAGCTAACTTTTAAAAATTGTTGTTATAAAAGTATTAGGATATTAACTGATGAAACAAAAAAATCATCAATATATCCAAATAGAAACTGCAATGAGTGACTTTTTCCACTCTAGAACTACAAAAGAAATGATTTTTTAAAAGGATCATATTTGTAAAGAGCACCATGAGCAAATCTAATAACAGTGTAGGGTAATCTTCAAGTGTAATAAAAGACAAGCCAGGTTTGCAACTTACAAGACTCTGTGTTTAAAGGAAACAAGATTGGAGGGCTCCATTGAAAAAGCCCCATAGTGATCAGAAATGTCAAAGGGGTGCTTGAAGAGACCACTTATGATGTTCAAAGACCAGGTGGATCTAAGTTTATGAGGTGGAGTTCAGTGTGAGAAAACAGGTGACCAGGGAGAGACAAAGTAGGTTAGAATCCCCACAATAAAGTGTGATAATGGGTAGAGTTTAGCTCTAGCACATAATTCTGGAACTATAGCTGGAGAGGCAAGTAAATTCAAGGAAACTATGACCAAGGTCATAAATTATCATAGCTCTAAAGATCTATCCAAAGAAGTATAGCAATTATAAGCAGAGACTCAAAGGGGAAAATTATTTTTTTTTCAAAAGTATTGCATAGATACCTAGAAGAAACAAAGTAAGTTATTAAAATGAAATAAAAAGCTCTGGATGAAAGAATTGGAAGGAAAACAAATCACTTAGTAGAGAAATTGACAAACCACACCCAAGAAATAGAATCCCTAAAAACTATAAGAGACTGAACAACAACAACAACAAAAAAAGATGAGAGAACAAGATATATTAGAACAAAAAAGAAAATAAGCTATCTGATAAACTTAAGAATTACTGGATTCCCTGGTAACCAGGATTTTTTTAAGCCTGGAGTGGAAATGTAACTCTCTATATAAAAATTTATAGTAACTCTTCACATGGTAGTCAAAAATTGGAACCTAAAGAAGCATCCTCCCATTGGTAATTAGCCAAATAAATTGTGGAATGTGATTATGGATGTAATGAAATATTATTGCACATTTAGAAATAATGAGACAGTTTCAGATGAAAGTGAGGGGACCTCTATTAGCTGATGCAGAGAGAAGTGAAGAAGACAATTTTAAAATGCCAACAACACCATAATAGAGAAAAACAACTTTGAAAAATTTTAGAATTGATCAAAGAACTGATAAATCACACGAGTGCAAAAACATGAAGATGTAGCATACCACTCCCTTCCTGATACAAATGTGATGAACCTAGAATGAAGATACATTTTTAGACATTGACAATGTGATTTGATTAGGTTATTATGTATTGAGATATTTTTATTTTAATGTTTTTAATTTGCTCAGTTATGGGAACGTTGGTGAGAGGGATGGATGGATGGATGGATTAATTAATTTATAAATGAATGAATAAATTCATTTTTAAGCAATAAAAAGTCAAGAAAATATATTTCAGTAAAGAAATAAAATTGACTGAATTCATTAGATCTAGAGAAAAAGAAAATAGAAACAATCTACTGATTACCTCTAGGAAGGAACCCCAAAAGAAAGAGTCCAATGAATGTTATAGCTGAAATTCAGAGCCATCACACCAAAGTAAAAATATTGAAAACTTCAAGAAAAAAAATTTCAAATACTATAGAGCTATAGTTAAGAGCATACAAGCCCTGGAAGCTTCTTCTCTTGACAAGAGAAAGCCTTGAAATATAATATTCAAAAGGTGGAAGAGACAGGTTTACAAATAACTTACACTGATGAATATAATTCTATTGGGTGAGAGTACAGAGAATGGATCTTTAGTGGATTAGAGGATTTTCAAGAATACCTTGTGGAAGGACTAGGCCTAAAGAGAAACTTTGAAATGCAAAAACAAGAGTAAAAAGAATATAGAAAGGTCAATTTACTTGAGTAATTGGAAGGAAATACATAATGATGTAGTGCTAACATTCTAATATGGAAAGAAGAAAGAGTCTCTTAAAAAAATTAATGTCTCCAAAGGGTATTATTAAGTAAGGAAGTCAGAAATCTAGGTTAGTAGATTTGTTCTGTTCTGAAAATTTGAAGAAGGAAAAGAGTAAAGGAAGGGGGAATGAAAAGAGAAATAGACTAGTAAAGAAAAGGAGAAAGAACTTGTTATTTCTCATAGCTCTGTTGTTTAAGAACATACAAACATGAAGGAAGATAGGGACTAGTCAACAGATGAACCTCTCAGATGAAACAAAGGAGGATTGAACACACTCTTATGTATAAATACATCAAAGTCATTAACAAAACAAGCAGAAATAAGGAAATGGAGAGAGAGTTAATAGGGGCATCATCATCATCATCATCATCAAATAGCATTAATATAACATTTTAAGGTTTTCAAAGCTTCTTACAAATATCTCATTTTTCCACCCATATAACAACTCTGGGAGGTAGGTGCTATCTTAATTTAAAGATTAGTAAACTGAAAAAAAATTACTTAACTTTAAATCAAAATAATAAGTTTTGTTTTTCAAGCCTTAAGGTGTTACAGTTGGACATGACTAAAAGGACTCAACAATAACAGCAACAAGAAACAACAAAACTGAAGCAAGCAGTAATATTGTGACTTGCCCAGGATCACACGGCTAGTAGGTGTCTGAGACTTGGTTTAAACTTGGGTAATCCTGACTCTAGATCTATTGTTCTACCCACTTTATCACCTTAGATTGTTTCTTAAATAATTGGGGAATGGCTGTACAAAATGTACCATATGAATATAGCATAATATTATTGTATCATAAGAAATGATAAAAGAGACAATTTCAGGGAATCTCAGGCAGTATGAACTTACAGTATAGCAAACAACACCAGGAGAACAATTTATACAAGGTCAGAAACATTATAAGGAAAAACAACTTTGAAAAACTTAAGAACTCTGATTGATACTATGACCAAGCGTGTCTCAAAGGACCTATGAGTATGCTACCCACCTCCTAACAAAAGTGTGAAGGAGACATATTTTGGACATAACCACAGTGTGGATTTGTTTTGACTATGCTTATTTGTTTAAAGTTTTGTGGATTTTTCCCTTTTTCCTCTTTGTTTTTATTTGGAGGAAGGGGTTGTTGAAACAATGGTCTAGGATAGGAATGGCAAAGGTAATGGTAAACTAAAGGGGCCATTGAAATATTTTTTATGCACAAAATGTAAGCATGTTAAGAAGGAAGCATATAGAAAGGGAAGAGTTTTTTTTTAAATAATGCATAGAATTTATTATATACTTTAAAAAGCAGTATGAAATGGAGATCCACTGGTTTACATAGAAACATCTTTTTGTGTTCTGATACATATGTATATATCTACATATATATATATGTATATATATATATATATACACACATACACAAAGTCTCTCTCTCTCTCCATATCTTCCTCTCTCTCTGCATTTAAATTAAGAATTTATAAAAATTTAAAATGATGCAACTGCATATTCTATTGGCCCACTGAGTTTCCTCAGTATAGTTCCAGTAGCAGATAGGATTATTTTTACCTCATCCTATTCTCATATGATTTTATTTCTTATTTTAGGTCTCTTTGTTTAAAGATTCTTATTCCATGTAGTTTGGACATTACAAATATGTGGTATTTGTTGTTGGGTCATTTCAGTCATGTCTGACACTTTGTGACCCCATTTTTCTTGGCAAAGATACTGGAGTGGTTTGATATTTCCTTCTCCATATTTGGTATAAACATACTTATTAAAATGTTATTAAATTTTTATAGATCAGTTTTATGTCTGTCATTCAATAATACTTTATTAAGTACTTATTATGTGCCAGGTACTGTGATCAGTGCTAAGGACAGAAGGAAATGAAGAAATATGCTCTCTGCCCTCAAGGAGCTCACATTCTAAGAGAGGAGATAATATTCAAAAATTGTAAATACAAGTCATACACAGTATAAATAGAGGGTAATGTCAGATGGACAACACTAACAGTGTTGGAGTGGGAAGAGGGAAGAATGAGGAAGAGCTTCTTGGCCTTTAAAGGGATTGTAATGGCAAGCACAGAAGTAGTTCACACCTTGTTTCAGCTATTGAATTAACACCTTGTTTCAGTTCAAGTTTCTTTTGAGCCTTGTATCAAGTCTGTTAAGAAACAGAACATGTGAACCCCACAACTTGTGAACCCTAGAACTCATGGACTCCTACAATAGGAAGAGGAGGAGCTAATGACCATATATAAAGAGAGGCCCAGGCTATAAAGACAGCAGAACTGAGAAGACAACTCTTGTGGGGGCAGAGTCAAGAAGGAGAAAACTTGTGGTATCCCAGCACTCTGTTTGTCTGCTCTGTGTTAATGTTTGTTTGTGATACTTTGTACAAAGGCCCTGGGAACTTACTGGAAGCCCTGGAAAAGGACTTTCTGGTTGTATGTTTACAGAAGTCGTGGAGGAGGGTTTTGGAGGTCCTGGGACTTTACTGATGATGTGTGCTGATCTCTTGGACCTTGTTTGTGGGTCTGTGTTGATTTCCATGTTGATGATTTGTGTTGAGTTCTCAGACCTTGTTGGTGGGTCTGAGTTGATTTTGCAGGCAGATAGTGAATTGATGATGGTGCCAGCAATGTGCATGAATATTATTGTGGCTCTGTCAAGCTTTGTCTTCCCAAAAGCAGAAACTGTAAAGGACTCGAGGTGGATTGGACACTGTGAACTTCAATATGGAATGGGAACTGGATGAAGAACTGGACAAGGAGCTGCACAAGGAACTGGGAGCTGCCTGTCTTTGAACCCAGGTGACAGTTGTAGTTGGGACCATGGAAGGGGAACCATGGAAGCTGAGAGCCAGCTTCAAGTCAAGTTGAAAGAAGACTTTACTTGGAAAATGTGTACTGACTGAGAAGATTATGATTTATTGTGACCAAGGGGTGGAGAATTTTGACTTTTGTACTTTGTGATTGAATTAAGGATTTTGTGATTGACTAAATTATTGTACTTTGTGGAAAACGATGTGACCACTTTGGTGAAAACAATGTGGCCATTTTAGTGATAAGTTATTGAGTTGTGACATGGTGAATGCTGTATTTTGATTTTCTATGAATGTTTTGCTCTGATTTGTTATTGAAAAATAGAGAGCTCACTATACTATGTAATCAGAACCTTGAAAGCTGTTCACAGCAGCAGTCCTCTGGAAAGCTGCTTATGAATGGTTTTACAGGGATATATAGGGAACCAAGTAATCCAGGAAGTAGAGATGAGGAGGAAAAAACATTTCAAGCATGAAAGAGAGCCAATGAAAAGGTATGGGATCAAAAATCAAAGCATTTGGTTATTTTATTTTCTTCCCAAAAAACAAAGTACCCTTTGGTTGTAGAATGACTATACAAATCATGGTACAGAGATGCAGAGATGTGGTGAAATGTTACTATGTGGAAGGAATGACAAATATGTAGAATTCAGAGAATCATGAGAACTCTCATATAAACTGATACAGAATAAAGTAGGAAGAACAAGAAAAACAATACATACCATGACTATAACAATACTAATAGGAAAAATAACAACAAGAACAAAAATTATATATAGCTATCCCTTCCACATCATGACTTTCCCCATCACAGTTTTGATATGTCATAGTTTGGCATAAGAAATTAAAAAGGAATTTGGGGGGAGTATTGTGGAAGCTGTAGATGATATGTGAAGGCCAACAGATGATACAGGAAAAGTTTAGAAATTCAGAAATGTATAAATATACATATAGTATTGTATAATTTCAACATATTTTATTTTTTATTACCATAAAGATTCACACTTCTTCTCTAGTGCAAAAGGAGGGCCAAAAATTTTTAAATGGATTTTCCAGATCGAGGGGGCACCATACCCCTAACCCCTATGAGGTGGAAGGTATAACTGTACTTAAAATGACCTAGCTTAGAGATGGGGTAAAGTTGAGGAAATGTACTTCCCACTCTTCTTTTCAGAGAAAGTAGACTATAGGTACAGAATAGTACACTCACCCATGTGGGTATATATACATTTAAACATATATGTGTATGTTTATGGGTACATGTATATATTTATATACATACATATATACATATATATTTGGATATGGTTAATATTTTCACTGGTTTGGCTAAACTCATTTTCCCCTGCTTTTTTTATTCTTTGTTATGAAGAATGGCTCACTGAATAAAGAAGAGGGTATGGAAATGTTCAGAAACAAAAATGATATGACAACAAAAGCTACCAATAAAATAAATTTTTAAAAAATTAAAAGTTTTTGTCATATTAGATTCAGATCAATCTTTTACTTGATGAGGTCTTTCTGTACCCTGACTTTGTCACCCAGATTTGTGTCATCTGCAAGTCTGAGAAGCATATAAGCTATGCTTATCTATCTTGTCCAGAAAGATATCATGAGAGGCTTTATGTGATTTGCTGAAATCTAGATAAATTATAGAACTATATAATTTCCTTTATGCACCAATCTAGCTATCTTTCCTAAACAACAAAAAAATGAATTTAGTCTAGAATGACTTTTTTTTTCTTGATGAAGCCAGACTGGCTATTTTTATTATCATTATTCTATCTTGTAGATATTCACTAACCATCCTTTTAATACTGCATTCTAGGATTTTGCTACTCCCCCTACACACTTTATTATTTTTCTTTTGAATAAGGTACATCTTTGCAGAACTACACCCCTCTCACAAGTTCTAGTGATATCTATAAATTCAAATGTCTCCTTTAGTTTTCCTTATTTGTTAAAAATACTTTTTGCATTGCATATGTATATGAGTGCATCTGTAAACACACATGAAGTCATAGGTTTAATTTCTGATGCCTATTTTGGTTTTTTTCTCCTATGACTTTCTAGGCATTTCTACTGCTACCCCCCCATTTTATAGTTACTCTGTAAAGTATTTCGTTTGTTAGATATATTGGCAGTTCAGCCCTCTTCTCTCTCCCTTTTTAGTTTAGAGACTTTTAGATTGATAAGAATACATGTAAATACATATGTATTAGTTCTTTTCATTGAAATTTTCTTTTACTTACATTACAACAGTTATCCCACATATCCTTCACTCTTCCCCTCCCAAAAATCCATCCCATATGACAAATAGTATGGTTTAGAGAAAAAAGATGAGAAAAAACGTTGGCATAACTGCTATATTGAAAAAAAGCCTGGATATATGTTACAATGTATAGCACCTGTTACACCTTCCTATCTCCATGAAGGGATAGGTTGGGAATATCTTCTCATATCTCTTCATTTGCATCACATATGATCAATATAATTTTGTTACATTTACTTTGATTATTTTTATGTCACTGTTCTTTCCATTTACATTGTTGCAATTCTGATGTGTATTTTTTTTCTTGGCTCCACTTCCTTCACTCTGTTATCAATTTATAAAGAACTTCCTTTGCTTCTATGTATTCATCATACACATAATTTTTGTAGCACAATAATATTCCATTCCATTAATATACCACAATTTGTTTAACCATGCCCCAATTCATAAGCATCTACTTTGTTTCTAATTTTTAAGATTATAAAAAAGTGGGGCGGATAGGTGGCGCAGTGAGTAGAGTGTCGGCCCTGGAGTCAGAAGGATCTGAGTTCGGGTCTGGCCTCCGACACTTAACGCACACACAAACAAAAACCTAGCCATGTGACCTTGGGCAAGTTACTTAACCCCAATTGCCCTCCAAAAGGCAAAAAAAAAAAAGATTATAAAAAAGTGCTACTACAAATATGTGGGCATGTTTTTCTCATCACTGGCTTCCTTGGGGGTACAAATTCAGTAATGGAGTCTCTGGTTCAAAGGGTGACAAAATGGTAACTTCTTTTGCATAACTCCAAATTGCTTTACAAAAGTCATACATTTCACAGCTCCACTAACAATGTATTAGTGTGCCTTTCCACAACCCCTCTAATATTGACACATTTTTCTAATTTTTACCAATTTTCAGACTGTAAGATGAAACCTCAAGGTTGTTTTGCATTTATCTTACTATTAGTGATTTGGAGTCTATTAACTCTTATCAGGTATACTCAGTCCCTGGCCAAGAGTCTATCACTCCTGTATTTTACACACTGTGATCCAAGAATCCAAATCCTATTGTCAGACACCATCTTCTTAGCCAACTGTTCACATCCCAAATTTACTATTCTCCTCTGAAACCTCTGCCTTCTATCAGTACTTTAATGAAATTGAAGCTGGATTATGGCTTTAAATGAAATAGTATAGAAAAGATTCCTATTCAGGTTGGACTACTAGACTTCTGAGATCCCTTTGAATGCTGAGATTTTGTGATTCTGATTCAAGCTACACTTGAAATTCTATACATATGGAAAGAAGTGAGGAAACTGTTTCAGTGGCCTGCACGGTTCTTAGCATTTATCTTGTCAACTGTCATCCCCTTCCCCAAACACCTATGTGTTGTGTTTGAATGTAAGATGGGAAAAAAAGGTGAAAAAAATAAGAAATGCCCCCTTTACACTGTGGCTTATTAGAGATGTAAAGAGTTTCTGAGGGGAAAAATATTATCCCTGAAGGACAAGCAGGGGAATAGCACTGAATGTCAAGAAGACAGAAATCCTCAGGCAAATCAATGCTCATGGTGGGAATCATGTGGTGAAAAGCATCTGCATGAGAAATATTGGTAGGAGAAACAGAAGTGATGTCATTGTGGGAGAATGCTACAGACTTCTCAGCCCAGTGAAGATACTGCATGACAATTTCTTGACACAGATAATAAAACTTGCATCTAGGCAGGTTGTGGTTATGGGAGGGAATTTCAACTATACCGACATCAATTGAAGTTATCTCTATTAAAAACAGGCCATTGGATGGATTATTGGCTTTCCATTGAATCATCTCATTTTTCAGAAAGGAGATACAGGGATAAAACCTGTATTTTCAATGGTATGGAGAATTCCCAGGTGAGGATATTTCCTCTACCTAGGCAGGTAAGTACTTCTGTGCTAATTTTACAGAGCTGCCTAGAGCAGTCATATTAGACTCAAATAGAAACAAGGCCACTAAACTGTAAATAAGGATGCCTATGGCTACATAGCCACTTAGTTTTAAAATGTAATATTACCTATGTTTTATTGTATTTTAAATTTTATTTTATTATGAATTTCACAGTTACATTTAAATCTGATTTGGGCCGCATTTGGGAGTGTTATAGGCCCTATGCCTGGCACTTGACACCTCTGGCCTAGAGCTCTAAGAGACTGAATGATTGATTTACCCAGGGTCTTGTGGCCATTATATATCACAATTGGGATTTGAACCCAAATTTTGCAGATTTCAAGGATACATCCTGTTACCTCTCTTTTGCAAAGAGAAAAGGGATAAATAGAGCTTGGGGCCTGATGCAACACAATAAGGAAGATGCAGTGGGTGAAGTAGAAATAATAGAAATCTTGCAAGAGAATTATACTGCCATTTTAGAGTTTTGGTAGCTAGTGAAAAGAAGACTAGCCTAGACTATCCCTAGACTGAGGTTTACCCCAGACAGAAAAGAAAATTTCAAAAAGTACAGAGAATTTGGATAATATTGATTACTCTATTCGCAGATACAAGTGAGATTTCAGAGAAGTAAAATTTATGCATGAACTGGAGAATTTGCTAGAATGTGTCCAATCAGAGTTAGAGGCCCCCACCTCATACCAGATTAAACTGCCATGAATCCACTCCTGTTTTGGCCTAATCTCTCACAAAGACCTAGACAAATGGGCTCCCAAAGGGGCACACAAAACACCAGCACACCTAGAGCCAACCAGGCAACTGACATACAGAAAGATAGGAAGCAAACAAAGCAGGATTAGGCTTCCCCCAAGTGAGGCTCCACAGAGAGCTCATTTGCCACATCAGTACTCAGAAAAACACTGAGAAACTCCCAGAAAGCTAAGAGAACTGCCAGTCCAAAGTAATCATGCCCAGAGATTTTCAAAGGAGATAGGTTCAAGAGACAGCAAAGTTCACAAGAATGAAATCTGAGAAGGCAATAGGTAATGACCCTGATGAGAGAGAATAGTGTCTCATGTTAAAGAGTCCAAGGTGACTGCTGGGCCTCAGGGTGCAGGGCTCAGGAGCTAGGGTTTTAAAAGGCCATGTATAAAAGACAGGAAGATGCACACGTGACTAAAGATGAATACAACAGTAGAGTGGAACTCCAAAAATGGTGTCAGGAAGGCTAAAATCTGGAATGACCTGAGACTTGAGGAAAATGCTAAAGATAAGAAAAAATATATTTTCTTCTCTAAGCTCAGTGCATGGAGAACAAAGGAAGAATAGGCCTGCTACTTGAGGAATATTAGGCAATGTTAATAGATGACAGGGGGAGGCAGAACTGCTTAGCTTCTGCTTTCATTCTCTCTCTCTCTCTCTCTCTCTCTCTCTCTCTCTCTCTCTCTCTCTCTCTCTCTCTCTCTTTTCCTTTCAAAGAGGATGATCTTCAAACTAATGAAGCTAGATAGAAAAAGGGGGAGGTTAAGCCTGGGCTAAGTGAGAAGGCTGCACCAGGTGCTTTAAATGAAGATTCCCAGGAAAGTCATAATGGTGTATTAAAAGAAATCACAGCTTTGGTTGCCTAAATATCATTGCTAATGTTTGAGCAATCTAAGAAGGAAGGGAGAGGTGCCTGAAGATTGGTAATGGGTAATATCTTGCATTTTGGGATTGTTTTAAGGATTCGAGAAACCATGAATCAGTGAGTTTCACATCAATTTCCATCAAAATTCTAGAAAGGATTATTACATGAGCATTTAGAAAGAAAATTAGTGCTTACTGGAGCCAGCATGGATTCACTAAGAACAAGTCCATTCTCATGCACAGAATAGCTAATTAATAGGGAAACAGATTCAGAATTTAAACAGTTCTCAAGAGCATGGAAGTAGAGCTAAATAAACTAAGGTAAATTTTAATACGGATAAATATAAAGAATTTATTTATTTAAACTTTAAAAAATAATGTCTACATAAGTACACCACGAAGACCTTGCTAAAAAGCAATTCATGTTAAAAAAAAAGACTTGGAGGATTTAACTGACTACACTATTCAATATCGGGCTGCTTCTAGAAGGTCATATTCCAAGAGTACCTTGGATATTAAAAATTCATTAAAAATGAACTGAAATAACTAACAAGAACATATGTTATTAAGCAAGGGCAAAAGAAGGCTAAACAGACTGAACTGGGTTAAGGTCCAACAGGAAGCCATAGCACCTACTAGGGTGAGATAGAGTGATGGAGAGGACTGGCCACCAGAAGCCAAAGCAGCCCAGAGACCAAAGCACTGTACTCCAGTACCATAGCCCCATTCTCCCTGGGGTTGAGAAGTTCTTGGAAGAGGGAGAGAAATTGCACAAAGGAAGGGTGAGCTTGAATTGACAAGATCAAGGAGAGAAGTCCAAATTCCTAAATCAGGTCTATGCACCAGATTGAGTTGCACTGATAAATTTAAGATGTGATGTTGTCAACATCAATTTGAATGGAAGTTGAAATTTTCAACACATGAAAGTTCTGACAAGCTAATGGAGTCCTCATGGTACTGACCTTTCTGATACTAGAAGGGGAACCACCTGCCTAGTCTCTCATACCTCTCCCACAACAAGGAATGTCATAATTCCTACTGATCAGACTACACCTAGTATTGAGTGAAGTTCTGGGCATAAAATTTCAGTAGAATATTAACAAACAGGGGTGGCTAGGTGGCACAGTGAGTTAGAACACTGGCCCTGGAGTCAGAAGGACCTGAGTTCAGATCCAGCCTCAGACACTTAACACACACAAACAAAAAAAACCTTGGGCAATTTACTTAACCCCAATTGCCCTCCAAAAAAAAAAAAAAAAGAATATTAACAAACAGAAACCAGCTCTGCGAAGAGTGATCAGGATATTGATGGGATCTCCCCCTCCCCCAAACATAACTAACATTTGCATAGCATTTTAAAGTTTGCAAAGACCCTTACATATGTTATCTTATTTGTTCTTTGCAACAACCCCATGAGTGGATATTACAATTCCATTTTACACATCAGGAAATTAAGCCTGAAAAATGTTCAATGACTTCCCAAGGTCACACAGCTGGTAAGTATACAAATTAGCATTTGAACTCAGATCATCATGGTTCCAATTTGTGCCACCTAGCTGCCTGTGTTAAACTCCCATTGGAATAAGAGCATCTTGAGGGCAGGGACTCTTGTGCCTTTCTTTGTATCCCCCAATGCTTAGCACAGCGCCTGTCCTATAATATGCGCTTGTTTATTGATTTGACATAAACAGTTAAAAAGATGTGTAGCCTAGAAAAGACACGTGCATGTGCAGGGGTGGGGGAGGAACAACTTAATAGCTGTCTTCAAACTTTTGAGAAGCTGAAGCTGTCATATTATGCTAAATTGATTCTATGTGGCTTTGGTATAAAGAGCTACAACAATGAACTGAATCCACATGGAAAGAGATTTAAGGCTCAATCTAAAGAAGAACATTCTACTAATTAGAGCTATCCAAAAGTGGAATAGGCTGCCTTCTGAGACCAATCAGCACACTTAAGCTGAGGCAAGATAAGGGCCTATAGAAAAGATTCCCTGCTTCCCATAGAAAGTTGGGCCAGATGAGCTCTGAGCTTCCTTCCAGCTCTGGGGTCTGGAGATATCCTCTTCCCTAATATATGTAGTCTCTTAAGATCAATGACTCTCTTCTCTCTGCACCACATAAATACTCTTGTTCCATTTTAAGTATTTTATGGTAAACTGAAACGATTATTACCAAATAAATTACTTAGGGTCATAGCTCTACTTGTGTTGTCAAGTGTAATTTGTTTAAATGAAGGTCCTTAGTTTATTATCATCATTACAATCTTCATACAAAATTATATGCTTCAATTTAGGAAGTAAAGGAGAAATATGGGTTTTGTATCATTTCCAAAGCATCCACCTCAGTCAAGGTTTTCTCACTGTGACAGCTGTCATTAAATTGAGGTCTTTTTTTTTTAGGTGACAAATGATCACACTTCATATAGAGGAACTATAAAAGGGACTGTAATTAATGAATTTGCTAATAACTGTGCCCTGATTTGAAAACATTAGCCTAAGTTCAATCTTTAGTTATAACCATAAAGAAAATTTAGTTGTTGAGTGTTTAGGTAGGTATCCTTGTCTGTGTATTCTTTCACACAAATGCTAGGGGAAGGCTTGAGTTCAAATCCAGTCTCTGATACTAGCTGTGTTTACCTGGGCAAGTTATTTAATTTCTATCTGCCTGAGTTTCCTGTAAAAGAGGGATAGTAATAGAATCTGCTTCAAATTGTTGCTTTTAGAAAGGTCATATTCCAAGGATACCTTGGAATCCTGTAAGGATTAGATATGATCATATATGGAAAGGGCTTTACAAGCCTTAAAGTACTAACTCTCCTGGGATTCTGCTGTGGCCCTCAGTGGTTCTGGCTGAATGCTGAATGCAGGACTCCAATCTGATCCTCTTGGCTTGTCATACCTTATTACCCCTTCTCTGCTCCACCAAACAATCCTTGTTTGAATTAGGTAAAATGTCCTGAACCTGCTCTCTCCATGGAATCTCTCATTCTAGCTTTTGTTTCCACATTATTCTAAGGGGCAACTTCCTGACTAAATGGAAACTTGCACTTAGGAAAGTCTACCGGTCCCCTAGTCCATGGCAGCAATGAACTGGGATACAAGGATAGTGGATGCCTTTACTTTGTACAGTGCTCAGCATGGCACCATGTTTTGGGAGAGCCACATTCAATGTATCTCTTATGGCAATAAAATGAATTTGTAGCTATAAGAAAGTGCAGATTATGAATCACTGTGGTCAGTTATCTTCCTAAGGGTTTATAACCAGGAAGAAGGAAGCTTCTCAGTACACTACTCCCAGTGTATGCTATCGGCTACATACAAGTCTAACATGGAGGTTACAAAAGCAGAGGGAATGATGGAGAAGTCCTCATCTGAGGGAAGTCGTCACCATCTCCATGGTAACTCCATCTCCCCCTTTCTAGGGAGACAGCAGCAGCTGTTCAACAGCACACACCCTGGAATAATGCAAATCAGTAGTCAGTGAAATACTCTGAATCCATTTCAAATTGTTATATGCATGAGATTTGGGGTAAGAGGAATTAAATTAACCAAGCAGAGATTTGGCAAATAAGCCCATGTTAGCATCCATAGTCCTCTGCAAAGTTCCAAGGTGGAAAAAGTCCAAGGTGGTTAGGAATTAGCTCTGAATATGTCATTATACTGCCTTGATAGGGTAATAGAGTGAAGATTTACTAAACAGGATTGTGAAAAATATGGCATTTTAGAGAAAGGACCAAGGGGATAATACTTGGTGAAGAAAAAAATAGAAGGCAAGAAAGGAAATTGAAGTATAATAGATGCTAAAAGAAATGAATGAAAGGACATTTATAAGGGGAAGAGAAATATGCAATAAGAGTATGAAAAGTGATAATCCCAGAGTCTAACTCAGGCCTTTGGTCAGTTTGTATAGATTTTATGCAATTTAGACCTGTTTTCCCCTTTATCTATTTTTTTTTAAAGCAATTGGGGTTAAGTAACTTGCTCAAGGTTACACGGCTAGTCATTATTTATGCGTGGGTGCTCATTTTCTGAGGCCGGATCTGATCTCGGGTCATCCCAACTCCGAGGCCGGCGCTCTTACTCACTGCGCCACCTAGCCGCCCCTTTAGGGCAATTGGGGTTAAGTAACTTGCCCAAGGTTACACGGCTAGGTTTTTTTTTTTTGTTCGTATGGATTAAGTGTCAGAGGTCGGCTCCGAACTCAGGGCCTTCTGATTCCAGGGCCGGCGCTCTATTCACTGCGCCACCTAGCCGCCCCTCCTTTATCTATTTTTAAAATCATTTTTTTCTTTCTCTCGCATTTAATCCTCTGTTCTTCTTTCTTTGCCCATTACATCTTCTTAAGAGCATGAAATTTGCCTTTAGCATCTTAATAATAGTTAATAATAGGATAATGATAACTACTATTTATATAAGGCTTTAAGGTTTACAAAGCATTTTACAAATATTATAACATTTTATCTTTATATTAATCCTGGGAGATATGTGTTATTATTTTCCACAATTTGCAGAAAATGAGACAAAGAGAGGTCAAGTTAATGGTGTTATTCAAAAGAAGCCACTAAGTTGAAATGAAAAGCAGCTAAGGTTATTTTTAAGAATAGTGCACTAGTTTAAGGGTCTAAAGGAAGAAAAGCAATGAAAGCACAGATGAAGAAAAGATCCTAGATCCAAATGTTGGTTCAGCTTTCCTTCAATCTACTTTTCCAGTCCCCTAGCACTTTCTGGAAGCTGTTGGGAGACCTTCATGAGAGGACAGAGGAGACATAGAAACAAAGCAAAGGTCATAGTTAAAAACAGATTCAGAATATTAATATAAAAAGGTGTGTTTAATTAAACTATGATACTAATTGTAAATGAAGTAAGGAGGGAATCCATTTGCTACAATGAATTTTTTAGAACACTTGTTGTGGTTCACACTAAATAAAGAAATGCCAAGGGACAGAAAGTAAGGCTTGTCAATGCTGGAAGAATGTGGGTTATAAACCAGTCACACAAACAGTGCCCAATTGGTAAATGCAATAGCAGACCTGTCATCCCTTTGAACTATGTTCCTAGATCTCTCTTCCCTTGCACAACCAAACTCCTAAAAAAAGTTGTATGGGCTTTTTGTCTCCTCTTTCTTCCCTCTTACTCACTTTTTAAGCCCTCACAATATGGCTTCTGACCCCATCACTTGATTGACAGTGTTCTTCCCTAGGTCACCAATAATCTCTTTATTGCCAAAGCCAATGGTCATTTCTCAGTGCTCATCCTTGTCCTCCCTGAAGCATCTGATGTGACCTGACCATCTGTGTTTTTTTTCAGGGTACTCTCTCCTCTCAGTTTTCATGGTGCTATTCTTTCACAGATCTCTTCCTGTCTAACTGACGCTCCTCAGTCTCACTTGTAAGACCATTGTCCATTTCTAGGTTCTTATGTGTGAGTGTACTTCTAGGAACCTCTTCTATGTACATACTGCCTCTCACTGATATTACCAAGCTCCTTTGTAGATGACTCCCAGATTTTCAACTCCAATTGTCACCTCTCCCTTAAACTCTGCTCTTTCTTTTCCAACTATCCCCTGGACGTCTCCACCTGAATGTCTCCTAGGCATCTCAAGCTGACTATGTCCAAAAGGGCTCATTATCTTTCTCTCAAAACCCACCCTTTCTCCTGACTTACCTATTTCTGGTGAGGATACCCCCATTTCCCTACTTATTTAAATTCACCACATAAGACTTATCTTTCTACATCTAATCAGTTTCCTTTATTTTTCTGATTCTGCCAGCTCAACATCTCTTCTTGTATCGTTGTCTTTTGTCTGACATCACAATCAGCCTGCCCCAGGCCCTCTTCACTTCTCAGGTGGCTAATGCAACATCTTCATAATTGGTCTGTCTATATCAAGTCTCTCCTCTCCCCAGTTCATCATCCTAACAGCTGCCAATGTGATATTCCTGAAGTGCACTTCTGACCACATCATTCCCTTGCTTAAGAAGCTCCAGTGGTTCGTCATTAAGATAAAACACAAACTCCTTTGGCACTTTTAAAGTCCTGTATAATCTGACTCCAGCTTACTTCCTAGACTGTTTACATAGTAGGATAATAGAAGCACAAGCTTAGAGGTGGAAAGAAATTTAGAAGCCATCAAGTCCCACTCCCTGATTTTACAGATGATGAGCTAAAGCCCTCAGAGATCACATGACTTCACCAAGGCCACATAGCTAATAAGGAACAGAGCAAAAAAAAATTGGAACTTGGGTCATATGACTCCAAATTCAGTACTAGATCCATGCATTACTCCAGCCTCGTCCATAGTAGGTACTTTATCAATGCTTATAGATTGATTGGTTGGTCAGGGATCAGGCAAACAACAAATGTCAATCAGTAGGAGTCAACAGCTAATCAGCAGAGTTTAGCAACAGGTCGGTGAATCAAATAATTGAACTTGTGGAGGGAAAATGAGAATAGCATCTGGGACAGAAATAACCAGTTGAGCAACATAAGGAAATCAGCTGAGATTGGGGAACGTATTGGTAGGCACTTCTACCCCTTCTGCTTAATGGAAACAATCTTGTAGCAACAAGCACTTAGGATATATTTTTTGTCCCTATCTTTATAGGTTCATAAGTCTTTATATGGAGGAACAAAGATTTAAGGGAGTAGTTGTCTGAAAATATTTGTGACACATTTAAAACAAGCATGCAATTTGAATTGGAGGCCATTGGCCCAGAGGAACTGAAAAATCAATAAAATTATCTTCTGTTTGTGTATAGTTCAGTTTATCTCCTGATTTATAAATTTTATATCATCAATGAACAAATATAGATATTTATATTATCAATGGCCATTCTGCATAAAAAGAAGGTGATATAGAACTATTGCAAGACTGCAATAAAGATTGGCCATTATTTTTGTAATTCAAGAATCACCATGAATTATACCAATGGCATATATCCAAAGGCATTTGCCAGTGTCAAGGAGGGATTTCCTGCCCAAAGCCCAAGAGATAATCCCTGCTGATAAAGAGATTCTCCACCTTCCCCATTGTGCTAATTTCATTTAGCCCTAGAATAGTACAGGGCTTCCCTAATGAGACCTATTATCAGGCTTCCATATTAGCTATCCACTTTGAAAACAAAGTGGATGAAGAAGATGCTTTGTCAGGATTATAACATGCAGTTAATTCATCCCTACCTATGTCTTTGTCAGAGAATGAAGATGGCTAATGAGTTGGGCCTAGAATTGAGTCTGTAGAGAAGCAATATTGCATGTGTGAAACTATCACTTACAATGATTTCAGGCTGTACCCCATCACAAAATTGCATCTAAGACCAACATAGCTGGCAGTGTAAATGACTGAATCATAGCACTCTGTGTTCTCAGAAGAAGAAAAATGTCAGATTAACAAGAGGACCATGTAAAGAATATGTGGTATGTTTAAGTAAGCTGTAGCATATTACCAACAAAAAGTTAAAGGACCCCATCAAAGACATACTAATCAGTAAAAGAAATGCATGGATTACATGGTGAGAATGAGGGATGAGAAATGGACATCACTGGAATCCATAGTATGTCAAAAGAACCAGAGCAGATTGGATAAAAATCTATAGAGGGTTTATTGAAAGCCTTGGGGAAAAATGATAAAGGATGAGAGTATGTATGGGTTGTAACCTTCCCTGATAGAAAACTACCCACACAGATGAAATCATAAAAGCTTTGAAGCCACAAATTATATTTAGGTAATTCTCCTAAACTTCTTCCTCTAGAACGTTTGGTTGCATGAATAAATCATAATATTACCCAGGGAGAGCTTGCTAGTGTCACTGAAGGGAAGTGGGATGGTTTGCCCTCCTAAAATAAGTAAATTTTGGACCCAGATGAGGCAGGAGCCATGGTGGACCAGGATCCATAATTCCCAAGGGTACTAAATCTATTTTTAAGAAATGAGAGATGTACCCATGGTATTTTCAAGGAGAAAAGGGAGAGAACCAAAAGTCTGAGGGCAATAAGAATGAGGAAACAGGATTGTAGAGTTGATCAGGAAGCCCACAGCATACCTGTTAACTCCAATAAGAGGATCTATAATGTTAGGGAATGAGTATTTATACCACTCTATATATTTTAGGAATGGATATATGTGAACTGCTTCTTTCCTTGTCTATCTTGCCAAATAGGAGGTTCCAGTTCGAGCTCTACCACTAACTAGCTAAATGACTTTCCCCAAGTCACTTACTTCTTTCCCTCAGTTTTCTTGTTTATAGAATGAAAAAAAAAGTGCTACTTGCCCCCTCACAGGCTGGTTATCAAATATTATTTTTAATTGTTATAGAAGTGGTTCCCAAAAATTCAAAAGCTTTTTATAAATAGAAGGTGCCATGATTGCTGTCTTCTCTTCTGTATCTGCTTTGCCTAATAATGATTGGTACTAGGATGTTAGGGAGTATGCACTGTGAAAACTCTTCAATCATGTTAAAGAGTTATTTACATAGCTCCCTGAGCTTTCTTTTTCCAAAGAAAAGGACTTACAGAATTAAATTCACTAAATAAACCAACCACCAAACAAATAAATAAATTCACCTCACAGAGAATAAATCAGAAGATAGGAAGGGAATGAGAGATTTAAAAATATGAGGTGAACAACAATAGATATCTTTAGTATTACTTTTTTAAAAAAACACCACTTCTTATTCCCCCATGTCCAATACAGAGTCCTCTACTGAATAAATAAACAAATAAATACCTAGATAGATAGATAGATAAAATAAGGGCAGTAAGGAGAAAACTTTGAAAAATAAAAGTTTATTCTTAGCAAAACCAACATTCCCTGAAACTGGCAAGCAGACACATAGACTTAGAATTAAATGACATTCAATGATCACCACCAGCAATCAACATGGTAAACTGGAAAAATATAAAAGGCATCATAATGTTAAGTTTATTAACAACTCATATTTCTAAAGTCATATTCAAGGCATAAAAAGTGATTTGGATTGCTATCAATCAGTTAAAGGCTAAATTCATTGCCAACTCCAGGAGGCTCCTTTGGGCACAGTTGGTAATTCCTTTAAAAAGGCTTGTTGATTGACCAATTGACTGGCTTGATCACCTTGTGATTGTTATTTTTCTCTTGAAACTCACATAACATTTTTATTTTACCTCTCTAATATACTTATCATATAATATTTTAAAATTAAAATTTATAGGTTTCATTTCTCTACTAGTGGACAGTAGGATCCATAAGGCTGGATTTTGTCTAATGTAGACTTTGTTTCCCCAGAACACAATACTCTGAATATAGTATTTGCTTAATACTGTTAAGGGATAAACTGGGAAAATATAACAGGGAAAGAAAGGGGAAGGGAGGGAACAGAAGGGAAGGGAAGGAAAAGGGAAGGAAGGAATAAGTATTTATTAGTTGCCTACTGTATTTCATACACTAAACTAAGGCTTATTAAATTGCACTTGCCAATGATAATAAATACTTATAAGTACAGGATTACTTATAAGTACTCCCATGACAAGGTTTCCCCCAGAATGTCCATTTTGAGTAAAGAGCCAGGTTAGTCTGACACCTTCATTCTTCTCTTGACTCTGCTCCTGACTCCCCAGACTTAGGCACAATGCCCTCTGAATCCCCCTCAGCAACTCCGCTGTCTTTCAGCTTTTTTATGTATTTTCTCTCTCCCTAAGCTCCTTGAGGGCAGGGGCTACCTTGGGTTTTGCTTGTATTTTTATCCCCAGAGCTTAGTACAGTACCTATCACATAGTAAGTACTTAATAAATGCTTATCAATTTGATTTTCCAAGCATATTATTAGACATTGCCCTTCTTTCCACTCTCTCTGGCCCAGGAAAAGTGACCTTCTTGCTATTTCTCATTCATTATATTTTGCCTTCTGCCTTGTTGCCTTTGTACTGGCTATCCCCAATGTTTGGAATTTCCTTCCCCTTCTTTGCTCTCCTTGAATGCTTTGTTCCCTTCAAAGTTGCTGACATCTTCCATATGAAGTCTTCCTTAATTCCCCCCACCTTCTACCTCTCCTTCCAAAAAAAAGTGTATTTTTACTTTGTAAATAGCTTGCATTTATGTACTTGTCACCCATTACAGAAGTAAGCTTCTTGAAGATAAGAATTATTTTGTCTTAGTGTCCCTAGCACCTCGAATAGAAATTGCTACGTAATAGGCACTTCCATGAAGGCTTTTTGATTGAATGAGTTCAACTCCAGATCTAAGATACTATGATTGCAAAGTATTATTTGACCTTCATAACAACAATCTTATGAGGTAGTACTATTATCCCAATGTTAAAGATGTGGAAACTGAGACTGAGAAGAATCAAATCATTTGACCAGGATTACACAGCTAGAAAATAGTCAGATTTCCATCCAGGCATTAATGAGGTCCATAAAATATTGAGGTCTAGGGTTTAGGGTGCTCAAGACCCCAAAATACCAACATGCCAGGTCCTGCCAAATGAATGCCACTCAAGTTTTCTCCCACCCAAAGAAAAGCAAAGTCTGTTAGAGATTCACCTTAATGGGTAGACTCTTAAAGAGACTCTGGTATCTGTAATGCTTGTACTAGACAAGCAGGTCAGAACCATCTGATACAGTGTGAGTCTGCACTAGATAATTCTCAGGTGCTCTCACATCTCATGGAGGGAAGATGGGGTATTATATACAGAAAGGTTGTGGGAGGAATCTACGGGTGGTCTAGGGGAGGAATTTGGGGAGGGTCTTCAGGAAGAGTCAAATGAGGTCAGACGCCAGTAAAGAGAGATTAAGGTAGGAAGTAGCTGGAGGCTACCTGGAGATGAGACAAGGGAGGATTTGGGAGGATGGAGGGTAGGAAGTTGCTTTATTTGTAATACTAGGAGGGCTAGGCTGAAAACAGAGATTTGTGCCTAGCTATAATGAAAGGCCTCAGGCAAATGCCTCATAAAATGGGAAGATTCAATCAGAGTTCAAGGGGGTTCCCAGAGTCTGTACCTCATCACTTGTAATTGTGATAGGACCAGAGGTTGATTTTTGTTTTGTTTTGTTTTGACTTATCATCATCCCTAACTTCCTTGACTTCTTCCTCCCAGGCATCTTGATCAACCATTCCTTCCCTAATGCAGTGTCCTAGCCTGGGGGCATAAAAAATCCTGTCCTTGTAGTTAGTGCCTCTAAAATTTGGTGGTTGATTGATTGCTTAAGTGGTCATAACCTGATGAGGTACCAATGTTTGCTGTATTTGTACACAGTAAAATTCCTTAGTTCAATGACTCCTGAATTTGTCCCATCATTGAACCCGATGTTGTAGCAGCAAGCACCCCAATATCCCCAGGGTGACTGCCAACACAGGTTCTTAGATCTGCTTTTCAAAAGGAAAGCAACTCAAAATGGGTTAACAAGCTTACTTTAATCAAACAAACATATATTACCTAGTTCAGGGGGAAAAGGTCAGCACCCCAAACTTCAGAGTTACAGAACTTACAGATCAAACAGGCTTCCAAACTGTCCAACCATTATATCAATACCAAATCACAGTTACCAGAGAGGGAAGCATCAACATCTGGGTTTTCAAAGCCGGGGGGGCTCTCAACAACAACTTCCCAGAGACTCATCTGGTCAAATCACACACCACTTCTCAAAGCGAGCCCCAAAGCAAAGCCTCTCCTCAGGGCTTATATAGCCTTCTCCTGGCTCAGAGATTGTAACAACTTCCTTGACCCACTGCCCTATCACAAAGTATCAAGGTGTGGGCTTTCCTGAAAAACAAGCCTCCCACCACAGGCTCCAGGTACACTTAAGCTAGGGGCGGGGAAGATCTTTAAATTTGCATTTCCATTACAGATGCCACTAGGGTTAGAGTACCCACAACAACCACATTGCCTCTCTGATTTGGGGACATGGGCATAAGGGGTCTTTTGGTTTTTCCTCTTCCTTGAGCTTTCCCAATGACCTGTCTCTCTTTTTAGGAATGCAGATACTTTGCATAGCACTCAATTTTGGAAATATCCATTGTTATTTCAATGCAACTTCCTGATCATGCAAACAGGCTGCCTACCATAAATCATGTAAAGTACCTGAAAACATGATTTATGGACTAAGTTATGGCAAACAGGGTCCTTTAATATTCTTAACCCTTCAGAATGTTTTTACCTATCACTGAGACAGTCTTTTTTCCCCAAGACAAGAATAAATAGGTACCTATGACTCCTCCTCCCTTTTTAAACCTCTCAGATGTAAAACATTTTCAATATACCACCTAGTATTTTAAGTACACTAAAGAAGTTTGATTTTTTCTTTAAATTAAGTATTTTGAATTCCAATGATCATCATCTTTGTGATGCTAGAGAAGATATTTGTTTAGGCAGCACCTCACTCTGTAATTAAAGAGCTGCCCTTAATGATATCTTGCTACAAACTAAAAAGAGCAAATATGGCGCAGTTTGTTGCAGAAAAATTTCCATGAAAGAGCCCAGAGAACTCAAGATGAAACTAATTGAAACCATATGACTTGTTGAAAAGGGATGTGGAAAAATGCCTGTAATGTGCAGCAAATGAACCCCATGACTCATTAGAACTTCCATTGAGGAAGATGTTACTTCCACAGTTCATAAATTGTTCCTCTAGGTTTTGCTTCACGTCTACTAAAGTTACTCTCTCTTTGCATGGGTGTGCAGATATGTGTAGAGACACACTTATGCAACTATTTACTATATTTACATATGCAAATAGAAATCATACACTAAGAGGCTTTTTTTCCCTCCCCTTTGGCTCAATATGTTATCGCTTCATCAAACCAACAAATTAAAAACAATTTCCAATTTCTTCCACAAATACCTAGTGGCTAAACATTATTAATGCATTTGTCTGAAAGGCACAAATTCAAACATTGCTCAGTTAGGGAAGAAGAATATACAGTGCTGATTGCTTGCAATCAGTTTCAGTAATCTATATTTTCTTCACGGAGGTGAAAGTTTATCTCACTGTCAAACCACAGTTATCATTTTGCCACTGCCATTCATCAACTCTGATATTTCTGAGCCTCAAATCATTGCTTTCTGGGACTAGAAAGTAAGCAAGTTGCTGACTTTTTGTCTTCTTTTAATGTTCTCCCCAAAACAGAGATGTTTACTTCCAGTCATCATAGATTCTAAGGCTTTTATAATTATAAAATAAGCCCAATAGCTCACTGCTATTTTCAGAAGATTGAAAACCATTAGGGATTTTCCTCTTTTTATGGGTATGTGGTTCCCTCATTTTTCAGCGGTGCTGTGTCACATTTAGACTTTGTCAGCATATTACTCGTCCAACAATAATGCTTTCGACAAATTGTGGTGGTTGAGCAGGGGGTGGGGAGAGAAGGAATGGGAGGCAGGACTTCTCTTAGCTCATTCCTGCCTCAAACTAAAGGACTGAATTTCATTTCACAATGGAAACCCTCAACAGTCACTTTCTTTCACCCCTTCTCTTTTCATATATAATCATCACAGACAATCTTTTTCAGAACAATGCTTTGAAATCATTCCAGGTTTGAGAGAGTACATGAAAGTCATCAAGCAGAAAGACGCCTCAAAAAGAGATTTATGTGAATTCTTCCTCAGTACAATTACTGCAATTAGATACATGCATACCTTTGTGTCTTTAATATTCTAATTTTCCTGGTGTGATGATTAGAAGGAGTTCCTCACTTGAAATAGATCTAAAACTCAGGGGTTTGATGGCATTTTCAACTAAACAGGTTCTGCAAGTTGTGAATGAGGTAATGAGGACAGATGTCAAGGTCAATGTAATTACTAGTTCCTCACTTGAGTTACTATTTCTATAGGCCTCACATACAATCCTTAGTCCTGCATTTAAAATTCTCTATAATTCAGTTCCCAGGTACTTCTCCAGTATACTTTTGTAGTACACCCCTTCATAAACTTGGTTCCCACCTAACTGGCCTGCTGTTCCCCATAATAGGATATTCCACATCCTATCTCTTGTGTTATTGCCCAAAGATCACATTGGTCTGGAATGCATTCTTAAGGATGTTTAGATTCTTTCAAAGCACACAACCAGATCTTAAACAAGGTCTTTCCTGATATTTCCAGTTGTTAGCTTTCCCCCCTCCTCCTCCCAAATTACTGTTTTACAGTGTATAGACTTTATGTTAATTTTCTTGAGTATGTGTGGCATCCTCTTGGGAGGAAGTAAACTTCCTGAGGGCAGGGACAACTTCATTTTTTTCATTGGATCCCCAGGGCCTAGCACAGTATCTGGGACATGACAAATACTAAATTTGTATGTTGAATCAAATTGAATACTCAGAACACCACAACTTTCATCTCTAAGATCCTCCATGTAGAAATTGACTTTGGAGGTAATTTTCTTCTGTGCTTTCTGTAGGTGTCCCAGTGTGAACTTCATTTGTTAGAGGAACAAAAATCCAAGCCCACATTCTTGTTGACTCTTTATCAAATCCAAAGATGCAGATGTGAACAACAAAAGAAACATTTGGCTTAGGTAGCTGAAAATGTGCTCACTCCAAAAGGGAGCTCATAAAAATTATATTTATCCCTGAGAGAAGAGGCTGGCATAAAAGAGGAAGAATTCAAAGAGGAATTGTGGTGTCAGGTTATTTGCATTTCTGATAGTCCTGAAATTATTAGATAGCAATTTTCTTTGATCTTTCTCCCTATCAGTCACCAACGGCCTGTACTTGGTGTTTCCTGAACACTGGGAAAGGCCCTATTCTGAATGGCATTCATTTCTGGATTTTTATGCCTAAATTGGTGGATGATCACTACCTTTTAAAGCTACACAAGGATATTCTATGAATAGCCCTTCAGAAGTGCACACACACACACACACACACACACACACACACACACACACATACACACATACCTTGGAGGAAATAAACCAACAAAAGAGGAGTGAGGTGCTGATTAAAAGGCATGCTTCAATGGAAAATTATTCCAAAGCCAAAACTAATAGGCGCTGTCCAGCTAAACAGGTTTGGGGAGTAGTGTGGAAACTGGCAAATTATAATAAAAGATAAGGGCTGTAAAATTTTTTTCCCTCTCTCATTAGATTCTTTTACAAGAGGCTATTCAATTTTAATGCATATTAACCTATTTCTTCCACACAACTGAGCTCCTCTGTTCTATCCATCAATCTATTATCTATCTGCTACATTGACTAGAATGAAGTTTAATAAGATGAATTTATATGTATATATTTTCATGTCATTGCAGTATCCCAATATTCTATTGGAAGTACAAATGAGAACCCTCTTTTTCTGTCATTGGCTAACAGATTTCTGAAATTAATTGGTTAAACCAGCAGGTTTGTGGTTGCCTTGGGTTTGGCTCACAGATTTGTTCAGCTCACTAATCTATGTCTGGGCACCTGCCTTTGTTTGAGCACCTAAGCCTTAGCTCCGCCTTTTGAAAGTTGAACCCAGTGTTTGCTAGTTGCTTAACTGCCATTCCGAAATCCCCTCCATTCTGTTAGGTCCCAAAGAGTTTTTTTTTTTTTTAATTCCTGATAAAATGCTTCTTAAACTCAACCACAAAAGGGGGAAAAAATCTCTTCCCTTTTTTTCCTTGGTGCTGACAGCTTGTCTCTCTTTATTTTTCATCCAAACAACTAGAGCTCTGTAAATCTTGTCCAGAAGACACAGACTGAAAGAATTAATCAAAGGGTTGTTTATGAGCTGTTCCAAGCAGATTAAATGTTGTGTTGACAACACAATTTGCAAATTATCTATCAACATCAACAGACACTCAGGGATGAGCCAAACCCATTTGGATACCTCAAGATGCAGGGGGACCACCTATTATTCAGGCAACTTTCCAAAAACAAGTCTTTTCAAAAGAGTTTTCTCTATCATAGTGCTCATTCTGTTCCTCCGTCCATTTCAGCCCAGAATCCAATTGCTATTTCCACTATGACTAAAAACAAAGTTTGCTAGCATGGTAACACTCAAATACCATGGGATCATAGAATGCTGGAGCTTAAAGGCTTCCTTAGAGATCATCTGGTCCAAATTCTTCATTTCACAGTTGAGAGAACCAAGTCCCAGAGAGTGGAAGTGATTTGTCCAAGGTCACATCTTCAGTAACAGCAGGCAGGACAAGAAGGGCAATCTCCTGAGTTGTAATCATAAAGAAGATGTATACTAGACAGTCACCCATAGGGGAACTATTCCTTTTTTTTTCCTTTTCAGTGGACATTGTTTTTATGGTTTGGTAGTTTTGATGGAACTGTCTTGAACACAGAAACCCAAGGGATGGTTAAGTCTTAAGAAAAGACTATAGTCAAGGTAGAGCTAACTTTCTGCAACACATGAGTTCCAAAAAAGTTGTGAAGAAATCGATTTGGGGCAAATTGAATCATTTTGTAAATGCATTGGAGGACTCTACCATTTAATTCATTCTGGACCAAAGCCTTTTATAAAGCAAATTTTTACCCCCCTCATTGATCTTCTGGGCAAATCTAGTTTTTTATATCTTGAACTTGTTTAAAGCAAGTCACACCTACCAACTGATGACTATTGCTACAGAGGCTTATCAAGGTGTTAAATCATAAACTTAGGTTCAAACTCTTAAGAGTCATTTTAAAGACCCAAGGAGTTTTCTGCCATGTTGAATTTTTTTTGGGGGGAAGCAACATCAATGAAGAGTTCTCAGTGAGGTGTATCGCCCTAAAATATTGATGAAGGAAGATTTCTTAATAATTAAATTCCAGCAGCTTTGAAGAAGGAATACACAGCTCAGTTCTTTTCATAAAGTCAGTGTTAAGTACTTGCTTTGTGTCCATCATTGCGTTAGGTGGATAGGTCCAAAGAAGAAGTATATGATGAAGTCCTTATCCTTAAGTTGTTAACTATATTGTTGGCAAGACTGAAATACTGATGATAATAAAAACTGGCATTTATATACCACTTTAAGGTTTTCAAAAGTTTACAAATATTATCTAATTCCATTATCTCCATTTGACAGATGGGAAAGCTGAGGTAGAGAGGTTAAGGGACTTGCCCTAGGTCACCCAGGGAGTATCTGAGGCTATATTTGGACTCAGGTCTTCTTAATTCCAGGCTCAGCACTCTGTCTCCTGAGCCACCTGAAACAGTTACAGATTATTTTAAGATAGTCTGCAATCAGGTGCTTGATAGACAAAAATCAAGTGTCAAAATCTCCTGGCTTATTGACCTCCCTCAGTTCAGCACCTATTACAATTCTTAATCTTGGTGAGAGGCAGCTTAGTATGGAGGAAAGAGTGCTGGATGGGTAGTCAGAACACTGATTAACCATTCCCAGCTTGACTACTTACTGGCTATGTAATCTTGACTTCTTTGGACCTCAGTCTCTTTATCTGTAAAATGGGCTAAATGAACTCTAAGATTCATTCAAGTTTCAATCTATTGGCATTCAGTCATCTAATTGAGTAGTACAGAATCTCAATTTGAAGACTAATGAGATCATCTTCCTAAGTAATGTTGGCTTCAAGACTAGGCATCATACTATTGCCAATACAGTATGATTTGAGAGGTGCTACAAGGCCTAGGTTTATAAAACTGCAACTAAGCCTTCTTCTCCTTATGTTAGACCTACTAGAGTCATTCATTTGGATAAAGAAGTAAGCAAGGACTGGCACTATCATTAGGAGGCTGTTGTTGCCATGAATATAGGCTACCTAAGAAAGGTGAAAAATTCTGGGGAACATCCTTTAGCCTTCTCAGATTATAATGAATCCATTTATTTTACACATTAGTTGATAGGACTGGATTTGGGCCTTTTGGGAATAAGATCAAGAAGAGAATTGCATCAGACAGAGGGAAGGTGGCTAAATGGGAGAGAAAAGTGCAAGGAGGAGAAAGAGGTAAAGAACAGGAGGAGAAAAGGTGGAACTGAGGCCTTTCATAAGCCCTATTCATTTCAGTCTTCCCACTCTTCTTGCTTTCCTGGTTATTCTGTATTTAGATGGTTTGTACATGTATGTTTCTTGTCTCCCCCGTTATACTGAAAGTTCCTTGAGGGTAGGGATTCATCATCTTTTGCACCTTTTTGTATCCCCAGTGCTTAGTACAGTAACTGGCAGATAGTAGGTCATTAAGAAATGTTTATTGGGGTGGATAAGTGGCACAGTGAATGGAGCACTGGCCCTGAAATCAGGAGGACCTAAGTTCAAATCCGGCCTCAGACACTTAACACTTACTAGCTGTATGACTTTAGGCAAGTCACTTAACCCCAATTGCCCTGCCTTCCCCCCTCCAAAAAGCAAAAAAAAAAAATTAAAATTAAAAAGAAATATTTATTGACCAATTATTTTGCAGTTTTTCTAGAGGTATGTGTAGGATTTTTTTCCCTTACCTTTCCTTCTTCACCAGGTATAATTAAGTAGCTCAAATCCAGCCACTTGTAAGGATGGTGATATAGGACAGAAATATTAGAAAAAATTACATTGATACATTTGAGGTTTTATTTTTTTGTTGTTGTTAAGTGTCTGAGGTCAGATTTGAACTCATGTCCTCCTGACCCCAGGGTGAACACTCTTTTCACTGTGCCACATATCAGCCCCTAGAAGCTTTATTCTTATCAACATCAGACCCAATATTAAGCATTCCATGACCAAAATTCAGGTCTGGTGTATCTCCCCTTTTCCTAGAATTACCCATGCAGTGCCACCCATTTTTTTCTTAATTTGAGTTACCATACAGCAGATTGTCTCCATTAAATGGGATAATTTTTGTAAATACTTTGAGAAAGTTCAAAACACGATAAAGTTAGAAGTTATTGTTAGGAATAGCAGCATTACCTGTTC
Organism: Gymnobelideus leadbeateri; assembly: GCA_011680675.1. Lineage (NCBI taxonomy): Eukaryota > Metazoa > Chordata > Mammalia > Diprotodontia > Petauridae > Gymnobelideus > Gymnobelideus leadbeateri. The sequence goes on from WOXC01007432.1 coordinate 151,012, forward strand.
TACACTGAGGCAGTGACATACTCTAGAGAAATAATGATGGAGAGAAAGTAAAAGTATCATAATGTAGTGGAAACAGCTTTGGCTTAGGAGACATGGTTTTTAGGGCAGTCTATGCCACATACTGAAGCCATGGACAACTCAAATAACATTTTGGGGCCACAGTACACTCCTCTTCAAAACGAGGGTGTTGAACTAAATAATGTGTAGGATCCCTTCTGGCCAGGAGGATGTGAGTTCAAATCTGGTCTCATAGACTTACTGGCTTTGTGACCTTACTGGCTTTGTGACCCTGTTTGCTTTAGTTTTCTCATCTGCAAAATGAACTAGGGAAGGCAATGGCAAACCACTTCAGTATCTTTGCCAAGAAAACCCCAAATGGGGTCACAAAAAATCAAACAGTTTTGAATAACAATAAATAATAAGAAGGTTCTTTCTAGTTCTCCACTTCAAGAGATTGCAGAGTATATCTGAGTGAATATTAGAGTGATCCAGGTCTGTGAAACCTTCAAAGAAATCAACCAAGTGACTGAGCTGAGTTAGAATTAGAAACTGAACCCAGATGATGTAGGGAGCAAAAAAAAAAAAAAGAATTCTGGGATCATTCAGAAAGTACATTATAAAATAAAAGTTTCATTTGGAGAGACACCTAGAGAGGCTGTTGATGAGAAATGTTCAGGTCTCTTGGAGATGCAAAGGAATGTTAGGAGACTCTTAGTTTTTCATAACAATATAATAATTTAACTAGTACCTTCTTAATTTCTAGTTGTTTAGAATAGGGGGCAGCATTGATAATAAGATACCCTAGAATAATCTTTCTCAGAAAAGTGGGTCCCAAGGAGTCATGTAAATAGATTGAGGAGGAGGTTTCCTGAGCATTGGCATTATAGTCAGAGGATCTGAGTTCATTTCCTGGTTTTGCCTGTGTGATCTTGGTCCACTCATTTCACTGATATGAGCCAAAATTTGCTCATGTATAAAATAAAAAGTTTGAACTAGAATTCTTCGGCTTTTTCTAACTTTTAAACTGTGATCAAAATGTGTTGTTAGTAATTCAAGACCTTCTTGATTCAGGACTGATTCGGCCCTTGAGAAAAGGCAGAGAAACACTGACCAGTCCTTAGATCTTGCTTGACACAGAGCTTAAAATACAGAGGCTCTTATGTAGTCATCAATATGCAAGATGGCAGATCTACCATGTGATGTGACCTGACCAAAAGTAATGGACAGAGCTTAAAGTTGATGTTCCAGTGGCTTGGGTCTTTTTTTTTCTCCCAGAGGACTGAGTATCAGGAAGTAGTGCTACTTGGGGTGTTAGTTGAGCAAGGTAGAAAAGGCATGTTCCCTCACTTTTCAAAAGAGTGCATTGTCAAATGATTCCAAGGTAAAGATCTTTAATAGGCCAGAAAGGAAAATAGTAAGGAAAAAATGTGCCTAAAGCTAACTGGTTATATGAGTATATTCCTTGAAAGTGGACTAACTACAGGGGAGATAAAATTCTTTGGACCACTTGGAAAAGTATGCTGGGTTAGAGAGGAAGATGATAAGGACCTTGGCTTGGTGATCTATCATCTATTATTATTATTGTACAGATACAACTACATCAAAGTTATTTGTTTTTGAATTTAAGTTCCTAGAGAATAGACCAATATCATTTATATTAATTTCTACAGCATCCAACAAGGTTGTGTTTGTAAGTTGTGACCCCTATGGGGAAATCTCTTTGTATCTATTTCTTTATAGACTAAGTGGCATGGCATGGCCTGACCATCTCTGGTCTAAAGTCTGAGAGCTACTTTTAGATATTCAAAACTTCAAAATATAAACACCTTATCAAAGTAGACATTAGTAATGCTATAGCCAAGATACTTTACAATTCAAGAGAAAAAACAAACAAACAAAAAACGAGTCCATTAGAGGGAGTTTGTGGGATGTTTAGGCTTTAACAACCTAACTTTGATAACTTGGAAGGAAGGTGAAAGAGTACTGTTTATTTTTACTTGGAGGTATGTATAGTCTATGTTTCTAACAGTCTTAATGATTTTGAATGCCCATAAATGGTTTGCCATAAGACAAACTCTTGGGAAATGGATGCATTTCTACACACTGTAGTATTTATATGAGACTGTACCTGTTATTTCAAAGATGTGGGTTCTTCCTTCTAATAGTTCAGAACCCAGGCAATGCCTCGATGGTTGCTCCTGTGTGACTCTTGATTAGGTCCTTCCATAAATCTTCCACAGAAGGTTCACTCAGAAAGCCAGAGCCCTTCCTCCAGGTCCCTTGGCATTGTAAGTCTAAATAAGTCCATTGTAATTCCAGTGGAATTTGTGGGTTGTGTTTTGGTTAGATTTCATTCTTGATACATGACTGACCCACTCCCCTTTTCAGTCCTACATCTTTTTGACATCTTTTTGGAGGCTTCTCTTACACACAGCCTATATATGCCTACAAAAACAATACCTAGCATTGTAAGTTTTTGTAAATCTCTTTATATATCTTAACCCATTTGATATTTTCAATAACTCTGTAAGGTAGATATGATTATTATGTCCACTTTGCAGATGAGGAAACTGAGGCTGAGGAATGTTAAGTGACTTGCTGAGGGTCATACAACTAGTAAATACCTGAGGCAGAATTTGAACTCAGGTCTTTCTAATTCCAGGTACATCAACCTATTTATGGTCCCCTGAGCTGTCTAATTCTTGAAAGATTTCATGATTCAAAGATATATAACCTCACTGAAAGGATTTTATTTAAAAGATTGACCTCTTACAGAGAAGCTTGAATATTAATATCAGCCAAACATTTATTAAGTACCTACTGTATGTCAAGCCAGCAAATCACAACTTTGCTGTTACTCAGTTTCTTCAACTGCAAAATTAGGGAGTTGGATTCTATGACTATTAAAGTCCTTTTTATAGGGGTGGTTAAGTGGCTCAGTGAACACAGCACAGGCCCTGAAGTCAGGAGGACCTGAGTTCAAACCCAACTTCAGACATTTAACACTTACTAGCCATGTGACCTTGGGAAAGTCACTTAAACCCAATTGCTCTGCTCTGTCCCCTCCAAAAAGTAAAAACAAAACAAAAACCAAAAAATTAAGACTCTTCTACCTCTAAATCTTTGATGCTGTGGAATAGTCCCTGCCTGCTAGGAGCTTACATTCCCCTGAAGACATATAACATGTACTAGATGCAAGGTAATTTGGCAGAGAGCACACCTGAGAGAATCAAGAAATACTTCATGAAGAAGATGGTGCTCAAGGTGATTTTCATTTTTTATAAAACAATGGACTCTAAGAGTTGAGATAAGGAAGGAAAACATTCCAAACATGTGAAACAGTCCGTAAAAATGTACGGAGGGAGATCAAGTGCTGTGTGTGAGGAATATCAAAAAAGGAAAGCTTAGCAGAATCTTAGCATATGTCAAAGAGAATAATGCATGATTAGGCTGGAATGGTAGGTTGGATTTTAAATACCTTAGGAGAGTTTATATCTGATCCTAGAGATGATATGGAGCCATCACAGCATGAACATAAAAGTGATACAGTCAGCTCTGTGAAGGATGAATTAGAAAGAGGAGAGACTTGAGACCATGTGGGGCTATTAGGAAGCTATTATAAAAGTCCAGGTAAGAGGTGCTGTGGGAAGAACGAGGGTGTTATGCATGGGACTGGAGAAAAGGCGACAGATCAGAGAGACGTTATCAAAGTAGAACTGATCTGACTTGACAATTGATTGGATATGTGGGGCAAGAGAGAATGAGGGGTTGAGGAGGACTCTGAGGTTGGGAACCCAGGAGAAGGGAAGTTAGCAGTTCCTTCAACAGAAATAAGGCTCTGGTATATTCCACCATCATTAAGGTTGCCCAGAGCCAAGCTAGAAATGAGAAAAGGATTTCTTATAGCTACTGAGATTCTCCAAATACATCTGTGGATGACTATGCTGATTGTACCAACTCCTAGAAAATTTCATATCCTCCTAAACGAAATTCACAATCATTCAAAAGAATCCCACTATCCACCCCAGAAAAACTAAGTGAATTAGAATGCCTGTTGTCCACACTATAATGTATATAGTAGGATGGAAAACTCTCAAACTTAGTTTCCTGATAACTTAGGTACAAAAAGTCATGAGGAGCTCCAGCTGTTTTCCTGATGTTTACTTGATCCATATATGGATCACCATGGGTAACTCAGAGGCAGAGAAGTCAACACAGTGTCTTTGATAAACATCGAGGACATGTCATATCCTTGATTAAATATCCTTCCCCTTTTATAGCTAAAGGCATCTCCTTTTGTTAATTGTTGCATCTTCTATGATAATTTTATCATGTTCCAGTATTAAACTTGAAGTATAAGATGGACCTGATTAGGGGATGTCAGATATGAAGGGTAAAGTGGGATAATTATTCCATAAACAATTCAATCAAATGATAATTTATCGTGTATCTACTATGCACCTAGAATTGCTCTGCAATTATGAGAAGGAACTATAAGCCTGGGCCCACCCCCAAGGAAGGCATAATCTAGATAGAGAAACATTAACAAATGTATATTAATTAAAGCTAATACAGCAGATATATGTTTGTAGCTAAAACATATAACATATGTGTATATATAATATATCTTAATTATAGCACACAATTTATATAGAATATGTATCTAGTATATTTATTACAGATATATATATATATATATATATATATATATATATACACACACAGATATGTGTATAAATATGTGTTTTTATACCCACTGTGTGATACAAACACAATTAAGTTTATTAAGTTTTCTTGATGGTCACCATCCCCTGCAGCCAATTTTTTAATATAAAATGTTTATAAAAACTGTTGCATATAAATATTGATCTACTTTCTGTTAAAGAATGCAATTTTACCTTAAGGTCTTTTTATTTGTACAGTGAACTTTCAAAACCTCTTGTGGTTTGCTAGATAGACCATTTCTGGCTTTTATGAAGGCATTGTGTGACTCTGGTTCACAGCAAGTAGCCAGGGAGCGGTTTGTCAGATGACCAAAAAAAAAAAAAAAGGTCAGACAGGAAGCAATCAATGACCAATCATTTTAGGCAATTCACTTTAGAAACAGAAAACAGGCTGGTTGGTAGGCCAGCCCTAAGCATCTCCAAGACCCTAAGTGAGTATTTGACACAGCCTTAGGAAGGGGAAAGAGAGTGTGACTTGTGTGAAACTTGAAGTAGGTTTTGTTTGTTTTGTTTTGCCAAAGATGATGCTTCCCTCTAGAGACTGAAGCACAAACCCTTGTCATTCACAAATAGGCTACAAAAAATATAAAAAGACAGGAAGAAAGACAGGAAGATGCAATACAAAACAGAGAAATGCCAGAGATCAGGTTAGTCATATTTTAGCTTTTCATTTGTTTTTTCTCAACATAAAATGAAACATGTTAAAGCTCTGAGAAATTTGCAATATGATAAAGACTTGGAGAAGAGAAGGAAGAGTATAGACAGAGGGAATGAGAGGAGAAAGGGAGGGAGAGGAGAAGGAAAAGGGGAGGAGAAGAAAAAAGGAAAACAGAAGGAGAAGGAAAAGGAGAAAGAGAAGAGGGGAAGTCAAAGAAAAGAGGGAAGGGGAAGAAAATAGGTTGAAGGGGGAAAGGGAAGAGAGGGAAAAGAAAAAGAGAAGAAAAAGGGAGAAAGAAGAAGAGGAAGATGTGAAATCTGTACTGTTTAATAGACTCTTTAAGTTCTCCATGAGACTGAAAATTATGGCAGGGCGGGGGTGGGGGAGATGGGGGGGAAATATACAAACTCCCTTCCTGTGATTTTAGTGACTGGGTTATACCTCAATGAAAATGATTTCATTAAGTTACTAGATCAGATTTGATTAAAATTAACAACTGGCGTTGCCTGGCATATGAATAGAGCTTTTTCATGGAAAGAGTGAGGAAGAACACAGTGGCCTTTCCATTCTTATCATTTACAACCATATGAGAGCAATAAGAAAACAGCTTCCTCAGTCCCACAGCTGGAAAACCCGGCTTCCTAGATAAGAGAGGTTGTGTTCATCGTGACAAAAAAGTGCAATATTGTGAAAGAATTTAGAGAAATAATAGGATCCACACGGAAATGCAGAGGACAATTTAACAAATTTGTTCAAGCATTAGCTTATGTTTTAAGCTCTTCTGAGACACCAGTCGTCAAATTCCTGACTATCTCACTGATTTGGGTCTTTCAGCTTTGGATAATCACATGTAACTATTCTCTTTCACTAAGAGAAATGGCATATAATGATCAAAACTCTCTGAAAGGAACTGAATGGGTTTCTGAACCTAGAACAAATTTTTAGAAGATTGGGGGGTTATCCAAACAATGACCAGAGAGGCCCAATTGGCCTTTTCCTCTCCATCCAGTTTCAAAGGCTTCCTATGGCCTCCAAGATCAGATACAGACATCTCCAATTGATATTTAAAGTCCTTCGAAGACTGACTTCAACAAAGCTTCCCTTATTCCATGTGGATTCCATGTTACTTCCTGATTCCAAGCTGATTCCACATTGCTTTCTGTATGTTCCAGTCAAAAGAACATAAAATTCATCTCCCAACTCTCTGCCCCTACACCAGTTGTTTCTCATGCCTAACATACTTTCCCTGATCATTTCTACCTCTTAAAACTGTCATTTCCCCTCAAAATTCTGCTCTGTTGCTATATTCTCACAATAGACTTTTTCCTGATTCCGTTGGTAATTATGGCTTCCCTCCCCTGAAATGACTTTGTATTGACTTTGAATACTATTTTGTATTTACTTTCCCAAGTACAATATTCCCCCTCCCTTCCTCCCATCCCCAGTAGAATAGATACTCACTGAGGGACAGAACTAATTTATTTTCATTTTCCTATCTCTGCTGCCTAATACATAGTAGATGTTTGATAAATGTTCGATTGTATCTTACATTGAAGCCTCCTGTAAAATGAACAGTAAGCTCTTAATTTCTCTTTTAGGTAAATCTAGATTTTCAGATATTGGGACTAGTAAAGGCAAAGTATGCCTGTAAAGAGCTTTATTTTTGCTGGGTCCCAGTGGGGAGAGATGGAAAAAGAAAGTGGAACTAAAAGACAGAGACAGATGAAAGAAATATTTTGCTTATCCTGTCCCTTCTTTTTATTTCTTTGAGGTAGTTAATAGCTCTCATTAAAAGAACAAATCTAACGAATTCCACTCCCCTATACACCTGATACAAATCAGCATGGATGTGAGACTCAGTTCCAACTGCCTACCCTGCTGTGTGCGAGTACCATATCTAAACTAGGAATTGGTACTGAGTAGCTCTGTTCTGGGGACCCTCCCATCCAGGTGCAGACACAAAAGATTATCTTATTTTCCATATAATAATCACATAATAGAGATTTGTGAAATGTATTTTTATATCATCTGTATAAAGGTATTAGATGAAGTCAAGCAAACTATTAGATTTATAAAGCAGAGAGAGGAGAAAAAGCTCAGAACTTTGGGGAATACTCTGACTTTGGGGGGACAGGAAGATATTGAGTCAGCTAAGTAGAGAAGAGTTGTCAGAGAAGAAGGAGGAAAATCCCAAGGTTTTTAACACGGAGCCAGGGCAAATCATAATGCCACTCTTATAAAGGTAAAGTTAGATGGGATGGCCAAATTTAGGGGAAAAGATAATAAGATTACCTGTAAACATTGAGTTTGAGGTGCCAATAGGACCTCCAGGTCAAGATGTTTTATACCTAATTGTATATAGAACTGTAGTTTAGAAGAGAGACCAAAGACTGTTTCTAAAGATTTGGGAGTCATTTCAGGAGAAATGAGGATTGAAGCTATAGGTGTGACCAAGTTTGCCAAGGCAGAAAATGGAAAGAACAAAAAGGACCAAGAACAGAATCTTGGAGAATTAAGTGTCCTCCAGTGGAATAAGTAACTTGGGAAGTAGTGAGTTCCCCTTCACCAAGAGGCTTCAAGTGAAAAGTGAGTAATCATTTATTAGGGATGTTGTAGATGGGATTTTTTTTTTCAGTTATAGGACCTTGGACTAGGGGACCTTGGAGGTCTGTTTCAACTTCATTATGCTGTGATTTGGGGATCTCATAATCTCAATAGTTGACTATTTTTAGGATTCTAGATTCAAAGATCTGCCTAGTCAGTCAACTAATTACATCAATCAACCAGCATGTATGAAAAGCTTACAAAATTCTAGGTACTGTGCTAGAGATATAGAGAAAGGCAGAACAGCCTTTGCCCTCAAGGAACTCACATCCTAATGAGGGAGACAACATGTAAATAAGTAAGTTCATATAAGACACATAGAGAATAGATGGAATGTGATTTCAGAGGGGAAAGCGCAAGCATGTAGCAGGACTAGAAAAGACCTTCTGCAGAAGATGGACTTTGAGAGGAGTCTTGAAAGAAGCCAGGGAGACCAAGAAGAGGAAGTGAGGAGAAAGAGTATCCCAGGCTTGAATGATAGTCATTGCAAAGACTCAGAGATGGGAAGTGGAGTGTTCTGTGCAAGGATCAACACATATGTGAGTAGGTGTATATTGTGTGATTTCTGGATTAAAGAACTTGTGGAGGGGAGTGAAGTATGACTAAGTCTTTTAGCTAGGAAATGTAGAAAGGTGACATGTTGTGATGAGCTTTAAGTCCAAAATAATGGAAATCATATCTGATCTTGGAAGTAATGGGTAAACACTAGAGTTTCCAGGGAAAGGGTTGGGACTCAACATAATTCAACCTGTACTTTAGGAAAATAACTTTGACAGTAGAGTAGAGGGTAGATTGGACTGAGGAGAGACTTGAGACAGGGAGATCAATTAGAAGGCTATCACAATAATCTAGGAAAAGTGATAAGTGCCCAAGCTAGGTTGGTGACAGTATGAGTTGAGAATAGGGTATATATTGGTGAATTGTTGTTAAAGTAGAAGGGACAAGATTTATTAACGATTTGGATGTGTGTGGTAAATGAGAATGAGAAGTTGAAGATAGTGCAAAGGTTGTGAGCCTGGTTGACTGGCATTATGGTGGTATCTTCAACAGAAATAAGAAAACTGGGGACAGGGGGAGGAATTTAGGGAGTGGGAGAAAGATAAACAGTTCCTTTATAGACATACTGAGTTTGAGATGCCTACAGGCATTTACTTTGAAATTTGAAAAAGGCCCTTGACTGGAGTCAAGCTAGACTGGAGTTTGAGACCTAGAGCTGGAATGGCCCTCAGAGGCCATTTTTATAGTCCCTTTCACTTTTGCAAGTGAGGAATCTGAGGGTCTAAAACTGGCAATGTTTTCCAGAATAAGAATCTACTCCAGTGCTTCAATATTTCAAAATCAGTGTGTCAATTTCCTCCACTGATACAGATCACCACCATGCTATTACTTAACAGATGGCCTGGGAGATTTGATCTGACCAAAGAATCTGTCATCCTGTGGCCATCTTAGTCTTAAGCCCCTCCAAACTTAGTGAGACTGGATCTAAGGCAATAGACACGATGTTACCTGGTTAAACTTGAAATCTTTTTATTTGGTACTTCCCTGGAATAATTTCTGAGGGCCCAGGATCACTGTGATATTACATGAAGCATTCAGAATTCCAACCACAGTTGGAATTCCTTATAATGGAAATTTTTTATACTTTTTCCAGGGTTTTACATTCATTATCTTACTTGAGTCTCATCTACCTTGTGGGTAGATAAGGCAGATGCTAATTTTTCAGCCAACGAAACTGAAGGTCATAGGGATTAAGCAATTAATAACAATAACAGTAGTAATAGCATTTATACAGTGCTTTAAGTTTTGTGGGTGAAGTCCATAGAGTGCTGAACACTTACTAGCTATGTGACCCTGGGCAAATTACTTAACCCTGTTTGCCTCAGTTTCCTCATGTGTATAATGACCTAGAAAAGCAAATGGCAAACCACTTCAGTGTCTTTGCCAAGAAAACCTCAAATGGAGCCATGGAGAGTAAGAAATGCTGAAAAACTTATTATGATCAATTTAAAATTTGTAAATGTTCTCTCATTTTATGCTCATGATGCATGGAAGTAGGTGTTATTATCTATATTTCACAGATGAGGAAGATCAGGAAGAAGTTATGTGGTTTTCTCAGAGTCACATCACTAGTGAGTGTCTGAGGTTGGATTTGAACTCAGATCTTCCTGACTCCAGGTCTAGCTCTCTATCCGCTATACCACCTAGCTGCCTCATTGGAGGCTTATGACTGTCTTGTGACTTAGGTAACACAGGTGTTCATTCTACAGGTAAGGAAACTGAAAGTCATTTATCATCTGATTTTCCCAGAATCACCTTGCTAATTTATGGTAGAACAAGGACGAGAAGTCAGTTCTCTTTATTCCCTTCCTTTCCATTATTCCACAATAATTTACTATTCCACCTGTCTTATCAAGGGGATGCTTAAGGGTTTCTAGACTCTTCAGAACAAGAAAGACAAAGGGGACGTTACAACGTATAGTAAAGCACCTACATATAAGCTATACTCATCAGCATTCAATCTGCAAGCAACGAGAGGGAATTGGTGGCTACAGGCGCCAGGAACTATCAAATGTTGGCACTGTCCTTGGGCAATGAGTGACTCTCTAGAACCCCATTCCTGAATGGGGGTGCAGGAGCAACTCTCAGGTGGAACAACCCATCTAAGTGAACTCACCCATCTACTGGCACACTGACCTGTTCTCCACAGTGACCCTCTTTTTTTTTTATATCCTGGAGTTAAGTAACCGCCATATAAGGTCACAAACAGAATTTGGGATGCCTTATAACACTTCTCCCACTCTAGATAATTCCAGAACAAACAGCTGTATTACATTTGACAGACAGAACATTTCAAAACAAGGAGTATACTATCATGAAGAGGGAAGGGCTGTCTTGACTGTGCTTTTGCCTTAGTAACAATGCTTGACTGTGTCAGTGGGGACACAGATGTAATACACCATCTACTTATGACCTATTGATCTTTGGGGCAAATGTGATTCTGGAATTCTGGGGTACCTACAAAAATAATTGAACATTCAGTTGGTGGTCTGGCATTCAGCCTTAAACAAACGACTTTATGTTACTAGACCTCTCGGGCTCTTGGATCAAAACCAACCTTTTTGTCTTCTTGCAACCTAAAATGTATGTTTGCTGACAGAAATGCCCAATTGAGCCACTATGGGCTTGAGGGTTGATTAAGTCCTTACTCTTGGAAAAGAAACGCTTTGCCTGAAAACATTTTGGGGGTAGGGGGAAACGAGACACGATCAGTGCTGTCATGTTCCGTTTGTTTCTCAATTAAAGCAGTCGGCTCTGGTGCATGAGTGTGTGAATTATCATCTTCCTAACATTAAACACTTGATTTAAAGGATATTCCCTTTGAAGAAAGGTATAATTTGGGAATCATTTGAAGTCTCTAAGTGGTTGGAAACTGGGTTTAGCCAGATTTCTAGCTGTAAGCAAAAGTCAGCCTCTGACAAGAAGCTGTTGTACTTTATTGATGCAAAGAAGGTAAGTACCCTCTTGTGGGTTGCTCAGTTCAAGTGCATCCTGGTTGTTATTTGCTAACTGCAGAGTGCAATTCAGAATGTTTTTTTGGATACATTTCCCCATGTAATCTAGTTCTTTTAGTAAAAAAAAATCTTTCTAATAACTGGGGGAGCCAGGGGGCTATTAAAGATAGGTTGGTTGCAACCCAGCTTTCATGAGACAAGTATAGCTTCTCATTATTTATTCATATATAATATTGTGGTAAAATAAAGAACAAAACAAAGACAGACAAAATTTCCAAGCACAGAAACATATTAGAGGAAGTGTGGCATAAGGGAGAGGGAAAGCTGACCTTAAGGTTAGAGAGATCTTGATTCAAGGCCCTCCTCTGATATATACTAACTGCATGTCTATGGGCAAGTTATTTTAATATCTTAGAATCCCAGATACAATGGTCAAATGACTCAGACTCAATGGTGGAATGAAACTGAACACTTGTAAGTCATTCAACAGTTAACAAAAAGAGATTACTTAGTCATATCATAAAAAGAATTTTCAACAGGAATACTCCAGCAATTAACTTGGGTGGACATACCCTTATGTCCTTCACCACGATATGGAAACAATATGGTCAACAGGGCAGGGTATTACAGCTCCAATGGTCTTGGGATATCTGCCAAGTCTTAATGGCCCTCATCCCAAAGGGTGAGACTTTTTATGCTCTTAGGTGACCAGGAATCCATGTATACGTGACCAAAGCCTACCAGGAAGCTATATCATAGGAGGGGCAACTTGAGCCTTAGCCATATAGGCCAATCAAATTCTGAGGAGAAATGTATTTTTTCCCTTCTGGGAAAACCTAGCCTAGACTACAGAAGTAAAGGGGTTAGGATATTTTTCCCATTACACCAGACAAATCACTAAGAATGAAAATTAAAATGAGTTGCTTATCTTCATCAATGAATCAAGTTTCTACTTTGGTAGTTTCCCTGCCCCAAAGTTGATTTCACATATAGACTACCATGTTAAATCACTGAAATACTTGGAATTATATTTGAGGGTGGGGAATTCTACTGAAACTTTGCAAAAAAAAATGGCTTCCTATGAACAAACTCTCCCTACACCAAATTCACCATGAGTGAGTTTCTCTCACAGCAGTTGCCCAACTCCTATACCACCAATATGCTTTTTACCAGGATCCCTTTCCCCACTTTGGCTATGGTTTACCTGCTCCATTCCTGTGGTCTAATACCCTTCATTCTACTGCTTTTCCCATTCTTCCACAGCACCCTTCTTTTTTTCTAATATTTTTTTGCTGCTTTGGGGATGAAGGCAGGGCAATTGGGGTTGTGACTTGCCCAAGGTCACACTGCTAGTAAATGTTCCGTGTCTGAGGCCGGATTTGAACCCAGGTCCTCCTATCTCCAGGGCCAGTGCTCTATTCACTGTACCACCTAGCTGCCCCCCACAGCATCCTTCTGGCTGAGGGACTACAGGAATCACCAAACCTCTGGCTTTTGCTTTCTCTTTTACTGCTGAGCAAGTGTGAAAGTTTTATGATCATTTCCCATCCACATATACCATGCCCTTTGATTGCTAATCTAGAAGTGGAAATGGATACAAAAGATTTCAATGCAGGGGGGCGGAGCCAAGATGGCGGAGTAGAAACAGCATTTCCAATGTGCTCTGCCCCGCACAAATTTCAAACAATGTGAAAGGGGACTCCGAACAACTTCTGGAGCCACAGCACCCACAGAACGGCATAGAGAAGCTAACCTCCTGCTGAGGACAGCCCAGCAGCCCTGCAGGGAGTGGCCAGCGCAGTGCTCTGAGAGCAGGCAGCACAGCGTCCTGGGAACCAACAGCACAGCTCGCAGAGCCGGGCCCAGGTCCTCGGTTTTAGCCCCAGGGTGGCCGCGCCTTCAGCAGGCTGGAGGGACCCCAGAACACCAGCAATTGTGGCGATTCCAGAATTATCAGCACAGATATGCCTAGGACAAAGTGAGAGGTTAGTGCCTTATGGACTTTGGGATCAGTATTTGGGGAACACATGGCTTCCTCCCCTGGGGGCAAAAAGCTGCTGAAGAAATGCGGCACAGAAGCCATTTTGCATCATCAGTAGTGGCTCTAGCTTCTGGTCTCCAAACTGTAGGAAGATCCAGCAGTCAGTCTGGGGGTTAATCGCTCTTGCTTTAAACTGCCTGGATCTGGATTGTGGTCTGGGGGGGAGGTTTGGGGTGGGTATCCAACTTGCCAGAGTGGGTGGAGGCTTTACAGAGGCCACCCAACTGGCGGAAGTTGTGAAGACCCCCCCGTTTGGGCGGAAGCTCCCCTGTCTGGTGGCAGAGTCCTACTGTGGCAACAAGCCCCAAAATCAAGTAATTAAGTGGCAACATACCTAGGCAAATGAAACAAAATAAACAGAAAAGTTCAACATTGGACTCCTATTTTAGGGGCAAAGAGGCTCAAAGCATGGAGGAGGACTGTGAGGTCAGAACTCCTACACCAAAAGCCCCAAATGAAAATACAAGCTGGCTACAGGCCATAAAGGATGTTAAGAAGCAGATAAGAGAAGTGGGGGAAATTTTGGGAAGAGAAATGAAAAAGATGCAAGAAAAGTATGAAATGACAGTCAACAGCCTGACTGAGGAAAATAACATCTTAAAAAATAGACTAACTCAAATGGCAAAAGAGGTTTAGAAAGGTAATGAGGAGAAGAATGCCTTAAAAAGTCGAATTTGCCAGATGGAAAAAGAATCTCAAAAGCTCACTGAGAGATTCATTCCTTCAGAGTTAGACTGGAGCAAATGGAAGCTAGTGACTTTATGAGAAATCAAGATACTATTAAACAGATCCAAACAAATGAAAGAATAGAAGGCAATGTGAAATATCTCATGGGAAAAACCATTGACCTGGAAAACAGATCCAGGAGAGATAATTTAAAAATTATTGGACTACCTGGAAGCCATGATCAAAGAAAGAACCTAGAAATCATCCTTAAAAAATTCTCAAGGAAAATTGCCCTGATGTTTTAGACCCAGTGGGGGAAATAGAGGTTGAAAGAATCCACCAACCACCTCCTGAAAAAGATCCCAAAAAGAAAACTCCTAGGAATATTATAGCCAGGCTCCAGAATCCCCAGATCAAGGAGAAAATACTACAAGCAGCCAGGAAGAAACAATTTCAATATTGTAGAAACACAATCAGAATAGCCCAGGACCTGGCAGCTTCTACACTGAGGGATTGAAGAACATGGAATATGATATTCCAGAGGGCAAAAGAGCTGGGATTGAAGCCAAGGGTCACCTACCCAGCAAAACTGAGTATCTTGTTTCAGGGGGAAATATGGTCATTCAGTGGAATAGAGAATTTTCAAACATTCTTGATGAAAAAACCAGAGTTGAATAGAAAATTTGATATTCAGACTCAAGAAGCAAGAGATGCTTGAGAAGGTAATCAAGGAAAAGAAATCAAAAGGAACTTATCAAAGTTGGACTATTTACATTCCTACATGGAAAAACAATAACTGTGTTTGATGAAACCTTTCTCATTATGAAAATAATTGAAGAAGGGTACATGGCATATGTTCACAGGTATACATGGATAGAGGGCACAGGTTGAATTTGATGGGAAGGGATGATTCTTTTTTTTTTTGGAGGGCAATTGGAGTTGGGTGACTTGCCCAGGTTCACATGGCTGGGTTTTTGTTTGTGTGTTGGGTGTCTGGGGCCGGATCCGGGCTCGGGTCCTTCTGGCTCCTGAGCCGGCGCTCTGCTCGATGCGCCACCTAGCCGCTGCCAGGAAGGGATGATTCTTAAGGGGTGAAGTCAAGAGGTGAGAGAGGAAAGTGGCAAGAGGAGATGGAGAGAGACAGGGTAGGGTAAACTATCTCATGTAGAAGAGGCAAGGGGAAGTAGTTGCAGGGGAGGGGAAGAACAGGAAGGCAAAAAGTCAAAAGCATATTCTCATTCAAGTTGGCTCAAGGAGAGAATCACATACATACTTGTAATGGAAATGCAAATTTAAAGATCTTCCCTGCCCCTAGCTTAAGTGCACCTGGAGCCAGTGGTGGGAGGCTTGTTTTCTAGGAAAGTCCACACCTTGATACTTTGTGATTGGGCAGTGGGTCCAGAAGGTTGTTGCATTCTCTGAGCCAAGAGAAGGCTATATAAGCCCTGAGGAGAGGCTTTGCTTTGGGGCTCACTTTGAGAAGTGTTGTGTGATTTGACCAGATGAGACTCTGGGAAGCCGTTGTTGAGAGCCCCCCGGCTTTGAAAACCCAGATGTTGATGCTTCCCTCTGGTAACTGTGATTTGGTATTGATATAATGGTAGGACAGTTTGGAAGCCTGTCTGTTTGATCTGTAAGTTCTGTAACTCTGAAGTTTGGGGTGCTGACCTTTTTCCCCTGAACTAGGTAATGTGTGTTTGTTTGATTAAAGTAAGCTTGTTGACCCATTTTGAGTTGCTTTCCTTTTGAAAAGCAGATCTAAGAACCTATATTGGCAGTTATCCTGGGATATTGGGGTGCTTGCTGCTACAATACTAAATGGAATATCTTACCCTCACTCACTCTCCTGAGTAGGGGAAAGGGGGATGAGAGGGAGGATGATGGAGGGGAGGGCATTCTGGGAGGAGGGGAGGTTGGAAGTACCCACTATCAAAGAGGGACAGGATCAAAGTAGGGAACGGACCAGGTGGGAGGTGAGATGGGTGGGAGGGAAATATAAGCAGTCTTTTACAATATATCTACTATGGTAATGTTTTGCATAGCTATACGTGTACAACACATACTGAATTGCTTATCTTCTCAGAGGGAGTGGGTGACAAGGGAGGAAAGGAATGGATCTGAAAATCGAAGTTTTAAAATTAAATGTTTCATAAGATGTCCAGGCATTGGGGCTCAGAGATTCACCTTGCCCTAATGGCAAAGTTGAAGGGGGTATGGGAGAAGATATGGGAGAGAGCAGATTAGATGAGGGCATATCTAGTGGGACTGTTATTCTGGGGTGGTGGGTAGGGAAGAATGGGGGAAAAATGTAACTCATAATCTGGTGGAAATGAATGATGTAAACCAGAAGTTAATAAAGCATTTGTTTAATTAAAAAAAAATAAAAAAAATAAAAATAAAAAAACAAACAAAAAAAGATTTCAATGCAGCCCTCTTTTCTATCCCTTTGTACCTAACAAGACTAGGTGCTTAAAGCTTCAGATGCTTTAAGGGTCTCTCTCACCCAGATCTGGCATGAAGCCTTGACTACATGTCCACATTGTTACTTTGAGGCGGTGCTATCCCTTTAAGCCTACTCCTTCCTTCCCTGGTTCAAATGAATCCTTAGTCCATGGCCCTCCTGGGGCTTGTTCCTCTTGTATCTTTTTTTCATGCCTTAGGTAAATGAGAAAGAGAGATATGGCCTAGGCTACAACTCTTTATAAACTTTGAAAGCTCAGGAGAGTCATTACAGATCCAGAAGAAGGAGTTTATTCCAGAATTTGGGGTCTGCCAGCAGTGAACTTTGAGAGAGAAAAACTGCTTTGTATCAGCTGCTGTAAGTGGCATTCCACCCTCCCAAGGTAGTATAGGGGAGAATTGAGGAGAATGGTTTGTATTTTTTTCTTAATGTGTCTTCTCATAAAATAACTTAAAAAACCTGACTGGTCTTTTGTTAAATGAAACTGGACGTTAATTACTTGAGAGTATTAATGATTATAAGAGCCATACTAAAATACTGGGGAGAACACCTTTGAATGGGGACTTGACAAAAAAACATTACAAAAGGAGATACCCACTCTCGGGTTTTTCTAAGATGCTGAAATAGCTAGGCTTGCTCTGGGAATCCAACTTTGTAATGCATGCATGTGTTAGGAGACTAAGTCAAAAATCTCTTTACCTGATAAAATAAGTTTCAGTTGCAAATTCACAACTATAAGCTTCAAAAGTATAAATTGCATGGAACTTAACCATACAAATAATATTTTAACAATAATTTATAGATAAAACATCATAATTTACAATTTCACAAAGAATTGTAAACATTTTGCAAAATTATCAATATTTTCTTTTAGACAAAGTGGTTCTTTGATGACAAATAAATTCACAACTAGAACAATCTATTTCTAGACAATACAAAAAAGTGGTTGGATTTTTACTTTTTGTAAACATGTTTTTCAAGGAAAAATCGATAAACATACATATAGTACATATGACGTATGTAAATATATGTGTGTATACATGTCTATTACAAGATAGCATTAATTGATCACTCTGATGATTTTTCTGATTCCCTGGATGAAAATTTACTTGAAACATCCAACTATTTTGTTTTTGAAGGCCCATCACTGTTCTATCCCTTCCCTTGCCTTTGATTGATGAGTTCCATGTCCATCAAAGTGAGGATAGCTTGTTGGGTGGAACATAATTCCAGGGAGACTCCTAGTGACTACTGTGTCTAAGCCTGTTCTCCACTCTAACCAATCTGTCCTCCACCCTTCTCTGTGCTATTGTCTTTCTTCAAATGCAAGTCTGGCCCTCTGTGGTGGTGAAGCATTGGTGAGAAGTGTTAAGCTTTCTATCTTTTTCATTTCCATGTTATATTTCCCCTGTTTTTTTATTTATTTACTTAATTACCTGAGGGAATGATTAATAATTACCTTTCTATCTTCTAATATATGAAGAGGTGGTTATTAACCACTAGCAGGGATAAGTTGGTTTCATTTGAAAAATATAAGGTCACGTCTTAGATGGAACTCACACAGGGATATTTGCTAAAATACATATTTGCATCATCTTAACTTTTTATAAATCAGTAAGGGAGCTGCCTATTATATATGCATTTACTGACTAACATGTACATATTCCACCCCAAATGTTCACTTGTACTACTTTTGCCCAACCCATAGTAGAGCATTCCAAGCTTGTCTGATCAGCCATAGGTGTCGAAAAATTACATTTGTGTGATGAAAACAGGTAAAGTTAGCTTTAGAAGACAATCTCTCAGATAAAATTTTGAGGAGGGTCACCAATTATTCTGAAAATCTGAAAGAAAACTGGCTCTCAGATAAATAACAGAACAATGCTTAAACAAATGATGACTACAGAGCTCTGTATTGTGGCTAATCAGCTCATTTGCATGTGACTTTTTTGAGTTTTAACAGTTATATTGAATCAAATAACCATCTAGAAATGATGGAAAGATTATACAAGGACAGCAGAAGGCCATACCTTAGAGGAAGACCAATCTTTTAAGTTTCACATAAGTTAAACATAGTCCTACTGCTTCCAAGGAGTTCCTTATTTGAAGCATTAGAAAATAGAGGCAGGAGAATAGAAAAGAGTAGGAGGAAATTAAATTCAGGAGGAGCCAGGAACAACAAACAAAGGAAGCAGGGAAAAGCTTCTTACAAAAGACAGACACTGATCTGACAGAAAAGCTTTGCAGCTGTTTGGTTAAGAGCCATATTGATTGGAGGAGAGGCATTGCTTTACTGAGAGTTGATTGGTTTGTAGGAAGAGAAATGAATTCTGCTCTTTTGACTGATTGGGTTCTTTTGCTCTCTGGTAGTATCTACAATCCGAGAAAGGGAAAACCTCTCAGAGTTGATGGTTGCTGCTTTCTCTGGTTCTCTTTTGTCTGAGAGGGAGAAACAGAGGTAGGAAAGGCAGATTTTAGCATCTTCTTTGCTGTGGGAAGAGGCTTGGTTTTGCTGAAAACTGGATATGTTCTGCTGTTTGAAGAACTAGCTGGGATAAGTCTATATATGATCCCATTGCTATTTATAACTTGAGAGGGAGAAACTTCTCAGAGGCCCACAACAGATTTGAGGACTTTAACAGTTCTTTGGCTTTAAGGGAACTGCTTGTCACTGAAAGTGTATAACATTTTTCTCAGCACTCTGCTAAGGGAGGCTGTGTTTTAAAAGAGTTTGTCACTGCTTCAGGGGCCTCAGAGTAGGGGAGAAGTGGCATGGCACAGCTGAAGACCTATGAGGACTAGTAGAGGAATAGAGATCAAAGAAGCACCTTGGGCTAAACCAGTGATTCGTGGAACAGATTGTTATCTACAGAGACCCAGGACATGAAGGAATGCTATCCAGGGTCATGACTTGCCCCCGGCAAATGATTTTCACTACTAATTCACCTTCCTGCTAATGTTCATCAACTGTGTGCCCACTCTCCCTCATATATACTGGACACATTAGTGGGAGAATATGACCTAGGTTAATGGGTGGATTGCTATATTTTTGTCTTTCTTGCTCTTGCATTCTGTTAAATAAATGTTGTTTTTAGTTTTGCCTACTATTAAATGTTATTAATATCCTTGCTTTTGCCTTAAGTATTTCACATTTAAGAGTTACTCGTGTCATTGTGATTGATTTTGTATAAATGGAAGCACAAAAGACCCACCGAACCCCATGCGAACTATAGTAGAACTATTGCTAGGAACTATAATAAGAGTGGACAAGGATTATGTCTAGGACCATGAGAGTTTGAGTGACCTTGACTGCCCACTCTGGGGAAACCTCCAGATATGATTCGTGAGACTGAATGACCTTGAAGAAAGAAGGAGAGACAGAAGAAGACAGCAACAGAGACAGAGACAGAGACAGAGGGGGAGAGAGAGAGAGAGAGAGAGAGAGAGAGAGAGAGAGAGAGAGAGAGAGAGGAGAAGAAGAGGAAGAGAAAGGAGGAGAGACTGAATGACCTTGCAGAAAGAAGGAGAGACAGAGGAAGACAGCAACAGAGAGAGAGAGAGACAGAGAGAGACAGAGAGAGACAGAGAGAGACAGAGAGACAGAGAGACAGAGAGAGAGAAAGAGAGAGAGAGAGAGAGACAGAGAGACAGACAGAGAGAGAGAAAGAGAGAGAGAGAGAGAGAGAGAGAGAGAGAGAGAGAGAGAGAGAGAGAGAGAGGAGAAGAAGAAGAGGAAGAGAAAGGAGGAGGAGGGGAGAGGAGGAGGAGGAGGAGGAGGGGATGGTGCCATTCTTATGAGCTACAATTCCCACATGGAGAGGTCAATGGTTATACCAGGGCTATACTGACAGACTCGTCCAGGATTCATTGCAATGTCTTTTTCATTGGTTGGATTCTAAGGATTCTCCAGCTGGGATTTATTGAATTACTTAGTTTCAAACAAATCTAATAGAGAAAAAAATTAATCAAACCGTCTTCTGGTGTGTTTTTCCTTGACAAGTCAGATCAGTTTCAGTGACATCATTCTGATTATTTGAATATTACATTGTTGTGAGTAATAATGATGTCCCATGTCTAGAGCACTGATTTTTTCTAACAATGCAGATAGAGCTACATGGAGAACTCTGAAAATGGAATACTATTCAACTTAAGAAATAAAGATAGTGGGATATTTTATAAGATGCTATTGAAAATGTAAGGGAATATGAAGTACTAATTAAGAGTTATGAGGAGAAAAATAAAGCCTGATCCATTTTCCATAAATTATCTGAGGATGTAAACCCTTCTCAAGTTCCTAGTAAGATAGGGGTTTCAGAAAGTAATTGGAGTCTGATTATCAAACCTCTCACAGAGGAGGAGAGGATACTACCTAGAGTTAAAATGATGTTAATTAATGAAGAAGTATCTAGAGATAAATTATTAGAATTAACTTCAAAGAAAAGTCATTTGAAATGCCAGATACAGCTGTAGATATTAATAGGCTTTCTCATACCATAGAATATAATATTCTATCATAGTGTGACTATAGACCTAGGTTAGAAATTCCTTTCCCAGGGAAGGACTCAGGGCCCCTGGGAAAATGATATGAGATATTTGTGTTAGAAATGTAATGGGAGCCTTCCAACAGTGGCAAATACCCAACATGGAGAAAAGAGGTAAATTGTTAGAAAGTCCTGGAGGCACAGGATTTGAAATTGGGCAATATATAAAAGCTGCAGAACCTGAAATCACCTGGCAAGAGTTTTTGCAGAGACAAGAAATGCAATTTGGTGTTGGTGGGATGCCTCAGCATGCATATGCCAATTTCATTCAATATATTATTCTGCCAAAGGGAGAAATACCCTTTGAGTTTGTAACTTGAGTGGATGGTTAACTACAAAGATTCTCTTATTGTGAGAGTAGCAATAAAATCTGAGGGAATAGAAACAATGAGACTGGATCAAGTATGCTTCCACACAGCATAATCTCTGAGAGCTGATGTCATATCGAGTTGGACTTGCTTATGAACAAAAGCTGACAAATTCTCATGAGCTGTTAAAAAGGGCAAACCATTTTGAATACTATTTTCCCACTACAAAGAATGAACTACCACATAAAAATTCAACTCAATCTAGCTTGAAAACATCAAACCATGTATAGACTATAGAAACCAAGGAAGAGAACATTATTATTATAGAATATACCCCCCTATAGTTCATTCTGAGAAGTGACTTCAAATTTTCAAATATAAAAGCTTTCTCCCACTTAGTGACTCTTAGAAATCATTGATAACAGCTTCTTCAAATCATTACCAAGATGGCAGGAGGCTGCTTCAAACACTCCCTCAGGATATTGGGCATAAAAGTGGGAAAGGAATGAAAAGCTCCATATTTGCTTTTTACTATTCCTTATTTGAGAGGCTGGGTGGGACTGACTTCTGAAGGGATAGGATTATTTTGAGAGATCTAATAAATAACCTGTAACTGGAAGAAAAGGGGATTAACTAGGAAACTTTTTTTTTAATTCATCACCTCAGAGTATGTCTTTGTGCCCTTAAATGCAAATCTCAACCTCTCTCCAGAGTTGAGAATTTAGAGCCATATAAAACAAATTACCCAGGGCTTATTTAAATGTTTTATATATCAAGAGGATTCTTGCATCTATGAGACAGATCAGCAGACAAGTTAAAAAGGCCGGGAAAAGGCCAACCAACACATTAACTTCTCAAACCCACCTTTCTCTTCCAAAACCCCAACCTTCTACTGTAAAAAGAGATGAAAATAGCACCAGTGTCCCCAAGTCTCTCATTTTCTTGCCTAGAAATTCAGTCATTAGAGATACATTACGGGTTTTTTTTTTCCTAGCACTGGCATTCATTGCCACATGAATCACCAGAAGCATTCCTAGCCAGCTATTTGCCACACCTCAGAAAAGTACTCCAAGAAGATCACACAGCCCCTGGTTTGACAGGCCCCAGGTTTACACACATGTAGCTCTGTACCATCCAGTAGGGTTACCCATTGGAATGTATCTCTCCCTCCTGGCATGAGTAGCAAGATTTATGTCATCCAGGAGTGCTTGGGACTCCTATCCCCACATTGTTTTTTAGAAACAGTTCACATTCAAATGTTATGGGAAGTCTCATGTTTTTGTACAATTGATGTGGTCCAGAGTATCTTCTTCCCTATCTCTTATGTGTCTCCTTCTACTGACCAACTAATTGACAATGGTTTTGATTCTTCTTTGAATAATCAGATTTTTCCTGGCTTCCTTCATAGATGATTTCTATCTCTGCCAATCTTAAAGTCAAAAACCAACCAACCAAATAAATAAAAACCAAACCCTTAGTTTTGTTTTTTGTTTTTCTCTCTCTCAAGGTATCTCTATTTTTGTATATTTACTTCCTCACCTCCCACTCAATTCTCAATCCATTGCCATCTGGCTCAAATTCTTACTCATTCCAAGTACATCAGTAATTTCTACATTGTTAATCATAGAATCACAAATTTAAATCTGAAGCAGACCTCACAGGTCATTTACTCCAACTCACTCATTTTACAAATGAAGAAACAGAGACCTAAAGAAATTAAGTGACTTGTCTAAGGTCCCACAGGTAGCCAAGTGACAAGGCTAGAATTTGAACACAGACTCTAAATCTGGTTCTCAGTCTTCATTCTTCTGAGCTCTCTGGTATTTGACATGTTGACCACATCCTCCTCCTGGATACTTTCTCCTACCAGGTTTTTGTAACACTGCTTTCTCCTGGTTTTCCTAATAGCTCCCATTTACAGAATGCTTTAAGGCTTGTACATCTCTTTACATACTTTATGTATTTTAATTTTTACAACTCTCTAAGGCAGCTGACATATCATCAGTTTATAAATGTGGAAAAGGGTTCCTAAAGATTAAGGGACTTCCTCAGGGACAAATACCTAATTGTTTGAAGTGGGAGTTTCCTGACACCAAGTTCAGACTTCCATATTACTTTCTGATCTCTCTCCAGGTTCCTTTGTTAGATTATAATCCATGTACTTCACTCCATATGTGGGTGTCCAGGACTGTTTCTTAGGATCTCTCCTTCTGCTCTCTCTCTCTCTCTCTCTCTCTCTCTCTCTCTCTCTCTCTCTCTGTCTCTCTCTCTCAGATTTCATCAGTTTCCATGGGTTCAATTATTATCTTCACATAGATGATTTCCACACCAGTGTAAATATAGTCATAATCAATCTCTAGAATTCTATTCTCATATAATAAACTTCCTGCAAGATAATTTTACTTGGATATTTCATAGGCATCTCAAATGCAATATGTCCAGATCAGAATTCATTGTCTTTTTCTCAAAATCCTCCACTTCCTTTAATGTCTATATATCTGTCAAGAGTTGTGGTAGGTCTAGACAAACCCATGAATAAAACGTGGCTCATCCACCTTCAGAAATCTCTAGGTGAGAACATCTGCTGCTTTACCATAAGATAAAGAACTAAAAAATTAATACCTTGCACAATTTCCCAGCCCTCAGCACAGGAGTGTACCTATGTCATGTCCAAGGACCACTCATATCTTAAGGTTCCATTTCCCAGCTGTTCCTCCCCCATTTTCTGACCCCCTAAGTATACAAATTCTGATCGGATCATGTTGAACAGTCTCTGAATCTCTTACATTGTTAATTTGTATTATAAAAATTCCAGTTATCAAAGATTAGGTAGGTCTACATGACTAAACCACCAACATAACTGAAAGGATATTTAAGTACCAGGGGTTAGATTCAGACCTCCACTGCTAGCTTTTTCATCTTCTTCATCTAAGCCCACCAAAAACAACAAATAACAACAAGAGATAAGCATTAAATAAATATCATGGGACTTAATTGTCTCTGCAAAACTAGGTCATTTTAAATTTTTCCTTGGAAAATTAAATAGGGAATTGTTTAGCCCAAAGTGAGTGGCCATACTTATTACATACTTATATACTTAAAGTAATAAGTATGCTGCAACAGCACCACCTCTTTCTCATTCCCAATATCTAATCAGTTGTCGAAGTCTTGTGAACTCTGTCTTTATAACATCCCACATGGGTTCTCGTCCCTCCATTCACATAGTCATCCCCCTATTTCATACCTCATCGCTTCTTACTCTAACTTTATTGCTTTGTTGTTGTTTAGTTGTTTTTCAGTAATGCCCCATTCTTCATGACCCTATTTGGGTTTTTCATTTGTTTGTTTGTTTTTGTTTTTGGCAAAGATACTGGAGTGGCTTGCCATTTCCTTCTCCAGCTCATTTTACAGATGATGAAACTGAGGCAAACAAGATAAAGTGATTTGCCCAGGGTCGAACAGCTAGTAAGTGTCTGAGGCCAGATTTGAACTCATGAAAATGTGTCTTTCTAATTTCAAGTCTGGCAAGTTATCTACTGTAGGACCTACCTTAGCCTCCTAAGTGGAGTTCCTACTTCCTGTCTTTCTCCTTTGCCACAGAATCACAAAAGGGATATTCCTAGAGAACAGATCTGATCACATAACTCTTCAAAAAGTTTCAGTGGCTCACTACTGCCTCCAGGATTAATAACAAACAAGCAAATGAACAAAAACCCTAAGCTCTTTTGTTGTTGTTGTTGTTGTTTATTTTCTTGGCACTTAAAGTTCTTTGCAAATTGACTCCAATCCATCTCTCCAAAAAAGACAATGATATTACTCATCATCAAGCACCGTATGTGCCAACAGAACTGGCCTGCTTGCTGTATCCTGCATGATATCCCGTCTAGGTCTACATGTTTTTGTCCAGGATGACCTCCGCTCCTGTAATATTCTCCCTCATCACTTTTACTTCTTAAAAGCCCTAACTCCCATCAAGGTTCATTCTGACTCACCCATGCAAATGTTCTTGGTCCCCCAGGGGGTAGCACTCTGCCCTCCCAAAATAATCAAACTTCTGGATTGAATTTATAGATATTTTATATTTAATTGTTGTATATTATCATTATTGTATACATATTATTTTTTCCCAATAAAGTAGTTTTTGAGGACAGGGGCAATTTTCATTTTTTTTTCCTTTGTGTCTCCAGTACTTAGCACAGTGTCTAGTATATAATAGGGTCTTAAAAATATATATTTGTTGAATTGAATTGATTCATTCTCACCCTGTCTAAAATTTTTCATCCTTTTTTAGCCAGAGTGATCAACTCATATTTAATATGCATTGCATTTATGCTTCCAGAAAGCAGACAAGCATGGCCCAAACCTTGTGGACCCCTGGTATCATTTCTTGACTTTCTATCATTCCTTTGTGATTCCCCAGACAATAGTCTATTATAAATTCAAAAATCTGCCTTTCAGATTTTTTTTTAAATTGGGATGAGGCTTTCCTATCTCAAGTTCGGGCACATTTCCTCTCCTCTAAGTTTTTTTTTCCCCCAAAAAATTATCAACAATGGTTCCATGATTAAATCTGCAAGTAATTTCTCTGCCCTGGAGACTTGAACTCATTTAAGGCAGCTAGGTGATCTTTCACTATCTGTTCTCCTATCTTGAGCTTCAATTCTCTCTTCGCCACATCTGTTCTACCCTTTCCAGATTGAAGATTGTTCTCCTTGGTGAAGATAACAGGAGCAAAATGGAAGTTGAATCATTTCCTTTTCTCTCTGTGATCTATTACCATCACATCAGTGCCCCCAAATAGCGATTCTATCCTTCAGTGGTTCATCTTCTTGTTTCGAACATAGCCCTTGTTATCTTTAGGACTGTATACGGCTCAGTTTATCCTAGACCTTAGTCTTTCTGAGGAAATGTATGTGGGTGATAGAAGCCCTTTTTTAAAAATCTGTCCTTATTTAATCTTGTCTTCTACCTTCTAAAATTTGTGATGACAATCACAATAAGAAAACCCTTCCATGTCATATTTTACAATAAATCACAATTACAAAATGTACACAATCACAAATTTACAACCAAAGTATTGGACTCACAACAATTTAAGGTTGATATTGTATGCTTTGTTATGCCAACATTTTGTTCTACTTTGTTTCAGTTTGGGGAAGAATCAGACACAGTCTCTGATGGGTAGAATGCTCAGCTTGGAATCAGGAAGACTTGTCTTCATGAATTTAAATCAGACCTCAGACACTTATTAGTTGTGTGACCCTGAGCAAGCCAAATAGGATTAAGTGATTTTCCCAGGGTCACACAGCCAATAAGTGTCCACGGCTGCATTTGAACTCAGGTCTTCCTGACTCCAGGCCTTGGTAACTCTATCCACTTCACCACCTAGTGGCCCATTTTTACAGATGAGGAAACTGAGGTCAAAAGTGGTTAACTGATTTTTCCAGAGTCTCATAACTAGTAAGCATCTAAAGCAGGAATTGTACAGGGGTCTTCTAATTTCAAGTTCAGCACTATTCATTTTGCCACCTAACTACCTAAGAACGCTGACAGCAACCTCCCTTCCCCTCTTATTTTAGACCCTCACTGTCAGCAACTTGCTTTCACTCTGATAATGGATGACAGCCCCTCAGCATCATGACTGTCTTCCCTTATCACACTTGGCTCCTTCCCATCCAGCCTAGAATTACCCCCCCACCCCTACAGCCAAGGAATTTCTCTGATTTCTTATTCAATCCAGTCTTGCTTTGGGCAAAGCCCAACATCTAATCCACAGAGAATCTGCAGCTGCAAAGCAAGGTTACCAGTTGTATCGCCATTGTTCCAGTAGGCATTTTACAAATTTTTGCAAGATTTACAAATTGCTGGCTACCTATTATGAAACTTTTGAGACCCTGAAAGCTGCAAACTCTTGACCTCAAATACCACCTGGACTCTCGTGCTTATTAACCAGCAGGTAGAGGACCCTACAGCATTTCTGGCTCAGAGAAGGCTACTTATAATCTGATTCCCCAGGTAAAATAGGCCTTAATGGGATCTGGGGGTGGGTCAGGCTCTCCTTTACGTCAAACAGGGTAGCATCCTAATGTAAAGCTTCCTAAATGGAAGCTTTGGGAGACTTTTGGAACTTTCGTTATATCAGGACTAACTAATGAGATGTGCCTTTTCAAAGGCAGTGTGAGGATCATGAAACACCATGTCAGTTCCTTTTGCAGACCCTGAGTCCAATCTTGGCCTGGAATTACACATTTGGAATGAAGTGACTTCATGGATATGTCTATGCCAACACTAACTTGGTAATGTGTGCATATCCAGTCTTGCCATTTTTCCTAGCCAGCCCTGGAGCAGATTCTACTGCTCTATTTACTTAGCTCACCAACTTGGAAGACACTTGCTTTGGGAAGAAGGAAAAGGCAGGTTGGTGAAAACTGAACAGGTGACAAGAAAGGTGGGCCCTCTACATTTCCTTCACTTCTATATGTGTCACTACTCATCCACCTGCAAAGATCAGATTACCTTCTTTGGTGGGGTCACCAATACACATCTCCTACTATTTGGGACCCCTCTTCTAGGCTAAAGATCTCTGAGTGGAGGACCAAGCCTAAACTAGACGGGTCCCTTTATCCCCAAACCTCAGTCTAAGGAACATTGTGAATTATTACTACATATGCTTAGAATTTGTCTGAGCTAATGTAGGCCTTACCGAGTACTTAACCCTTCTTCTCCAATGCTACTGTTAGGGTAAACACTAGGCTTGGCTCCAAAGGAATTGTCACTGCTCTCCTACCACGGATAGCATTCTGACTAATGACTTGGCTTTCTTCAAGATTCTGTTGAAACCCCATGTAACTTAGCAAGATTTTCTAGGTTCTATCCCACCCCAGTCACTAGTTCTTACCCCTCTGAGATTACTTTCCATCTACCCTCTATCTATCTGGTATGAACCTAGTTATTTATATGCTGTCTATCCAATTGGAATGTGAGATCCTCAAGTGCATGAATTGTTTTCCTTTCTTTGTATCCTTAAGATTTAACATAATATCAGGCAAATAGTAATTAATAATTTCCTGCTGACTGACTGATGAAATGGATAAAGGAAGAAGTCAAGAGTTGGTGTAGGGATGAAAGCAAATGTATGGTGCCTGTAGAGGGCATTGTTTTTAGTACTTCCCACCCCTTCCCATTCCATTGTTGCATCATGCACTTGTGTTATCAGGAAATAATAATAGCTATGGACTCTTATTTTAATTGTTATTAGGAACACATCCCCATTCAAGTTGGCACCTTTTCTGTAACTTAAAGTCTTAAAGAGTTGACTAGAGCACCAAGAGGTTAGGTGGTTTGCCTAAGATCACACAGTCAGTATGTGTCAAAGACAGGATATGAGCCCAGGTCTTTCTGGAGCTGAAGCCTGCTCAACCCACTCTGCCATGCTCCCTCTAAGACACTTTCAGGAAGCTGGGAATTTCTGATTTGTTATAAATAGCCAATGTGAGGTGAGTTCCAGATCCTTATCATTCATGAGGACCTCATTTTTATTCAACAGCATCCCTTGAGGCTTAAGCCCACTTTTTATATTTAGAAATTACCCTAGACTGGAATAGTTTTATTAGGTCTAGATTCCTTTTATCCAGTTTTGATTTTGGGTGAGTTTAGGGTCGAGAACTGTCAATCTACACTACTCTCATCTTGGGGTGGAGGCTGCTGATTCATCAGCATTTTCACCACATCAATAATTTAGTCTTCTATTTACTTTTTTAGAAGTCTGTTAAAATAGAAATGTTCAATCAAAAGAACAAAACAAAGACTCAAACAGGATCACATGTAAACTGTAAGTGCAACTTAGTTCCAATAAATTCCAGCCCTCACAGTAATTTCTGTCATTCACATTTATTCCAAGACTACACAGATATTATGCAGAAGGTCATAGGGTCAACTATTTCTTCCCCTTGACCAGTTCTAGAGGAATCACAGAATAGGGAGTTGAAAGGGACCTTAGCAATAGCCACCTAGTTCTCCCCCAAGTGATTACCCATTATTACACCTGACACATTGTCATTCAGTCTCTCCTGAAAGACTTTCAGTGATATCTCCTGGAGACAGCCTGCACCACTTTTGGAAAGCCCTTAGTGTTAGAAGATTTTCCCAATATCAAGCAAGTATCCAACAAGTTAGCATCAGTGGGTGATCCACCTTTATGCCTACTAGAAGTCTGATAGGTTTCATCAAAGCTTCTAACACAATAATACAGGAATAATTCTTTACACATGAGAGAAGAAAACATAAAAGCCTTAGGATCGTAGATTGACACTTGGAAGAAATATTAGAAACCATTTAATCCAATCCCCATCATCTGAGCAATATTTTTAAAAATTGGTTCCTGAGATTCACTTACACAAGTTGTAAATGGCAGAACTGAGACTCAAACTCAGGTCCTCTGACTCCAAAATCACTTTCCTTTTCATTGAACTAGATTGGATCCCAGTAATAACAGATGCTGATATAGCAATTCAAGACTTTTCCATACACCAATATACCAACTCCTCAGACAATTTGGTCAATGGGCCATCAGATGTACAACCACTGCTAGACCAACAAGGGAAGGGTGCTTTTGTTTTCCTAAAACACTTTCAAACATACTTGAGTCAGCCTCTTATTTAAGCATACACCTAATCTTTTCTCCTCTGAATATCTGTATGACTATTTAATTGACCCCATTAATAACTTGGTTTTGATATATAGATACTTTACTTCTAGTAGTATATTTAAAGAAATATTCCAGATCTTTTCCCAATTACACAAAAATCTCTGTCCCTATATTATTTAATCTGCTCTCATAGGTTCAGTTTTCATCTCTTTGCAGGTGACTTTGACTTCTACATACCTATCCCTAGACTCCTTTGAGAGCTTCAGATCCAAATAACTGAGTGACTAATGGACATTTTCCAAGTGAATGTCCAGTAGGCATATCAATATATTGAAACAGACTCATTATATTTTTCCCCAAACCAATACTTCTTCCCAACTTATCTATTTTTGTCATGAGCACCATCATCCTCATAGTCACTCATTGTTACAATGTTGGTGTTATTTTCAACTTTTTCATCTTCCTCCCCTTCTCCCTATCCCACCATATGTAATCAATTGTCAAGTGTTATCAGTTCTTTCTCTATAGCAACTTTCCAATTTTAGGGTTGCAGAAGGGCCTTTCCCATAACTTGGGTTTTAAATACCATGGCCTAATGGTTGGAAGCTATGGCCCTTCTGATGCCCTTCTTTTTAGAGACAGATTATTAGGGGTATGGAATATTCCATGTATTATCAAACTTAGTAGGTGGGCTGGTTAGCTTTGATAAATTGCTTTTTTTAACTTTCTTCCTTTTTTATTCTTTGTTATAAGGGATTTTCTTCTGGAGAGGAATTGGATAGTTATATATTTAGAAGTAGATTAGATTCTAGATTAAGATAATACATAATTTTATATAGATTTTATATAGAGAGATAATATATATGTATATATACATCTATATATATGAAAACAAAATATATGAATTTTTTTTTCTAAAGAAAAAACTAAGGGTGGCTAGGTGGTACAGTGAACAGAGCACTAGCCCTGGAGTCAGGAGGACCTGAGTTCAAATCCGGCCTCAGACACTTAACACTTACTAGCCATGTGACCTTGGGCAAGTCACTTAACCCCAATTGCCCTCCAAAAAAAAGCTAAAAAAAAAAGAAAGTACAGTCCTTACTCTATAGTAACATTGTGTATGTCACATAATGATGCATACCCCCAGGCACCCCATCTGTAGGAAGAAAACATCTCAGAAGATAACAGTAATTGCAATGCTGATACTAAAACACAGAATGCCTTGCCTTATTATTTTACTTTTCATGTATGTGAACCTTGTTTCCCCCAATAAGACTCTAAACACTAGAAAACAGGCACAATGTAATCCTACTTTGTCTCTCCCATAACACCTCTATGCTTTGACATTGTCACTGCATCTATTTGTCCCATTATCAGTGCTATGTATTTTCTCTGTATTGGTGGATAAAGCTTATGTAGACAGACATCATGTGTTCTCCACATTCAACAAACTGCCCATAGTACTCTGGACAGTTCTGTGCACATAATTGGAACTCAGTACATTTGTTTCTACCTCTGCTAATGATATATCTTAGGAAGGAATAGATTTGTCTTAAGTCCTTTGGGGAATTTTTGTTATTTTTTGGTCAGGGCCAGTAGTTTTATCAGTTTAGGGAGCACCCTAGTGAAGAAACTTCCATTTACCATTGCAGATCAGCAGCTGGGCCATGATTCCTCTTCCCTGAAAATATCTGGGGCACTGAGAGATTAAATAATTTAGCCAGGATCACACACTCACTCAGTAGCAGTACACGAACTTGAACCCAGGTCCTCCTGACTCTAAGGCCCACTTTCTATGCAATGTTGCTTCTCAACTGGAATATAAATGAACAAATAGAATGTCATATACAATAATGTATGGAAATTATTTTGAAAATCTTAAAACTAAACATCAGTTTTTATTATTACTCAGCTCACAAGAATGGAGGCCTGCACTTTGGCTCCTTAGCTTTATAATTAGTTCTCTGTCTCTCTATACCAGAGGACTCAAAATTAGCTTCCCTGTAGTTAAATCAAAGACAAGTAGTCATTGTAAGCTCTTCCATTAAATCACAAACTGCCTGAGGGTAGGGACTATATTTGGTCTATTCTTATATCCCAGAATTTAGCATATACATCGTACTATGATACATAGTAGGCTTCTGTATGTGCTTATTGATCAACTGAAGGAATGTTTGCCACAAGGGAGATTCCTAGAACTCAAGCTGAAGGGTGTTTAAGTGAATGGCAGGAATCTCCATGAGTACCTCTTGGAAACTAGAGCATCATATGGTCAAAGATTTAGAGTTGGTCATCAAATCCTACCCTCTACATTTTACAGACAGAGGCTGAGTGATTCATTTAGTCACACACCTAATAAGTATCTGAGGAAGGATCTGACCCTAGATCTTTCTGACTCCAAGTCCAGAGATCTATCTACAATACTGTTTCCCTGGTAGCATTTTTTTTTGCTTTTTGGAGGGCAATTGGGGTTAAGTAACTTGCCCAAGGTCACACAGCTAGTAAGTGTGTCAAGTGCCTGAGGCCAGATTTGAACTCAGGTCCTTGTAACTTCAGGACTTGTGCTCTATTCACTCTGCCACCTAGCTGCCCACCCCCCTTGTAGCTTAAATACAATTTGTGAACACCAAAACACCTACCCCATTTCAATTCAGTTGAATGAGTAACATGGTGTAGTGGATATAGCAATGGACTTGAGTCAGGAAGACCTGGGTTTCAATCTTGTACAAGCATGTATGTATTAGCTATGTAATCCTACAAAACACTTAACCTCTGCCCCCTAGTTTCTTCATCTATAAAATGAGAGGGATGGCCCCATAAGTTTCCTTTAAACTCTTAGCAATGATTCGGTAATCCTAGATTTCTCTTGTGGCCCAACTAGGACTATTCCTGAGGAGTTATTTCCCTTGGGGTGGCTCCAATCTGGTTCCCTCTGCCCACATGGTTTTTCTTGCCATACATTTGGTATAAAAGATCATATACTTAAAGGTGAAAAGAACATTAGAGGCTGCCTAATGCAAAGATGGCAGCTAGATGGTAAAGCTCCGGGCCTCAAGTCAGGAAGACCTGACTTCAAATCCATCTTCAGTGTGACCCTGGGCAAATCACAACCCTATTTGCCTCAGTTTCCTCATCTGCAAAATGAGCTGGAGAAGGAAATGACAAACCACTCCTGTATTTTTGCCAAGGAAACCCAAAAAGGAGTAATGAAGAGTCAAACATGACTGAGAAATGACTAAACAGCAGCAATGCAAACAAGCTGTTTTTATAAATAAGGAAACAGTGTCCCTGAGAAGTTGTATGGCTTTGGTCTAAGATCATGAAAGAAGTAAGTGAAAAGCCGGAATTCAAATCCCAGGTTCAGAATTCTTTCCACTGTACCTCTTGATTTATTTTCATTTGTTTCTATTTAAAGAGCCCTTGGGAAAGCTGGTTTGAATAAGGGGCACTGTTGATTTGCTTGGCCTGACCCAAACACCAGGACTAGTTTTGGGGGGTTTTTTGTTTTATTTTGTGTTGTGTTGTTGTTTTATTTTTTTTTCAGGGGAATGGGGTGGGGTTGATCCTCTGCAATAATTTCCTCAACATTCCAGTCTATGGTCTTCCTGGTAGGATCCTGATATAGTCAAAATTGTTGGATTTTGAGGCAGGAAAGACGAGGGTTCAATCCCTGGTCCAACATTTACTAACTGTGTGATTTGGGGCAAACCATGTAAACTCTCTGTTTCCCTTTCCTCATTTGCAAAATAGGGATTAAAAATACTTACCCATCTGCGTCTCAGAGTATAAATCATGCTTGTGCCAACAGCATGGTAATTGCATCGGCC